>JALGBA010001093.1:0-158490 GCA_023970755.1 Azemiops feae
ACTCTAGAAAGAGTACAGAGAAGAGCAACAAAGATGATTAAGGGACTGGAGGCTAAAGCATATAAGGAACGGCTGCTGGAATTGGGTATGTCATATAAGGAACGGCTGCTGGAAGGTATGTCTGTTTAACGAAGAGAAGGACGAGGGGGGACATGATAAGCAGTGTTCCAAACTCAGGGGGCTGCCACAAAGAAGAGGGAGTGAAGCTATGTTCCAAGGCGCAGAAGGCAGGACAGAAGCAATGGTGGAAACTATCAAGGGAGAGAAGCAGCCTAGAACTAAGGAGAAACTTCCTGACAGTTAGAACAATTAACCAGTGGAACAACCTGCCCCCAGAAGTGGTGAATGCTCCAACACTGGAAGTTTTTAAGAAGAGACTGGACAGCCATTTGTCTGAAATGGTATAGGGTTTCCTGCCTGAGCAGGGGGTTGGACTAGATGACCTCCAAGGTCCCTTCCAACTTTATTATTATTATTGTCTCCTTAATAAATTTTCATCCATTGCTTCTTGTCCTGCCTTCAGGGGCTTTGGAGAATAACCTGACCCCCTCTTCTTTGTGGCAGCCCCTCAAATATTGAAAGACTGCTATCATGTCACCCCTGATCCTTCTCTTCATTAAACTAGACATACCCAATTCCAGTATGTTTTAGCCTCCAGTGCCCTGATCATCTTTGTTGCTCTTCTTTGCTCTTCTCTGCACTCTTTCTCAACATCTTTTTTACATCGTGGTGACCAAAACTGGATGCGGTATTCCAAGTGTGGCCTTACCAAGGCATTATAAAGTGCTATTAAAACTTCACGTGATCTTGATTCTGTCCCTCTGTTAAGGCAGCCTAGAACTGTTAATGGGAATTAAGTCCAGTGTGGTTGACCCTCTAGTTCCCTTCTCTACTTTATGGGAGACAAAGTTGTCTGCTAGGTTCATCAGGAGCCTGCTTGATCTCCCACTAGGCGCAAAACTCATCTCCCAGTTGATGTCAGGGTAGTCAAAGTCCCCCATTACTATTTTGCTGTGCTTTCTCCGTGCCTTAGCTAACTGATTAACAAAAAGTTCATCTATTTCCTCTGTTGGGTTGGGGGGCTTATAGTACACACCAATGGTTATGTCGTTCTGTTTTCCCTTTTTTAACCCAAATGCTTTCAAGGAGATTTTTGTCTTTGTTCTGTTGCATTTCTGTAGTTATTTCTTATATATAGTGCATCTCCACCTCCTCTTTTATTAAGTCTGTTTCTTTTCAACACTTTAAATGTTAAGATACTAAATTTAGCAGCTGGAACAGTAAAGTGGACAAGTGGCCGGAACACACAGTTGTAGTTGATTGGTTGGAGCGTGGTGGCTCCTGTATGAGGTTATCTACTCTATGATTGGTTGCTGTGGGTGTAAAGGGGGCGTTTCCCCCTTTCCCCCCGCCCTTTTCTTCTGTGTGCTCCATCTGCTGATTGATTTATCTCACGATGTTCCTGTGTTCCTGATTATCTTGTCTGCTGTGAATATAGATGCTAAATATATTTATATAACAATACAGGTTTGTGTCATTTGGACAGCTGCTGTGCAATATAAATGTTACACTTATTGATGTAAAACTACAAGTTTGTGTCAGTGTCTCCCACTTCATTTGAACAGCTGCTGCGCAATTCCTCGACATTAAATCTCTTAAGTTGTGCCTTCCAGTCATGGGTTTCATCCCACTAAGTTTCGGTGATTGCAATGTCATACCTGCCTTTGGGTTTCAAGTACTCCCTGGTTTATTCCTCATACTTTGAGCGTTGGTGTAGAGGCATCTGAGTCCCTTTTGTCTGACCCTGTGTTTGGTTTCCACATCCCCTCTTTTTGTGTCTGAGTTCTCCTTTTTCCTTTCCATTTGGTTGATTGCCCTGAGATTTGTGCTTGGAATTAGCTTCTAAAAAATCCATCTCCCTCCCCCTTTGGTTTCAGTTTAAGACCCTTTGGATAGGACAAGCCAGTTGGCTTCCGAAAATGACATTCTCAGTTCTTCTGAAGTGTAGCTCATCCCCTTCCAGAAGCCCCTCATGTGGGTATTGTAGACCATAGTCCAAGAATCCAACGTTCTCTCAACAGAACCATCTTCTAAGCCAGGAGTTGACTTCAAAGGCTGTGTGTATCCTCATTGGATGCTGACCTTTATTGGGAGTACAGAAGAGAACACCACCTGTGTTCCCCTCTCTTTTGCTTTAATGCCTACCTGCTCATAATCTCTTGACATTGTTTCCAGGGACTTTGTGTATCATTCATCCCCACAAGAAAGAGGAGAAAGGAATAATAATCTGTGGATTATTTTTTAGTAAGCCTCTCACTCACATCTTTGATAGTTGTTCCTGGGAAACAGCTAACCGCTAGTTTGACTGTCCGTTCCACAAATTGCTGGTTCAGTTCCTCTGAGCAATGAATCCTCAATCACCAACATACATCATTGTTTATCTTTAAGGAAGTCTGGTCTGATTTTTTTTTCTCCAATTGGTACATTTGGTGTTGTCCCTTTTCCAGGTGCCCACAAGCTCTCTTCCAAGGGGGGGGGGTATTACTGACGGGAGCCCAAGTCTTCTCTGTGTTTGAGACAGTTCCTCCACCGACCTATTCTTTATGTGCCCCAGATGAGGAATGGGAGGGGGGGAAATCTGCCCTTGGAGATCGACGCCACGGGAATCCTGCAGAACCAGTCTGGATGACTTCTGGAGGGGGCAAGGCTCAGTTGGAGAGCTATCTAGGGGCATCTAGGGGTGCTGGAGAGAAGGGAGGGGCCTTCCACTCAGAGTTGCCCCCTTGATCTTTCCTCTCTCCCACTGCTCTCCCTCCTCCCTGATGGCAAATGTCTCCTGCACCAGGAATGGCTTCAGCTGGACTTTCTGCTCTGGCCCAAAGAGGCCCTGGGGAAGACACCCTTCCCAATACCCCCTGCCCAGGAGTCCCCAAACCAGGGAGATGGACATCAGTGCAACCTTCCAAAGATCAAGGCCATTGGCCACAGGATCACTCAGGGCCTTTTATGGGGGGGTCTCAGATGAGCTCCAGTTGGGGGCCACACGTGAGACTCGCATAGGACTCTCTCTGTTGGGGACCATCGGGTCAGGACAGGGTCCTCCACCCAGGACATGAAGCAGGAGGACCCTCCAACTGTGCAGGAGACACTGCTCTAGGGGTCTCCTCTGCCCAGAGGGAGGGGGCTTCGGACCCGAAGGCAGGAAGAGCTGTGGGGCGGCAGTGGCGATAGGTGGGCAGTCCTGGAAAAGGCCTCTGGGGTCCCAGGTGGAGGGAGGGAGGTACTGGGTGTAAAAATGGGGCAGGACCCTCCAGTTGTGAAGGAGAGAAATCGCACAAATGGCTGGGTGAGTGTAGGAGGAGTCTAGGGGTCCCCCAATGGCTCCCTACAAGTGCTTGAAGGGAAACCATGCCTCCTGGCATCCTGGTCCTCAAAAGTAGGCTTGAGGGGAAGCAGAGCAAGGGGGCCTCCGAGCAGGAGGGGGGTCCTGCCCCTTCCCCTCCCTGGATCTGCCCACCCTCCTCCCAAACCAGTTCTGGCTTCGGACCTGAAGTAGCCAGGATGGTTGATCCAGAGGCAGGGGTGGTGTCAATCTGGGGAGGAGAAGGGGAGAAGGGAGGACCCTCCTGCGGGGGGGGCAGGAAGGAGGAGGAGGAAGAGGAAGGAAGGAAGGAAGGAAGGAAGGAGGAATTCCAGGTTTTCCTATAAAGTTTATTCTTTTATAGCAAAGCGAAGGGAAGGGATTCGGACGAAGAGTAATGGAGATGAAGCTGCTGTGGATTTAAAGCCGGGATAGATTTGGGTGTCTGGACTGACAGGCAGGTCCAGAGTCCCTGGGGTTAGTCTAGATGGTCTCCACCCCTCCCTCACAAGAAAGAGAGGCCTTCAAAGGAAGATGGGGGGCTCAGCAGGAGAAGCTCCAGGCTGCCATTCTCTCCCTAATCTAAAATCTTGAGCCTCCATTTTCCGGAGGTTGCAAAAAAGACAGAAATTCATCAGCTACTGAAAAAACAACATCCTTTCCTATCAGGAAGCAGGAAGGACGGCAGGATTAATTCATGAGTGCTGTAGAAAAAAAGAGATGGGGAGAAAGTTAGAATATAAAGTGAAACCTTCAGTGCAAATAACATATTATTCCTCTCTTTCAGCTGCCCCCCCAGACAGGCTCACATTACAGGGGGGGGGGTGTTGATAGACAGAGACAGGATGGAGGGAGGCTCCGCCCCTTTCAAGAAGGAAAAGACTGGGAAGGACCAGCAATGCATCTCGCAGGACTTGTGGAATTTTCCCCAATTGACTTAACTGGGGGGTTAATCAAGAAAGGAGGCCTCCCCCCCCAGATGTTTCATATTAACAAAGAAGATGGTGCCAGGATGAGGGGTGTCAGTTTGCCAGAAATTGTGAGAAATGTCACAAGGAGACTTCCCTTCCCTTTTGCAATTTCCCAAAACTTGGAAACATCCTGGGCCAGATTTTAGTGTTTGTGTGTATGTGTTTGTTTTTGATTGCAATGCATTTGCAGGTCTCTGTAAGGAAAAGCTGCCCAAAATTTCAAAAATTTGTATTATCCACAACAAGGAGGTTTTGTTCAGGCACATTTTTTTTTAAAAAAAGGAACAATTAACAAATATTAAAGAAACATCTATACTACACTTGATCTTAGCCAAAAGGCCGAGAAGCGATAAGAAACATCTATAACTTGAGGAGAAACTCACTTGCAGGAGGCTGGATGGGAATTGCTGAAAGGAGAAAAAGAGCCAATCAGAACCCTTCATGAGCTGGAGAACTCAGGGGGTCCCCCTCCCCATCGATAGCCCATAATAGGTTGCACAGTGCTCACTTATACAGTAGACTCTCAGACAGAATTTCCCAAGCAAATCTCCAAGGGGACCCTCCTTGCCATCTGCTAAGCTTGCTGAGAAGCCTCCCCTGGATGGTCCCCTCCCCACAATCTCTTATCCAGCCCCCCAGACTCACCTTTCTTGCTCTTCAGGTAGAGGGAAAGCCCCATGGCAAAGAAGATCACCCCAATCAGGGCTCCCATAATCCCCGTCCAGAGTTTGCTCCTGGCAGAGTTGGAGGAACGGGGCTCTGGGGAAGGAGAAGGAGCCTCCCCTGAGCAGGAGGATCAAGGCCAGTTTCCCTCCCAAGGAGGGTCCCTTCTGGCTCCCCCCAACAGGGAGGGTCTCTCCTCCCCTTCTCAGGGCAGGATGGGGTCCCCAGACCAGGAGGGGAGGGAGGGGAGGGGCTCACCCCACTGGACGGTGATGGGGGCCTCCAGGCTGGCGTGCCCCACCTGGCAGGTGTAGACATCTCCCCGCTGGGGCTGGGTCTCCAGCATCACCTGGAGCTGGTAGGTCCAGTCTCCGTTCCGGAGCTCCTCCCCGAAGGCCACGCCCTCCTCCTCCAGCCGCCCGTTCTTCAGCCACTGGACTTTGATTTCCATGGGGTAGAAGCCCCTCGCAGTGCAGAGGAGGATGGTGTGGGGGGAAGCGGGGTCCAGCTTGGTGGGGGAGATGGAGACGGTGGGCTTGGCTGGAAGGGAGGAGAGGGAGGAGGGACACGGGGGAGACATAGGAGGGGCCAGAACGGGAGACCAAGTTGGTTAGTTCCAGCCAAGATCCCTTTTTACTCCTAAAAATATTATTTGTTTTAAGTTATTTCCAAAGCAAATTGCAGCAAGAAATTAAAAGAGATCCTGAAAGATGGAAAAACATAAATCCTTCCTGGTTGGGATCAGTTTCCATGATCAAATTGCACAAGTCCAACAGGAATAAATGCTGGAAATGCCCCGAGACAGAAGGAATTTCCTGCCAGATGTGGTGGAGCTGGAAAGAGACGCCGAAGAAGAGACCTGAAAAAACAATGAGGAATTCTGTGCTATATTTTGGGTCCTACCAAGTCCCAATTTTTAGCTTTTAATGAATCCAATTTTTTTCTCATGCACATATTAGAACAGTTTCTTGTTGATTAGACATTGGCCATATCAAGATATAGAATGTAAAAGACAGAACATTAACAAAATAACATGTAAATGTAGAATTAAAAAATAGTGCAATAGAATAAGCATAAAGAATGAAAATAGTATTTCTTTATGACCCCATAATTTACCACAATTGGGCTATAAGTTCCTTCCAAAAAGGGCTTTATTATATATAGTTTTTCAATTCTGAACAGAGTAAATATGTTTATTTTTAATATTAGGATCCCAATAGGTTATTTCTCTTAAGTGCAGTCCAAGATTTTGATCTCCCTCTTTCTTATACAATTGACATTCATAATAATAGATGTATTACGTCTTCTATCTCTGGAGCTCCACAAATACAACTATATTCATTGTAAGATTTGGAAGATTTAAGTCAATATTTGTCAGTTTGGAAGGTACATTTGTAGCAGCTATTGCATTTCTATGTGCCAACTTTACAGAGGATGGTTATATTTTTCCTTGTTTTGAAAATCTTGGATTGTTTGTGCAGCAATTTTTTTAGTTTTTTTCTTCAATTGTAAAAAGACAGGGAGACCACAGTTCCTAATATAATTAGTCAGTTATACACTTTTTAATTGAAATTTTTTTTTTAACAGAGTTTGGGGACTCTGACAGTTTCCATAGCATTAATTTTATAAAAAAATACATGCCCCAATTTTATAAATTGTATAAATTCCCAGTTCATCTCTCACGGCAGTAGCTGAAGTCCTTTTATCCATCCTCAAGATACTTCTCAGATGATATGATGGGATTTGTTCTAGAAGTGGTATAAATTAAATCTCAAATTCATAATTCAGGCTAAGGAAGCTGCATAGCTATTATTTTTTAACATTCTTTTAACATTCATGACACATATATGTTTCATCAACAGTAAGAAAGAAAATCCTGTGGAACTCTGTTTATAAATCTGGGATTTGTTCATGATTGAGAATATCACACAGAGCCTCTCCTCACCTTCACAAGTGTGCAGCAGAAGCCCTCAAAGCATTCAGGATGGTGTCATGGTGTCATGTTTCTGTTTTGAACCTTGCTCCTCCCTCCCTCCCACTGTTACCTCAATCCCCAGTCATGAAACCTACAAAGGCCACAGTGAAAAGGAGTTATTGAATTCCATAGAGAAAAAATGGTTTTGATCTATCACTCACACATCAATTTACCAGATAGAGAAAAAGCAAACACAAACCTGGGAGACTTTGTAGGGGCCTCCTAATGTTGACATCTGGATGGAGGTGTCTGTGTCAGCTCCATCAAAAAGAGCCAAAAGTTTGTCCTTCCTTCCTTCCGCAGCTGTAGTTGGGAACATTGGCTTCTCCAGTGGAGAGCATGTCCAGCAAGGCATCTGAAGTGCCGAGGGTGTTAACATAGTTGTCATAGATGTTGTAGCCAAGTGTGAGATTGTGCAGGAGCTGGAGATTCTCCTTCACCAGTTCAATATTGCAAATCATGTGTAGTATTCTTTCCTTTTCATAAGGTAACCTAGTATAAAACCATGCTCATGTTAATATTAACATCAACAGCAAGAACTAAATACCTTTTCTCTACTTAATCCTCTTTTTCTCCACAAGCTAACTGAGACTTAATTCAATATTGATCCCAAATCAGATGCAAATGATAGCTACCCATCACCATTTAATATTGTAAATGTTGAGAAGAAAGGATGGCAATAGTTCCCCCAAACGATTAAAATTAGAAATATTCTATTTGTAACAGTATTAATTTTCATCAGCCCAGTAAACATGCTGCAGAATATTTCAGTCATTAAAGTAGCACAATCATAAAAGGAAGAAGATATTTGATAAGTGACCCAAGTCATCCTCTATTCCTCTAAAAATCAGGCATAGAATATCGATCAGTGGGTATAAAAATATGGAAATGATCTGGGCAGTGGAAACTTAAACAATCACTACTTTCAATAAAATTTAGTATTCAAGTCATGAATTTAGGATTGAACAGGGAGAGGAAAATAAAGTGGACTTTTTCAGGTTTTAATTGCCTCATGTTTGGATTGGAGCCTCTCCCAGAAAATAAGACAAAAGAGGGAAGCCATGGAAATCAAAAGGATTCAAAAACTTAGTTAGGTCCTGCAATAAAGGAGTAAAACAAGAAAAGGGAAAAAAAGAAGAGTGTTAGAACTGCAAATGGAGGGAATGAAACTCCATCGCCTGACTTACAGCTGAATCTGACTAGAAGGAGCCATGTTGAAAGGAAATGTTGCAGGTGCTATTTCTGATGGAGAGATGACTATACCAATGAGAAGATCTCCTGGCCCATAATAGCTCCATGGCTTTTCTCCATCCTGGTTGTCCAAATTCAGTGGGCAATTCATTCTCAGCTTCCCAGAGAGTGGCTGGGACAGCAGCAGCATCAGAAGCAGAAGCAGGGGGTCCATAATTCATGGGGCTGAATCAATCTCCTTCCTCTTTCTAAAAAAAAAAAAAGAATTACAAGAATTCAAAGCACTCTGACAGGATGGAATATCCAGTGGCTTTCCAGAGATGAACCAAGATTCACCTGGAAGAGAGAGAAAATATATTCAAGAGCACAGCTCCTGCCTGTCCTGTAATGTGAGCCACAAAAAGCATAACCTGTTGCATTTATTCTTTTCTGATGCAAGATCCCTTCCATGTTGCTTCAGTCTGATGTTTACATCAAAGGCAGTCACTGGAGACATAGGAGAAGAGGTCTCAGAGACAGGGATGGTGATGATTGCAGTGAGAAGGAGCTTCTGCTCTTGGGACCCTGAACTTCTTCCATGTAAGAAGGGGTAGCTGGAGAAAAGCACATTAGAGAAAAGTCACAGACACACCCCTTGGGGCAGTGTTCAGTAGTGGTCTTAGTCCTTCCTGTTAGGACACGTCCAGAAAGTCATGCTGGATGGAGATAGTTCAACAGCCAGGAAAGTGACTTCTGCTGTCCTTTAATGGGGTCTCTTGCCTCCAGAGGCTGCTAGGGAAGGTCACCCAGAGTTATGGAGTTTGGTGCTATTCTAGGTTGGTGACTCTTAACTCTAGTGCTGCCTGTGCTTTACCTCCATGGAAGCACTCAGTATTCTTGAACCCAGCCTAATGTTAAGAGTTTGGGATTTTCTTCTCAATGAGATCTCCATGTATCAATCCTAATTTGGACCTGGTTTTATAATTCCTTGTAACTGAAGTGAAATTTCATTTGCCATCTGTTCTAGAAAGATCATTTTTTTACATGAGAGCTGGCTAAGAGGCAGGAAAGTGACGGCCTGGGATAGCACCATTGGCACAGAGAGAGAAAATTGTAAAGTTGGTTTAGTTTCCTTGACACTTTCTGTGTTGTCTTTCCATACTGATACAATGAGAGCCATTAAATTTTGACATTTCTTGGATTAAATAAAACAATTGTGCTGTTATGCCTGCAGTTGAGATGATTGCAGTGCCCGCGGTGTGGTGGATGGTGTGACCTGATTTCTTGCCACAATCACCCGGAAGTTGGTTTAGGGGGACCTGGTGACAGTTCCTCTGGTTGTGTAGATGCACTTGGTGTTTTGCAGCTCCTGTGTCATTCCCATCTCTGAGGCTTTGTTTGTCCTCCCTAGAAGACTTCCATGTGCTTATAATTCGGAGTCCCTGTGTTCTGCTTTATCTTGGTCGATTGTTGATTATTTTTCTTACCTGGAGGGGGGATGTTAATATATACAGCTTGGCCTAGAAGGGAGAACTGGGCATTTGAGTGACAGGGGGAGCTGATGGGATGGGCAGGTCCATCCTTACAATGATGAGCACAGGATGACCAATATCCCAGGTCCATTATTTGAAAGTTGTCCCACTGTATTGTCCTCAGCTTCCACTCTCCGTGCCTGGCTACCAGATCTTTGGTGGCTCCAGATACCGGCTGCTGGTTGTTTTTTGTTTTTTTTTAATTTTTTAAAATAATTTTTATTGAATACAAAAAAAAGAAAAAAAAGATTAAAAAACATTGAACATAGTATATCATCTTTGACATACATCTTTGTCTAGACATTCCGTATTATACATATACTTTATACATTTCAGATATTCTTCCTCTATTTACATCCCTTCTAATGACCTTCCTTCTTTTTTTCCCTTCCATTTGTAAAATTTATTCCATCTTAAATAGTATTCTGTTTCCTCCTGATTTTTTAATTCTTTAGTCATCTTATCCAATTCTGCGCAATACAAAATTTTCCTTATTAATGCATCTCCACTAGGCACTTCAGTTGCTTTCCAATTTTGGGCAAACAAAATTCTTGCCGCCGTTATCACATGAATAATTAGGTATATATCATCTTTGTTTATATTTTTTTCTAATATGCCAAGTAATAGCATCTTTGGTTTATATTGAGTTTTTTAACCCGTCATTTCTGTTATCCAATTCCAAACCCTCTGCCAATAAACCTGTACCTCTTTGCAAGCCCACCAAACATGAAAAAAAGTACCCTTTTCCCTTTTACACTTCCAACAAAGTGGTGAGTAGCCACTATACATTTTTGTGAGCCTAGCCGGTGGCAGGTGCCATCTAAAGAGCATCTTATAGAGATTTTCCTTATAAGTTGTTGCCAATGTAATTTTGCAAATATGTTCCCAGATTTGCTGCCATTGGTCCAGGTTTATAGCGTGCCCCAAATCTATTGCCCAGGTAACCATCGTTTCTTTAACTTGTTCTTCAAATAATTTATATTCTAACATATATTTATATATTTTTTTTATTTGTTTTTTCTCCGAGCCTAATAATATTTTATCAAGCCCCGTATCTTGTCTATTAATTCCCCATTCTTTCTTGTCTTTCACGTATCTTGCTTGTATCTGAAGGTAAGACCACCATTCCAAAGCAATCCCCTGTTGTCTCAGCTCTTGCATTTGCTTTAGATATCCTTCCTCTGACAGGATATCTTTGTATATGATAACCCTATCTTGCCTATAAAGGTTGGGGTATATAATTGCTTCTAATGGTGAGAACCAGCCTGGGAGTTTTGTATAGTGTTGGCATTTAACTATATTCCAGCTTTTTATTAGTTCTTGCCGGACTTTATGCCTCAGGAAATATTGATGGTTCCTACTTTTATCTGTCCATAGGTGGGCATGCCAGCCCTGCTGGAGATCGTGCCCCTCTAATAGTAAACATCTTTTATTTTCCAATGTTATCCAATCCGTGATCCACGTCAGGGCCGCCGCTTGATAGTATAACTCCCAATCTGGGAAGCCTAATCCCCCTCTCTCTTTAGCATCCTGTAGAGACTTTTGCTTTATCCTCGCCTTCCTTCCTTGCCACACAAAATCTAAAGTTAACTTATTCAACTCTTTAAAGAATTTTTTATCTAATTGGGATTGGAATATTTTGGAATAGAAAGATAATTTTGGGTAAAATATTCATTTTCACCGCTGAGATTCTTCCTAGAAACGAAAGATGTAGGTTTCTCCAGCGGTCTAGGTCAACTTTTATACGTTTAACTAATTTTCCGTAGTTATCCTGTCTAATTGATGAACAACGTGCTGAAATAACAATACCCTAATATTTTATTTTAGTAACTACTTGTATTCCTAATTTTTCCCCAAGATTTTCTTTTTGCATGTTAGTCATATTTTTTGCTATGATCTTTGTTTTATTTCTATTTATTTTCAAGCCTGCCACCTCTCCATATTCCTCCAATAATTCAAAAAGCTTCTGACCTGATTGCACGTGATCTTCCAATATAAATACTAAATCATCGGCATATGCTTGGAGTTTATATTTTCCCTTTTTAATCTCAAGCCCTTTAATTTGCTCTTCTTGCCTTACAGTCCTAGCTAAAATCTCCAATGTATATATAAACAATAATGGCGAGAGAGGACATCCTTGTCTTGTACCTTTCTGAATATTGAATTTGTTGGTGGCCTCACTGTTTATTATAATCTGGGCATTCTGTTCGGAATATATTGCAGCTATAACATTTAAAAAAATTTCTCCAACATCCATTAATTTCAATTGTTGGATCAAAAATAGCCAATTAACATTATCAAATGCCTTCTGTGCGTCCAAGAATAAGAGTGCCATTTGGCAATCGCTATGTAATTCATAGTATTCCAATATGTCTAAAATTGTCCTTATATTCCGCTTAGTCTGCCTATTCGGGAGGAAACCATTTTGGTCACAATGTATGAAGTCAGTTAAATAATTTTTAAATCTCTCTGCCATTATTGATGCAAAGATCTTGTAATCGACGTTTAGTAGGGAGATAGGCCTATAATTTTGTATCTGTGTTCTTTCTACCTCTTCTTTTGGTATTAATACTATATTTGCCTCTAACCAGGATTTAGGTATTTTTGCCTCAGTTAAAACGTCGTTGAAAACTTCTAATAGTGTTGATTAAGTACATTTTGGTGTTCTTTATATAATTCCGCTGGTATTCCATCTGGGCCGGCCGCTTTATTAATTTTTTGTTTACTTATAGCCGTAGTTATTTCAATCATACTTATTTCCTCATTTAACATGATTTTTATTTCCTCTGGTATCTTCGGTGTATCTGTCTTTTCCAAATAGTGTAGTCTATTATCTTTTCTACACTTTGTCCCTCACTCCTCTTATATAAGTTTTCATAATATCTTTGAGCAATTCCCCTTTTGATTATCTCATCATGTTGAATCTCTCCTTCCTCATCTTGCAAATTAACAATCTGTTGCTTCTCTTTCTGCCTTCTCAGTTTATACGCCAACCATCTTCCAGGTTTATTCGCGTATTCAAAATTATTTTGCTTGGCAGCCTTAAGTTGTTGTGCTAACTTTTCCGAGTCTTCTATACAAAGTTTGTGTTTAATTAATTCCATTTTACTTTTCAAACTTTTATTATTTAGGTCACCCTGATTTTGTGTTTCAGCTGCTTATATTCTTCTTCAAGTCTTATCCTGTGTTGTTTTTTTTCCTTATTTCTCTTGGCCATATATGAGATTGCAACTCCCCTCATGTATGCTTTAGCTGTATCCCAAGTATTCTGCAAAGATGTATCCCCATTTTTATTCGTTTGAAAGAAAAAGTGCATTTCTTTCTCCATCTTTTCCTTAAACTCTTTTTCTCTAATAATCACTTTTTGAAGAGTCCATCTTGGCCGGCTCCTTTGCCCTTTTCAGCAAAAACTTATAGGATTATGGTCCGCCCAAAGACTAGGTTCTATATTAATTCCTTGAATTTCCGAATCTAATTTTTTTGAAAGCCATAACTGTGGGAATTCCGAATCCCGGGGTCCAGCGCCTGCTGGACGGACCAGTGGTTGTGGGAGTTCAAATCCCGGGGTCCAGCTTCTGCTGGACGGACCAGTGACGTACGTCAGCCTGGGCCAACGGACCTCGCGTTTGGTAGATAGGAAACACACGGACAACATGTTTCTTCAGGTTGAATCAGCAAGCGAGAGCCCAGAAGGATCTGCGTGCTTCCCTTTTATTGGTACACTTACGTCACAGCAGGAGGTTGTAAAGGGTGGGTTTTGCCAGGAAATGAAACTTAAAAGGGTACCTTATCCTAACTCAGGAAATGTAAACTTCAAAGGCGTAGCTTATCTCAACTCAGGAAATATAGACTTTAAAGGCATAGCTTAGGAAGTGATAACTTGTAAGACATAATTCAGGAAGACATAACTCATGACTTATCTCAGGACTTAAAAGGCATGGACACTTGAAAGGCATGGAAACCTATCTTAACTCAGGAAATGGTTGCAACATCTCCACTGTTTTTATTTTTTAAAGTTCAATCTCCATCCTACTCGCGGCCATAATCTGCATCCTCCGAAACAGAAAAGGGCAACTCCATAAGAATACGAGATTCTTGCTTGGGGGCAAGAGCCTCCATGGCTAAGTCTGATTCAGTATCGGAACAGTTGGAGTCCGTGTCAGATAGCGTCAGTAGGGCAACCTTTTCAGAGGGGTGGAATTTGGGTTTCAAGGGTTCATATATATTGTTTGAGGCAAGCATAACATTAATCTTAGAAAGATTAGAATCCAAACCATTCAAACGATCCTTGAGAAATTGCAAAAGGCGTGAAAAAACACATGGGCCAATCATACATAATATAAGCAAAATTATATAAGCAAAATTATACAAGGTCCTAAAATAGCAGAAAGCAATGTAGTAATCCAGGGAGAGAAATTAAACATGCTTTGATACCAGGATTGTTGGGAGAACCTTTCCTGTTCCCTGTCTTTTAATCGTTTGCGTAACTCATTCATAGAGTCGCGCACAATGCCAGATTGATCAGAATAAAAACAACATTCTTCTTTTAAGGCTACACACGTTCCACCTTCCTTTAAAAATAAAAGGTCGAGAGCATGCCTATTCTACAACACTACTTCAGCAAGAGACGACAAAGAAGTTTGAAGGGCAGAAATTGAAGTCTCAATGGTGCATTGGCCGGGAAAGATCATTATCTATTTCTAGACTAAGTTTTTGTATTTGTTGTTGATTAACAACCAAGGCCGCAGCTCCAGTAGCTGCTCCTGCAGCACCTAATCCTAAAAGAACTGAAAGGGTTAGGGCTGTAACAAATTCACGTTTTACACGTAGGTGGTATTCCGGTGGTTCCATAAGGGAAACAAAATCAGAGGGGGAATAATAAGTGATTCTAGGGACTAAGCGTACCTGAATACAAAAGGCTTTTTGTTGTATAAGGACATCCCCTGATACACAGGCTGTAGCACCTGTAAAGCAAGCCCAGATGGAGTTGTTGCCGGGGATGAAGAATTGGCCCTTTAAGCTGGCAGAAATATTACCATTACTCAAGGTAAAAAGAGAGTTATAACCTGCCATATTTACACTGCCCGATCTTTTCTGGGTGAGCCAAACATCACATTGGTATTTGCCAGTGGTGATATTAGCACAATATTGAGAATAATTTGCAGGAATGTTTTCCCAAGCAACAACCATGTCCCATAATAGAAGTAATAGTGATGGATGTTGAGTTCCATCTGCAAGAGTCATCTTTAGTAGCATTCTTAATAGGTTCGATGGAGCCAACAGCGTCATAAAAGGGTGGAGTGGCTGATAAACAGAGCCAACAGTGGTCGGTTTGTGATGAAGAATTAACAGCACTTTTTAGCAAAAAGGAAGAAGCATTGACAAGGTTAATCAAGGGATTAGGCATATTATGTACAACGGACTGTAAAAAAACAGGTTGAATGCTTTTGTTAGGACCTATAGGAGGAGAATGTGGTGACTGGATTGTGAGACGAATGGAAAAAACTCCGCCGTCGTCTTCAGAACCGCTCCATTCTCTACCACCCCAAGAATATCCGACAGCCCATTGCTCTGTAGTCAAAGTCTTTCCTTGGGATGTAAAGGTAATGTTCATTGGATTTTTCCGCTCACCATAACAATGCAAATTAGAAGGGCAGGAAGGAGAAGGGGGTTTGCCATTACTACGGTTAATGGCAATATAATCATTTGAGCGAGGGGCAGTCCAGGATATAGCGCCCGTAGAAACACAAGACCATGAGGCACAGTATTTATCCAAAAAAGTGCCACATTGATATTTTTCCTCAGGTGTCTTTGGTTCGGGACAAAAATACAGGTCCCACCATGTTGCTTCTAGTGGAGAAGGTGTACACGAACCTTGTTTGTCCCATTTGTTAGTTTGGAGAAATTTTGAAGCAAATTTGTTGACCCCCGGTACCCATTTCGGCAAAGTCAAAATGTAAGATAGGGAACCAGGGCCATATTGTGTATTTGGAGATTTGGAATAATACCTGATTTTCAAAGTCACAAACAGTCCATGTGTAGTTGAGAGGTCGATGAGGATTAGGATCAGGAGATCGTCGTCGTCGAGAATGAATGATGCGTTGGTGTGAGCGAGGTTGCTTTGTGGAATGAAAGTGTTGTAAGTGAGGTGAGGTAAAAGTACGGGCGGCCAGGTCTAGGAAGGAGCGGGGATGAGGAACAAAGTTATAAGCAAGTAAACGAGGAGACAAAGGAGGTTTTGCATAGCTCGCCACTGATGCGAGTTCAAAAGAATGTGTAGTATAAGTACCATAGGATGAAAATCCAGACACATAATAGCGCCCCGTAGTCTCAGGGGTCACAAGAATAGCAAGAGTTATGTGACAAGGGTAATGAGCATAGGTGAGGGAAATAGAGGGAGATGGTGGAAGAGGAATGCCACGATTAGGATACTGAGAAAACACAAAGGGACAAAAGGATTGACCTCGGTCATAACAATGAAAAAGGGCAGTAATATTGAGATCAAGAAAAGAAAAAACAGGACCACAATATAGGCCTTTATGAAAATTTAGAGGAATTCTCAGGTGCTTTGTCATCATGGGAAGGTGCAGTGTGGACATCATGGGGAAGGAACTTGTCAAGAGTGTCATCAAAAGCAGGGTCCACATGATTGATGCAAAAGTGTTGGACCCCTGGATAATATGGGTGGTGCAATATGCAGTTGTTACACCAATAACAGCATGTACATCCACACTCACAAAGGCAATGATGGCACATCCGATGGAGTTGGTGGGTTGTGTGGAGTGATGAAATATGGGCGAACACAACGAGCAGGGACCCACAAAACTCTGTCGGGTAGTTGAACTGCAGTGTAGCCTCTTCCCCAGGTGATGAGTTCGGCTGGACCTTTCCAAGTTGGATCCGGGAGCTGCCTGTAGTATACAAGTGGTCTTGAAGTTGGGACAACAGGTTTAGTAAAGTGTCGAGACGCAGCAGACAAAGAAGGAGTGCCAGTGAGATTTAGAAAATTGAGAGTATACAGACAAACATTTAACACGTTTTGCAGTGCCGGGAGGTTTGGGGGGCATAAGCCCTTGGACCCCATATAACGATCTAATGCATTTTTAAAAGTTTGATTTGCTCGCTCAACAATAGCCTGCCCTTGGCTATTGAAAGGAATTCCAAATTTGTGGACAATGGACCAGTGATGACAAAACTGTGAAAATTGTGAGCTGACATAAGCTGGGCCATTGTCTGTTTTTAATATTTTTGGACATCCCAGCACTGTAAAGGTACGAATACAGTGATTAAAGTGATTAATCACTTGTTTTGCAGCTTCCCCTTTTTGTGGGGTTGCCAAAATAAATCCGGAGAACGTATCTACTGTAACATGTAGATATTTCCACGGGGCAAATGGAGGATATTGAGTTACATCCATTTGCCAGGTATCACAGGCTTCAGTGCCTCTAGGGTTAACGCCCTGTGGGATACCTTTAGACTGTAGGCTACAGGTTGGGCATTGTTGAATTATGGCTGTAGCTTCAGCCATAGTGATTCCAAATTGTTTCATTAGTGCTTTTTTATTTTGATGAAAGTAAGCATGACTGTCCCAAGGGGAGACAGGAGAAAGAGACATGACGCAGGTAGCAGAGGCCGCAGCGTCTGCAATATCATTTCCCTTTTGCAAGAAGCCAGGAAAAGGTTGGTGGCTTCTTATGTGTGTGACAAAGTAAAGATGTTTCCTGTTGGATATTACAGTTTGTAGGGTGGAAAATAAAGAAGTTAAATCAGGGTCCAGGGATGGAGAAAGGTATGATTGAAAAATAGTGGTGACAATTTGAGTGACATAGAGACTGTCAAGAATGAGATTTATAGGTTGAGTGGAAAATGTTTGAAAAGCTAAAATGGCAGCGGCTAGTTCCGCACGCTGAGCAGACCGTTGGGGTGGCATTATTTTTGTGTGCCATTGGTCATGAATATACCAGGCACAAGCACCAAATTGTTTATTGCCATCTACAAAGAGTGTGACAGCATGTGGGATGGGAAAGCGTTGTAATTGGGTATCCCATGAAACATGGATATTTTGTAGGAGCTGAATGCGAGGATCAGCAGGAGGGTGGCAGGATATCTTTCCAGGCCACTCAGTGAGAGCAAGCTGCAAGGCTTCAGAGTTAGAATAGATGGTTTCCCATGTAGTGAGAGAACATGGTACATATAGGACAGAAGATTCTATTCCTGCAAGGGCTTTTGCTCGAAGGCGAGCCTTAGAGATGAGAGAGGCAAATTGAAAAGGTTTTTGGCTAATTGTGTTTCTAGGAGTGTGAGGGAGATGAAGCCATTCTAGAATCAGCAAGGAGGGAATAGTTTGGACAATAGCACATGTAGGTAAAGAAATAGTATTACACAATAAAAGAGAAAAGGGAATGTTTGGGGTCATTCGGTCAACCCACTGAATTTGTAGGGCTTGGTTGACCAATTGAATCACTTTTAAATGACTGTCCTGCAGTGAAATAACATCTGCAGGATGTTTGCCTTTGGGTAAGGCTGAAAAAAGAGGTGATAATTGAAAAGTGGTGAGACCTATATAAGGTCGAATCCAATTAATAGCAAATATTGCTGTAATTGAAATAAAGTTGGTTGGTGTGGTAATTTTAATAAGGGAAAAAGTGGTGCAGCATGGGAGGCCAATAATTTATGGCCCAAATATTGAAAAGGAGGGGAGGTTTGGACCTTGTCAGGAGCAATGTGCAAACCTCCTTTTTGCAAAATTGTTGTGAGGGTTGGCAAAGTTGCAAAAACAGTACCCTTTGGGCCTGGTGCTGCGACCAAAATATCATCCATGTTATGGTAAACCAAAAAGGAGGGATGAAGGTCCCGATATGGTTACAAAACATGGAAAACAAAAAACTGACACATTGTAGGGTTATTTAGCATGCCCTGTGGTAAAACCTTCCATTGGTAGCACTGAGTTGGTTGAGAATTATTCAACTCAGGCACTGTAAAAGCAAATAAATATTTATCCTGTTGATACAAAGGAATGAAAAAACAAAAACAAAAAACAATCCTTTAAGTCAATTATCATTAAGTCAAAATCTTTTAGAATTAAATTTGGGTTTGGGAGGCCGCATTGCAATGCTCCCATAGGTTATAAAACAGCATTCACTGCACGTAAATCATGGAGGAAACGCCATTTGCCTGATTTCTTTTTTATAACAAAAACTGGAACAGAATAAGACTGCAACATTTTATGCCCTAAATAAAGATAAAGTGTAACTGTATCTTTTCCAAGGCAACTTGCAATCCATAGATACTTGAATCATTTTGTATTTCAAAAAGCCAATTAAATTGTATTTTTGGGGTTCCAATTTAATCAAATTCCATTCAGATGAAACAAATTTTCATGAAATAGGAAAAACATTTACAAATCTAAGCAAAACAATTCAATCATTTCTTTTGGTTGATGGATGTATATGTCTAACTAAACAATTTAAAACTCAAAAATTTGCAAAAAAATTGCCCAACAATTACTGCCTCCTCTTTCGAGTAAAAAAAATAGCAAGCTGAAACTGCAAGAGTGGGCATCAAATTTCACATCCACCCCCCTTCCTCATTCCAGACTTCTAAGCAGAGGAAGAAAAAAAAATAGTTAAAACGACAGCTGCCCCCCCTCCTCTATCTGCCCTTCCTTTGCTCTTAAAACAATACAGCCAGCGAAAAACGAAAGAGGCAGGAGGGGGGGGGAAGAAAAAGAAACTTTGCAAAAATCTCACCACCAAAAAAATTCACATGCAGTCACATGTATAAATTCTTTTATACCTCTTCCATAAAACTTTGCACATGCAAACTCATACCATTGCGTTCCCATGTTACAACAATAAAAACTACAATGTTACTATTCCTTTCACAGCGTGGGATGGGTGGAGGGGTGAGGGCTAACACACACATTTACACCAGCAAATTAACTCATTCACTTCCATTCTGTTTACTTACACCATTCCATATACAAATATTTCATTTCATATGTTTTTCAAGCAAAACTTTTTATTTTTAATTAAGGCCTTTTTGTTTGTTGTTATCAAAGAGGGTTTTGACCCTTTTCCAAGTCTTGGAAATAACACAAAACAACACAGACAGACATATATACACAAATACCATTAAAACAACATTTATTTAGACATATGGCTTGTCCTGCAAGAAGCGAGAAAATCATGAGATGATTCCAACCAAACATGTGGTTTTTATAGGGCCCTTTAACCATCTCCTAATTTTCTCACCATTCCAAGTCCAAACGTAACGTTCTAGGAGTTAAACATATATAAAACAAAACACACACATCAACACAAAGCACCACCAGACATTGTCTGACAGGGTTCAAACTTAACAGATTACAAAAGAGTTTCAAAACATTCCAATTGTTCAAAACGCATTGCAGAGAAGTGCAGTTTGAGTTAATTTATGTCTCTAAATTGTTCTGAAAATTTATTGTTTGGTAGTTTGATGAAACGGAAACATTGAGTGCAGTTGCAAAACTCTGCAGAACAGAATACAGGGTTGCCTGTTTCTGTTTTGGAGGAGAGAGAAGGATAGAGCGAAGAGGGGGGTTTTTTTGGCTGTGCCGGCTTTGGAACGTCTTCCGTAGTAGGCACAGGTTGGGAGGAAGGGTCTGGGGATAGACAGTTGTTCCGTTAACTTTTTGCAAACAATTTGCCTTTCTGGCTAAAGAGGAAAGTTCATCCACATGCTTGGACAGAACCTTGGAAAGTGAGGACCCATACTTACGTTTGCAAGCCTTTGCCAGGTGCGTAAATACAGGAGCCAGAGCAGCGTTTCCCTAGACAGAGAACACGCCGTGGAGTGAATCACGTCATAGAGTGAATCACGTCGGGGTCACCAGTTGTGGGAGTTTGAATCCCGGGGTCCAGCGCCTGCTGGACGGACCAGTGGTTGTGGGAGTTCAAATCCCGGGGTCCAGCTTCTGCTGGACGGACCAGTGACGTACGTCAGCCTGGGCCAACGGACCTCGCGTTTGGTAGATAGGAAACACACGGACAACATGTTTCTTCAGGTTGAATCAGCAAGCGAGAGCGCAGAAGGATCTGCGTGCTTTTCTTTTATTGGTACACTTACGTCACAGCAGGAGGTTGTAAAGGGTGGGTTTTGCCAGGAAATGAAACTTAAAAGGGTACCTTATCCTAACTCAGGAAATGTAAACTTCAAAGGCGTAGCTTATCTCAACTCAGGAAATATAGACTTTAAAGGCATAGCTTAGGAAGTGATAACTTGTAAGACATAATTCAGGAAGACATAACTCATGACTTATCTCAGGACTTAAAAGGCATGGACACTTGAAAGGCATGGAAACCTATCTTAACTCAGGAAATGGTTGCAACACATAACATATCAATCCTGGTCCATGAGCTATGTCTATTAGAGTAATATGTATATTCCCTTTTGTCTATATTTCTTTCCCTCCAAGCATCTTGCAAGTTAAGGTCTGTGCACATCTCAAAAAAAGTTCTGGGAAGTATTTTTTTGTTTCCTTTCCTTGCCTCATTACTTTTATGGTCTTTTGTTCTATCTACTATCGCATTGAAATCTCCAATCATACAAAATCCATCTCCCTCTAAGTCGCTAAGCTTGCTGTGTAGATCCTTAAAAAAAGATACTTGGGCTCCGTTTGGTGCGTAAACTACGACAATTATTATATTTTTTTTGTTCAGATTAGCCTCCATTATCAAGATCCTTCCCTCTTTGTCCTTATAGATTTGTTTGGAAGCTATCTCCTGTCTAACATACAATGCAATTCCTCTTTTTTTTCCCCTCTCATCTAGTGAGGTGTATAGTCTTCCTAATTTAGGTTGCTCTAATAGATACTTTTGATCATTTTTTATATGAACCTCTTGTAATGTAATGACATCCGCATTTAATTTAATAAGTTTACTAAAAACTTTCCGCCGTTTTACTGGTGAATTCAAACCCCTAATATTCGTTGACCATATCCTATACTCCTCTCCCATTATCTTGTTTCTGTCGTGCCTTAGTGCTTCGAGTAATCCTTATTTCCTTCAACTCCTCAAGGCTTCTCCCCTGTTGTCCTAATCCATCTTGTCCTCCTCCCCCTTTTTACTTTCTCTATACCCTGCTCTGTCCCTCTTTTATCCATCATTCGTTCACCTTCTCCTTTTTCAACCATCGCATTTCCTTCTCCATGATCTCCCAGCTCTTCCTCTGAGATACAGTATTGTCTATGAAAGTCTTCAGCTTTCTCCAACATATCCAACCTGAATCTCTTCTCCTGCCAAGTCACGATAATCCCCTCTGGTGTTAGCCATCTGAAGTTCACATTACTTTGGTGCAACCTAGACGTCAAAAATTGATAGTTCTTCCGTAGGTCTCTCATTCTTTTAGGTATTTGTTTTAGCACTATAATTTGTTTCCCTCTGTACTTCAGCTGTTCATCATGTGTCTTGTATAATATTTCATCTCTAATTGTCTTTTTTATAAATTTCACGTGAACTTCTCTAGGCAAATTATATCTTCTCCCATAATTTGTCTGCACCCTATATGTCTCGTCCATTGCAGCAATCATCTTCTCTTTGTCTATCCCAAGAGCTCCCATCAGTAGGTCTGCCATCTTATCTTGAAGGTCTTCCCCTCTCTCCTCAATGACGTTTTGGAATCTAAGATAATGAGCTGCCTTTTCCGCTTCCAGTAGCGTCACCGCTGTCACTAATTCTTTATTAGCCAAAGTTAAATTTTTATTTATCTCTTCAACCTTCTTCTCCTCATTATCCATTCTTCGTTCTACTTCCAATAGTTTCTGTTCATTTTTTACAATTTGCTGTTGGAAGGCCTCAAATCTTCCATCCATTGCCTGAATCTTCTCTTTCATTTCTCCTGTATCATTCCTTACCCCTTCTAACTCCTTCTTGATTTCCTCATCATTCTTAAATATAGCTTCCTGCATTGCCTGCATCATTACCTGAAGGTCTTTAAATGAGTTAGAATGCTTCTTTTGAAGCATATCATCTAACAATTTCTGACTCATGGGGCTAGAACTTTGTATTGTATTTTTTTTCCCCGCCAATCTTAGTCAGATTTGGATTACTTGCCATTTGTTGTAAACTTTTCCACAACTTACTGTTCCTCCAAAATAACCACTTTTCACTTCCCTCTTTTTTTCCTTCCACTTTTTGTCACTATCGTGGTCTGTAAATATAACTCTGTCAATATATTTCACATTCTAGTACCACAGTACCAAATGTTAGTTTTAAGCTTCCCCAATTTTTGTTCTAACTTGTGAAGTTATAATTTAATAGTCCAATATTCCCTTCAGTCTCTCTTAAATTTCCCTTCTCTTGGCAATCTCCTTTCAGAAACTGCCAATCATTGTCCCAATCCAGTTCCTTCTGTCAATCAATCACTGTTCCGTCCCAGAGAACCCGATTTGCTCCAAGGTCAAAATCAAAACCAAAAAGTCAAAACTCTCAAACAGATCTTCGGCAACAATTAAGATAAAAAAAAGACACTGTCCCTTTAAGAAAAACTCTGAGTCTCAAAACCTTGCTTCCTGGCTTCCTCCTAATGGGGCCTTTTCCGGCCTCTCTTCTTATCACTTTCACTCGCCGCCAGCTCACCGCTACTCCAACATTCTTTTTGCCAGGCTTTCATTTCTTTGCAACCCCTTTTAATTGCGTCTTCCAAGTCTACTCACAAAGGTTTCAGGAAAAACAATCAAGTCAAATCTGATACACCGTCGTTCCGCTGTTTCTTTGCTAGCTCCGTCCAGCTGTCATGTCATTCAGCAGCCATTACTGGTCGCCTTCTTCCAGGTCCACTCATTTCTGGGTTTCACCCACTTCCCGATGTCAGTCACCACCAACGACAGAGCAGCAGGTCACCCACACCTTCTGCCGCCCCTACGAGGCTTCTCTCAGCTCAAAAGAGCCCCATGAGCCTGGGATAAGCGATTGGAGATGCTGGAGAGATCGTTCGCACCTCCGCTCACTCTGACAGCTGGCTCCGCCCCCCCGGGACTTGGTTTTTAATAGTTGAAATAATATTGATGAATGTTTTGATTGATTGAATTTCATTCAGGATTGTATTAAATTTGAATATGTCATATTATATGTGGGAAACAGAGAGGAAACTTTTAATGAATTAACCTGAGTTATATATGTATGATTTTGTATTTGGATGACTGACTTCCCCACCACCACGTTGTTTCTTAAGCACTTTGATGTAAAAAATAAGAAAAACCAATAAAACTTGTTTTTTTAAAAAAGGAAGAAACATGAAAGAGATGAGATTCAGACCTCACTAATTATCTTTGAAGATATCTGCCAAACTTACACTACTATAAAGCCCAGGAAATGACTCATATATCTCTTGTCTTGAAGAGTTGCTTAAGCCAAATATTGATTGACATGTGTGCTGAGGAAAAGGAGCAAAACCAATAGTTTAAAAAACATAATATTTATTCATTTGTTTGTTTACTTACTTATTTATTATTAATGTATTTGATGATTATCTTGAATATTTATTTAACTAACAAACTTCACATATTTATTTCCTTCAGTTTTAATAAACATAAGTTGTCAAGCAAATCCAAAGCAAGAATATATAACCAATAATAATGGATAATTAGAAGTTACCAGCCTAAGAAACAATTTTACAATCATTCCCATGATTTTGCCATTAGATGTTCCTTAGTGTTTAGATCTGGTCTCAGGATGATAATGTAGCACTTGGGGAAGAAGATGCAGCTCAGTACTCCAGCACCAGAGGCCAAGATGGAGAAGACCTGCACGGCCACCATGTATTTTTCTTTAGTGCTCAGGTAGGTGGGGAGGAAGGAAACCCAGATGCTGCAGAAGACCAGCATGCTGAAGGTGATCAGCTTGGCTTCATTGAAAGCTCCAGGCAGGTTCCTGGCCAGGAAAGCCACAGTGAAGCAAATTGTAGCAAGGAAGCCCATATAGCCAAGAACAACATAAAACACGGTGGCAGAGCCTTCGTTGCATTGAAGGATAATCTCTTCAGGCTGGGAGTGCAGATCAGAGTCAGGAAATGGGGGAGAAACTCCCAACCACATGGCACAGATGAGAATTTGGACAGCAGAACAAGAAAGGATGATGGAGTTGGCCAAGCTCTTCCCCAACCATCTTTTCACTTTATTGCCTGGTTTTGAGGCTAGGAATGCCAGCACTACTGTGATTGTTTTAGCCAACACAGATGACACGGCTACTGAAAAGACAATGCTGAACACTGTTTGTCGGAGAAGGCAGGTGGCTTTCCTTGGTTGGCCAATGAAGAACAAGGAGGATAAAAAGCAAAGCAGAAGGGAGACCAGGAGGATATAGGAGAGGTCCCGGTTGTTGGCTTTGACAATAGGAGTTTCAAGGTATTTAATAAATATGATTAAAACAAAGCCTGTGATTAGGAACAAGAGTAGAGCAAAGGAGATGAGGATGATGCTGAGAAGTTCTTCATAGGACAGGAAGGTTATTCTTTTGTGGATACACTGGATTTGGTTCTTGGTTGGATATTGATTATCTGGGCACTTGGTGCATTTTGTGGTATCTGAAAAAAGAAAGTAATATTTCTTTTATAGTCTTTCAAATTTCAAGAAAAACTTTGGATAAGATGTGATACAGAGAGACAGAAAAGTCTCAGTAAATGGAATATACTTACATGACAACAGCAAAAAAAATCCTCAATACATACAACTATAAAAAGAACAACAACAACATAAATTTAAAAGAAAATCTGTCTGGTGCTGCAGCCTCCCTTCTCTGAGGTAATCCACCAGATTCTTATCCTGCACTGACCTTACCTTATCCCAAATGGTTGGGAGAAGTAGCAAGTCTCCAGAGGTTTAAGAGGGGGCCCTATTCAATTTCAAGGGGGAGTAAGTCCAATAAGGCAGGAACTGCACCAGAAAAGGCAGGCTTCTGATGATCCATAAAGTGGGAATCCTTTAGGGGAACTAATCGTTTGCATGCCAATTATTATATGCTCTGGTGGGAGAAGCAGATATCCTCAAGGAGAGGAAGCCCTGCAGATACCCTGGTTCTGTCTAATGGAGGGTTTGAAAGTTGAATTTAATTGCACCTGGAAAGAAACTGGGATTCTGTGGAGCCTGCACAGTAGGGGTGTCCTATGGAAGAACACATGGAAACTCAACTGTGCATGCCTTTGCATTCTGGACTATTTGTAAATTCCAGGTGAATCCTGAATCCTCTGTTTTGTTTTCATTGTTCCTTTAACCCAACATCTCTCCCTCTATTGTTCCTCCCAATTAGATATTGCAGCTTATGAGGATATATGATCTTACTAAAGATTAACAGATTAAATGAATGATTGATCGATATATCTATCACCCTGTAATATAAAGTTGGTTTAGATAAACAAAACCCATTGATCTAAAATCATTCAAGTTACCAAGAATAGAGATATTTCTAAGAAAGATAAATATGGATGGAAACATGCAAACTGGGAAATGAAAGAGATTTCCCATGCAATCCACAACATCCTTCTTCTTACCACATCCTTCAAGATATTTTTCTTATTCTTCCCATTATGTAAGAAATTGGACACCATGAAAATTAAAAATTAAATAATCAAACTTACATGTGTCTTTAACATGCATATTGATCAAAGTTTCCCTATGGTCTCACTCACCTTCCTGAGTAGAGATGGTCCCCTTTGGACAAGGAACGCAGTCGTAGCAGCAAACTGGCTCTCCTTCTCGAGCCTGCTTGACAAATCCAGGATGGCATTTTCCCACACATTTAGACTGAGGCAAAGACTAAACAGAAAAAGAAGAAATGCCAAAGAAAATATGTTAGGAGTCACCATCCATGTAAGATGGAGGTAGACATGAACATCAGCCAAGTCGTCTCTGGGCTTCAGGTAGGCAAATACGAAATCTCTGACTCTTCCAAACGGTGGCAGGAGATACAATTGCAGGAAGATGCTTTATTCAGTTCCTCCCTTTTTCTTCTGACTTATCAGTTTACAATAAAGTACCTTTCTACTTAACAAGGTCTGGAGGGATGAAATTGAGAAAAGGTTTAACCATTAAATGATAAGCAGTGTTTCCCTCCTCATAGTATAATTAACATGCATTCCACCATTCATCATACATGCTTTATTTAAAAATATAATATCTAAAATACTAAATTTTAGAGTAAACATTATTGTAAAAGATTTATTAAATTTTCATTTCATTGGATTTATTGAAATAGAATAAAGCTGTGATGAAGAAAGAAACTTTTGACCAGTAGGATCTGGAAAGGTTTCTTCTGGAGAACATAAAACATTGAAAACCTGCTTCCCTTTGAAAGCAGTCCAAAATTATCTCCCAGTTAAGATAAAAAGGGAAATTTCCTTACAAATAAGGGCTGTCAACCTTAAAGATATTCTTCATTCATATATATATTTGTTCAGTTTATATGGCTGCCATGCTGGTGAACTAAAACTAAAACTGGCTGACTAGTTTCTAAAACTATAGTGAGGTGAGATGGAGGTGAGATCATGAGAACGTGTCCTTCGAAAAGGGTGAGTCAGGCATCTTTTGGTGTACCACATGGGTCATGAGTGTGAGCCCCGTGTGGGAAATGGATATTCAACACAAGGTATCCAACACAAGGTCCTTTCTGTTGAAAGACTACAATTAGGTGACACAATCTGACCGGGAAATACACACTCATATTTATTATTAATTTGATTTATAGCCTCTCATTGTGTACTAAAGCACCTAACAATCAAGATAAACAGTTGCATATAAGGGATTTTCAGATGAAGTGCACTCTTACAAGCCAGTGTCCAAATCTAAGTAATATTTCCCTCAAAATTGTCCCTTATTATTTCTGATATCAAGATTTTTTTTTGCATCAAAGCAATGCTTCAGTGCTTCAATTTTCAAGCCATTATCATAGTGAGATGGGCAGCAAATAAATTTAATCAATCAATCCATAAATGAGCTCACATCAGACCAGTCATTATTATTTCATGTGAACTGAAAGCCTTGGACCTGCTTCCTAAATTCCACTATCCCAGTGGTGTTAGACAGAGGCAAGTATAAGTATGTTCTCAGCTGATTGAAAAAATCCCAGACTCTGAACCTGCAATTTTGGGAGACCCCTGATTCCAATCAAGGCAAGATGAAGCTAATTTTACTATTGGACCAACAGTACCTCCATCCAGTCTTGATTCCATTTTATTGGATTCAGTCCAAATCTGAACTCAACTGGTCAACAGAATTGCCTTCATCTTTGATATTTGAAGACAAAAAAACTAGTCAACCTGAAGCTATTAACACCAAAATCTCCATCATATGAGGCCCTGTCTAACCAGTTTTATGGTGATACTAAACTGCCGAAGGTACACTAAATGGCAATGATTTGTGTCCTAAATAATAATCACCCTATATCTCATTTTGGAACAGCTTACAACAGGATTCAGTATGACAGCATCAGAAGGGAAACCTTGGTCAATAGAACTGAAGTATGCTTATCTCCCTAAGAAAATTATAGAGGTTTTACTCCACACATTCAATTCTCAGGGAAGGTTACCCACTTTTTTGACTGGGTTTAGCCCACTTGGAACAGCTTTGGAAAAAAGAGAAAAGACATCAATATTTTCCCCACCTTGTTGAGCAACTTTAACTGTGACAAAGCATCATGATTGATTGTAAGTCTTTGTCTTTCAAAACTCCCGAATTGCTTGTTGATTGCATCCTCCTTGGGGAGAACTACCATACTAATAATATCCAGATCTGCTGCTACGTCTCCATTCTGATCCAAGTACACTTTCAGCAGGGAAAGATTGTACAATTCCCTCTTCTTTAGAAATGAATGGAACTAGAATGGAAACATCCAGGAATTTAAAAGCAGAAATCTTGGTTTCTTTTCTCTTATCACTTTTTACATTTGAATCTTTCTTCTACGGTTGTTTAATATTGCAAATATTGTGAGTTGGGAGAACAAGTGTTACCATTATCTTCAAAATTGAAGTACAAAGATTCAGCAATATTTCTAAATCATGTAGTATACTGATAAAATGTATATTGACAAAATGTAATTGACAAAAATGGTCAATTATATATAATAATCTAGCAAAGGTCACCAATCAAGTAAACAAATACACAAATAACTAGAGTATTCATAAACTCCTTGCAAACAATAGGGTAATTACCAGAAAGCAAGGATTTGTTAAGAAGAAAGTTGCAAGGCTAATCTTCATTCAGGTAGAGGAGATAGGAAAAATGACCAGATGAAGTAATTCTACTTTATTGTATTGCTATATTAACAAAATCTTGCATTGTGAAAGTACAAATTTTTCACCATCTCTTTTGACAGTCAAAAAATTTAGGGAGGACTTTTTCTGAGTTTCTTTCTCTGCCTGTTATGCAGCTGTGGGTTGCCCCCTTACCCAAACCATCTTATCTGATCCTTCCCTGCATCCCTTTCTCTGGTCCTCCGAACTCATTCACACGTATCATTATACTTCTTTAACAGATTGTGTGAATGCTGGTGGTTTAACTTGTTTTTAGCAAAGAATTAACAAAATGCTTCATGTGATGAATGGGGATCAAGTTAATTGAGTGCTGGATGGTATGAGATAATTAAGTGGATACAACTATCTCAAAAATTGTACTCAAATAAATATTACTATTACTGATAAAATTGGGGAGTTACAAAAAACAATCAGACCTTGGTCATCGTTTTTTCTATATTTTTATTAATAAAGGAAGTAGATAAATCATGATTTTGTGATGCAAAAATTTTAATAACACTTGGACTTTAAAAATTCCCAGCTTCTCTCAGGTCCCTGTAGATCCCTGTCAGGATGCTGCCATCCTGATGGGAGGGGGGACGTTTGGAGCTCTTCTTTGATGTGTTTAGCTTTGCTTTGTTGACTCGGTTCCGCTGCCCGAGGTCATCTGCCTCACCTCATCAAGGAAGAGATGCCTGGGAACATCTTACCGCAGTTTCTGTCTGCAGTTCTCACAACCTCTTTCCACCTCTGGATTGGCTCCTATGGACTGGGCAGTTGGGAGGGGTTTTAAATAATGAGGTTTAGCCTAACAATTTCACCCGGGAACTTCAGATTTTGACTGCCTTCTCTTGCTGTCACTGACTCTCAATAAAAGTTCCTCTTGATACGATGCCAGTTTCAAGAGTTCTATTTCCTTTAGAGCAGGGGTGTCAAACTGTCGGACTGCAGGCCGGAAGCGTCAACAGGAAACTGCGCCCACCCCATTGCCAGCAATGGGAAAAAAGCTCCGATACATTGCGTGACGTCACGTGATGTCGCGCAATGTCACGTGATGTCGCAAGTTTGACATGTCTGCTTTAGAGATTCAGCTGAGGGAGGGCCTTACAACTTCCAGAAAATAAAAATATAATTTTGTGTTAGAGAGAGGTGCATGAGTAAAATTCAATAGGAAACTAAGTAATTGTTAGCATCCAGCACTTGATACATGATTGTATGAATGTAATGAATGACAGCTATAATTTGTATTAATATTTCATTTGTAGTTTTTCTCACATTATTCTATGCGTAGAATGGTTACTGATTCTAATAAAGTAGTAGTAATATTTTAATGTTATAATAACCATATTATTAATTTGTCAATAATGTCATTAATAATCCACTGGAATGATACCAGGTCCTCTTGGAGAAGACATTGCACAAAAATTTAATCAGTTTTAGTCAAGGACAAAGAAGGGGAGGAAGAGATTAAAGAAGCTGCTTTTAGCCTTGAGGAAAGACAACAAGGAGAAGAGCCATGTTGGAATAGAATAGAATAGAATAGAATAGAATAGAATAGAATAGAATAGAATAGAATAGAATAGAATAGAATAGAATAGAATAGAATAGAATAGAATAGAATAGAATAGAATAGAATAGAATAGAATCTGGAAGGAACCTTGGAGGTCTTCCAGTCCAGCCCCACGCTCAAGCAGGAGAATTTATACCATCTCAGATAAGTGACTGTCTAGTTTATTCTTAAAAATCTCCAGTAATGGAGCGCCCACAATTTCTGGAGGCCAGCTGTTCCACTGGTTAATTGTCCTCACTATTAGGAACTTTCTCCTTAATTACAGGTTGCTTCTCTGTTTGATCAGTTTCCAACCATTGTTTCTTGTCCTAGTTCACAGGAGCTTAAAATCAGAAAAAGTCTGGGAACTTTTTTTCAAATATATAAAAGGTCTTGGTTGCTGAAGGGAGGATGCAGCACTCTTCTGATTAGTACGAGATGTTGTACAGAAACTTAAGATCTTAAACCCCCCAGCCCAGAAAGGACAAAAGACCCTGAAAAGGAATTTAGTTTGATGGATCATTGTTGGGACCCCATACCTTCCATGGCTGCAGCCTCAGAGCACCCAACCTCTCTTCACCCTTCTTCCTTCTCCTCTGAGGTTTGGATGCAGCACTTAAGGCATGGGCCAGAATCTTAATGACACTGTAGGTATAGCCATTATTTGGGATCTGCATCCTATTCTTTTTCTCTTGGGTCTCCACTGGTGCTTTCTGGGTGCATCTTCTTCGGCCTTTGACAGAAAAGGAGTGTTTTGAAACAGAACAGTGAAAATACTCAGCTTGAAATTCAGGTTCCACAAAGAAATTGTTTTCCCAACTCTTTTTCCACTGAAAGGGAAAGCTCCAAATACTATGGATGTGCTTGGGACGCCAATCCTTTTTAATTGAAAATACTCCAACCAATGTCATGATCCAGACTTTCCCTTCAATGGGTCCAGGCAAACCTTCAAGTGCTGAATGGAAGGGAAGAATCCTGTCCCAAGGGGATTCTAATTCAATGAAGTGAACAAAGATGTTGACTTGTCTCCACTTAGAGAGGGCATCCCTGAGGAATGCGGTTCGTCCAGTCGTTGAGAATCATTGTGATATAACAACACAAATTTTATTGTTGACAAGCATAGGAGTAAAAGTCCTCATGAAATTCTCTCCCTTCTCTGTGTCTGAAGCAAAGAGACCAATAAGGGTCCAACCAAAATGAAAGGGCAGTTGGACAATTGCTGGATAAAGGATCCCTTCTTTGGGAAGCATCGGATGGAAAAAAAGGGAATTGACTTTTATCACTCAGAGCCTCTGAAGCAATTCTGTCACTGACCTGAAAAAAGCAATTCTGTGTTATATTTGGGGTCGTACCAAGTCCCAATTTTTAGCTTTTAATAAACCCAATATTTTTCTCATGCACATATTAGAACATTTCCTGTTGATTACTCATTAGGCCATATCAAGATACAGAATATAAAACACAGAAGATTACCAAGACTCCATGTAAAAACAGAATTTAGAAAAATAAGTACAATAGAATAAGCATAAAGAATGAAAATAGTATTTCTTTATAACCCCAGAATTTACCACAAATAGACCATAATTTTCTTCTGAAAGAGGCTTTATTAGATATAATTTTTGTATTCTGAGCACAGAGGAAATACATTTTTTTTAATATTAAGATCCCAATAGACTGTTTCTCTAAAGTGCAATCCAAGATATAGATCTCCCTCTTTCTTAAATAATTGTCATTCAAAATAATAGATGTATTACATCTTCTATTTCTGGAGCTCCACAAATACAAGTACATTCATAGTAAGGAGTTTGGAAGATTTAACTCAATACTAGGAAGGTACATTTGTAGCAGCTGATGGGTTTCAGTGTGCCAGCCTCACTGAAGATGGCCCTATTTTACTCTATTTTGACCATCTTGGATTCTTTGTGCAGCAGTTTTTTAGGTTTTTCTCGAGTGGCAGAAAAGACAGGGAGATGACAGTTCCTAATATAAAATCAAGAATATTTTAAATGAAGTTTGTTTGTTCTAATAGTATTTGGGGTCTCTTATTTGTTTAATGAAGAGAAGGACGAGGGGTGACATGATAGCAGTGTTCCAATATCACAGGGGCTGCCACAATGAAGAGGGAGTCAAGGTATTCTCCAAAGTACCTGAAGGAAACCAACCAAAGAGAGAAGCAACCTAGAACTAAGGAGAATTTTCCTGACAGAACAATTAACCAGTGGAGCAACCTGCCTCCAGTAGCTGTGAATGTTCCAATACTGGAAGTTTTTAAGAAGAGATTGGACAACCATTTATCTGAAATAGTATAGGTTTCCTGCCTGAGCAAGGGGTTGGACTAGAAGACCTCCAAGGTCCCTTCCAACTTTATTATTATTATTATTATTATTATTATTATTATTATTATTATTATTATTATTATTATTATTATTATTATTATTATTATTATTATTATTATTATTATTATTATTATTATTATTATTAGTAGTAGTAGTAGTAGTAGTAGTAGTAGTAGTAGTAGTAGTAGTAGTAGTAGTAGTAGTAGTTTCCATACCATTAATTTTATTAAAAATAATTATGTGCCTCAAATTTTATAAATTGTATAAATTCCCAATTCTGTTCTGAGGGCAGCAGCTGAAGTCCTTTTATCCACCCTCAAGATACGTCTCAGATGATGTGATCGGATTTGTTCTAGTAGTGATATAAATTAAAACCCAAAGTTCAGCTCAATATAAGTGCATAATAGTAATGTTGGTATTTTGTATTTAATAATTTAGTCTAAGGAAGCCGCATACCTATGATTTTTTTTAAAAAAATTAACAGTGCATTCACTTGTGCCTTCTCAATGAGTTCCTTTGATGTTGAGAGAGCCCAGATCCAGTCATAGAGAAAAGTTCCCCCAGGTAAGGAAAGGTGTGAACTTGCTCTGTTGCCTCCTCATCGATTAGCCCTATATGGCAATGCTGTCAATTTCCAAAGACCACTACTGTTGACTTTGACTCATCCATAATCAGATAATTATTATGAGAATAGGAGCCAAGTCCTCTTAACAGCTAACCCAAATGTCATATTGGCAACACTTTTGTCTTACCTTTTGGTACATATCAATCCTACTTCTCATGGCTCCTTTGAGCCCCAAACACACTCTCAAAAAAATGAACAAAAATGGGATGGAAGGGACCATGGAGTTTTTCTAGTCCAACCTCCTGCCCATAACAAAAGATCCTATACGAATCCAGACAAAAGGAATCAACAGCAAACAGGGTGAACTAGAAATTCATGTTAATGAGGGCAGATATGATATTGTTGCCATTACGAAAACATGGTGGGATGAAACCCACATATGGAACACACAGCTAGAGGGATTTAAATTAAATATCCAGTCGGGATATTTCTTGAATTGTTCAGCAGGTAGAGGCCATATTGCTGTTCAAAGCTTTTATGATGAATTTGATCGTGAGAATTTTAGGGGGGGAATAGTTGATATGTTGCCTAACATATTTGTAGATTTTTAATAAAATGGTTGGTAAATGTTAGTGGCCCCTAAAGGTTCATGATACATATATGTTTTATCATCAGTAGGAAATGTAATCCCGTAGGACTCTGTTTAAAAATCTGAGATTTGTTCATGACTGAGGATATCATTATTTTGGCTAAGACCATGTAAAAAACTGTGAGTTTTCCATCAGTACTGCATGTTCCTATAGTACAGAAGATCCTTTGACTGAACACAGAGCCTCTCCTCACCTTCACAAGTGTTCAACAGAAGCCTCTAAGCAATTGGGATGATGTCATGAAAAGACAGGTCTCTTTTGATCCTTGCTTCCTCCTGACTGTATATCCTAATCCTTATTTATAACACTTACAAATGCCATGGTGAAAAGATTATTTGCAGCAGAACCAGTTCTTAAACACCCTGATTCTGAGGAACCTTTCATCATCCAAGCTCATCCAAGCTGATGCTAGTGAGGTTGTGGTGGGGACAGTCCTCCTACAAAAAAACCTTAGGGAGGATCTGCAGCCCTGCGCCTACACTTCACAAAAGCTTTCGGAAACAGAGAAGAGATGGGCTGTTAGAGAGAAAGAGGCTTTTGCGGTGAGATGGGCATTATTAACTTGCCATTTCTTGGAAGGGAGTAAAGTGACTTTCAAAGTATAGACTGATCATTATTATTATTCAAAATAATATTGACTTCCATAGAGAAGACACGGTTGGATTTATCGCTTACATACCAACACCCCACTCACTTTACAGAAAGGGAAGGACAAACACAAACCTGTGGGACTTTGTAGGTGCCTGCTAATGTTGACATCTGGATGGATCTGTCTCTGATAGCTCCATCTACAAGAGCCAAAAGCTTGTCCTTCCTTCCATAGCTGTAGTTGGGAACATTGGCTTCTCCAGTAGAGAGCACGTCCAGCAAGGCCTCTGAAGTGCCGAGGCTGTTATCATAGTTGTCATGGATGTTGTAGCCAAGTGTGAGATTATGCAGGAGCTGGAGATTCTCCTTCATCAGTTCAATATTGCAAATCATGCGTAGTATGAATAACTTTCCATAGAATAAACTAGTGTAAAACTATGATAACGTTAATAATAGCATCATCATCAACAGCAGCAACAACAACACTTTTTTTTCCATTTAATCATCTTTTTTCCCTACAAACTAGCTGAAACATAAGCCAATATTGATCCCAAACTAGAGGCAAATGATAGTCACCCATCACCCTTTAATATTGTTAGTGTTGAGGATGGGGATAGTCCTCAAAAAGGTTTAACAAATCAGAAACATACAATTATTTTTAGCAGTACTAATATGCATAGCCCAGAATAATTCAGTCATTAAAGAAGAACCACCATTAAAGGAAGGAGATTTTTGATAAGTGATCCACAGAAACTGCTCTAAAAACAAGTCATCTTCTATTCCTTTAAAAATCAGACATTGCATATCAATCGGTTACAAAAATATGGAAATGGTTGGGCAGAGGAAATTAGAACCATTTCAATCATTACTTTCAACCAAAGTCAGTATTCCAGTCATGAATTTAGGACTGAACACAGAGAGGAAAATAATGTGGACTTCTTTCAGGTTTCATTTGCCTCATGTTTCTACTCTCAATAAATAAGGCAAAAGGGAGAGGCTGTGTTAATCAAAAGGATTCAAAGCAATTGTCAGATCCTGCAATATAAGAGTAAGTAAAAGAAGAAGAAAAAAAGAAGAGTGTTAGAACTGTAAATGGAGGGAATGAAATTCCATCACATGACTTACAACCGAATCTGACTAGAAGGAGCTATGTTGAAAGGTAATGTTGCAGGTGTTATTGCTGATGGAGAGATGACTATACCAATGAGAAGATCTCCTGGCCTATAATAGCTCCATGGCTTTTCTCCATCTTGGTAGTCCAAATTCAGTGGGCACTTCATTCTCAGCTTCCCACAGAGTGGCTGGGACACGAGCAGCATCAGAAGAAGAAGCAGGAGTTTCCTGTTGTAAAAAAAAAAAAAAAAAAAAAGAAAAAAAATGTAGTAATTGATTTTGAGGAGCTGGGCTCACTGAGGTTGAAGCGGGGGCTGAAGAGCCCTTCTTCACCCCTTTAGCCAAATTTGAGATGCTCATCTTCTAGTTGTTGTGTTTACTTATAATCCACCAGAGGGCCCGATGGCCAATTGTAATCCAATGCCCTCCTATTATCAGGAGACAAGGCACATGTACTTTAAAGGGGAAAAAAAAAAAAAAAAAAAAAAAAAAAAAAAAGAAGAAGAAGAAAGTGCTAATAATTCCAACAAAGCTCCTGTCTGTCCTGTAATGTGAGCCACAAAAAGCATAATCTGTGATATTTATCCTTTTCTGATGCAAGATCCCTTCCATGTTGCTTCAGTCTGATGTTCACATCAAAGGCAGTCACTGGAGACATAGGAGAAGAGGTCTCAGAGACATGGATGGTGATGATTGCAGTGAGAAGGAGCTTCTGCTTTTGGGACTCTGAACTTCTTCCATGTAAGGAGGGGTAGCTGGAGAAAAGCAGATACACCCCTTGGGGCAGTGTTCAGTAGTGGTCTTAGTCGTTCCTGTTAGGACATGTCCAGAAAGTCATGCTGGATGGAGATAGTTGAACAGCCAGGAAAGTGACTTGTGCTGTCCTTCAATGGGGTCTCTTGCCTCCAGAGGCTGCTAGGGAAGGTCACCCAGAGTTATGGAGTTTGGTGCCACTCTAGGTTGGTGACAATTAACTCTACTGCTGCCTCTGCTTTATCTCCATGGAAGCACTCAGTATCCTTGAACCCAGCCAATGTTAAGAGTTTGGGATTTTCTTTTCAATGAGATCTCCGTGTATTAATCCTAATTTGGAGCTGATTTTATAATTCCTTATAACTAAAGTGAAATTTCATTTGCCATCTGTCCTAGAAACATCATTTTTTTCATGAGAGCTGGCTATGAGGCAGGAAAGTGACAGCCTGGGATAGCACCATTGGCACAAAGAGGGAAAATTGTAGAGTGGGTAGAAGTTTTAGTTTCCTTGACACTTTCTGTGTTGTCTTTCCATACTGATACAATGAGAGCCATTAAATTTTGACTGGAATAATGACTTTGGTTGAAAGTAATGATTGAAATGGTTCTAATTTCCTCTGCCCAACCATTTCCATATTTTTATAACCGATTCATATGCAATGTCTGATTTTTCAAGGAATAGAAGATGACTTGTTTTTAGAACAGTTTCTCTGGGTCACTTATCAAAAATCTCGTTCCTTTAATGGTGGTTCTTCTTTAATGACTGAATTATTCTGGGCTATGAATATTAGTACTGCTAAAAATAATTGTTTGTTTCTGATTTGTTAAACCTTTTTGAGGACTATCCCCATCCTCAACACTAACAATATTAAAGGGTGATGGGTGACTATCATTTGTCTCTAGTTTTGGATCAATATTGGCTTATGTTTCAGCTAGTTTGTAGAGAAAAAAGATGATTAAATGGAGAAAAAGTATTTTTGTTGTTGTTGTTGCTGTTGCTGATGCTAATATTAACATGATCATGGTTTTACACTAGTTTATCCCATGAAAAGTTATCTATACTATGCATGATTTGCAATATTGAACTGGTGAGGGAGAATCCTCAGCTCCTGCACAATCTCACACTTGGCTACAACATCCATGACAACTATGACAACACCCTCGGCACTTCAGATGCCTTGCTGGACATGCTCTCTACTGGAAAAGCCAATGTTCCCAACTACAGCTGTGGAAGGAAGGACAAGCTTTTGGCTCTTGTTGATGGAGCTGAAAGAGACAGATCCATCCAGATGTCAACATTAGGAGCTACCTACAAAGTCCCACAGGTTTGTGTTTGTCCTTCCCTTTCTGTAAAGTGAGTGGGGTGTTGGTGTGTAAGCGATAGATCCAACCGTGTCTTCTGTATGGAATTCAAGATTATTTTGAATAATAATAATGATCAGTCTATACTTTGAAAGGCACTTTATTCCCTTCCAAGAAATGGTGCCAAGTTAATAATGCCCATGTCACCACAAAAGCCTCTTTCTCCCAAACAGCCCATCTCTTCTCTGTTTCCGAAAGCTTTCAGGAAGTGTAGGCGCAGGGCTGCAGATCCCCTCTAAGGTTTTTTTTTGGAGGACTATGCCCACAGCAACATCACTAGCATCAGCTTGGGTGATGAAAGGTTCCTCAGGATCAGGGTGTTTAAGAACTGGTTCTAATGCAAATAATCTTTTCACTATGGCATTTGTAAGTGTTATAAATAAGGATTGGGATATGCAGTCAGGAGGAAGCAAGGATCAAAAGAGACCTGTCTTTTCATGATATCATCCCAATTGCTCAGAGGCTTCTGCTGCACACTTGTGAAGGTGAGGAGAGGCTCTGTGTCCAATCAAAGGATCTTCTGTACAATAGGAATGTGCAGTACTGATGGAAAACTCACATTTGTTATATGGTTTTAACCAAAATAATGATATCCTCAATCATGAGCAAATCTCAGAGTCCTACGGGATTACCTCTCCTACTGATGATAAAACATATATGTATTATGAACACTTAGGGGCCACTAACATTAACCAAGCATTTTATGAACAATCTACAAATATGTTAGGCAAGGTATCAACTATTTTTTTGCCCTAAAATTCTCATGATCAAATTCATCATAAAAGGTTTGAAGAGCAATATGGCCTCTGGAGAGGAATTTCTAGCAGCTGAACAATTCAAGAAATATCGTGACTGGTGGGACCCTCCATTGACAGATACATTAACACATATAAATAATATCTGCCATACCCATTTGGGTCAAAATGGCAATTGTAATTCCTATATATAAAAAAGGGACTAAAAAGGACCCTAGCAATTCCAGGCCCATTTCTCTAACAGATATTGTGATTAAAATATATGCAAATGTCCACTTGAAAAGAATTGATAGTAGGTGGATAAAAAGTGCATTCCTTGTAGAAGAACCAGCAGTCTTTAGGCAGATGTGATCCACTATTGACAATTTTTTGTCTTGAACCATCTAACTATAAAAATATCAGTCAGAGGAAATAATGGTTTGCTGCCTTTATAGCATTTGACACAGTAAACAAAGAAATATTATGGAAGAAGTTGACTTCCCATTAAAATGGAGCTCAGGATGTTGACCCTGCTCAAAGCCCTTTCTACAAGCACTGACAGTGAGAACAATTAATGAGTGGAAAGGCTTGCCTCATGAAGGTGTGGGTGCTCCATTAATGGAGATTTTCAAAAAGAGGCTGGACATTCATTTTGTCTGGATTGGTATAGGATCTCTTGCTATGGGCAGGGGTTGCACTAGAAAACCTCCATGGTCCCTTCCATCCCATTTTTGTTCATTTGTTTGAGAGTGTGTTTGTGGCTCAATGGAGCCATAAGCAGTAGGATTGATATGTATGAAAAGTTAAGACAAAGGTGTTGCTGATATGACATTTGGGTTGCATGTGCTGTTAAGAAGACTTGGCTCCTATTCTCACAATAATTATCTGATTATGGATGAGTCAAAGTCAAAAGTTATGGTCTTTGGAAAATGACAGCATTGCCATATAGGGCTAATCGATGAGAAGGAAAAGAGCAAGTTCACACCTTTCCTTACCTGGGAGAACTTTTCTCTGTGACTGGATCTGGGCTCTCTCAACATCAAAGGAGCTCATGTAGAAGGCACAAGTGAATGCACTGTTAATTTAAAAAAAAAATCATAGGTATGCGGCTTCCTTAGACTGAATTATTAAATACAAAATACCAACGTTACCATTATGCACTTATATTGAGCTGAACTTTGGGATTTAATTTATATCATTACTAGAACAAATCAGATCACATCATCTGAGACGTATCTTGAGGGTGGATAAAAGGACTTCACCTGCTGCCCTCAGAGCAGAATTGGGAATTTATACAATTTATAAAATTGTGGTATATAATTATTTTTAATAAAATTAATGTTATGGAAACTACTACTACTACTACTACTACTACTACTACTACTACTACTACTACTACTACTACTACTAAAGTTGGAAGGGACCCACCCCCTGCTCAGGGAGGAAACCCTATACCATTTCAGACAAATGGCTGTCCAGTCTCTTCTTAAAAACTTCCAGTGTTGGAGCATTCACAGCTTCTGGAGGCAGGTTGTTCCACTGATTAATTGTTCTAACTGTCAGGAAGTTTCTCCTTAGTTCTAGGTTGCTTCTCTCCTTGATTAGTTTCCATCTGTTGCTTCTTGTCCTGCCTTCAGTTCCTTTGGAGAATATCTTGACTCCCTCTTCTTTGTGGCAGCCCCTGAGATATTGGAACACTGCGATCATGTCCCCGCTCGTCCTTCTCTTCATTAAACAAATAAGAGTCCCCAAACGCTATTAGAACAAATGAATTGTATTTAAAACATTCTTGATTTTATATTAGGAACTGTCGTCTGTGGGAATTCGATCCCGGGGTCCAGCGCCTGCTGGACGGACCAGTGACGTACGTTAGCCTAGGCTAACGGACCTCGCGCTTGGTGGATAGGAAACACACGGACAACATGTTTCTTCAGGTTGAGTCAGCATGCGAGAGCCCCGAAGGATCTGCGTGCTTCTCTTTTATTGGTCTATTTACGTCATAGCAGGAGGTTCGTAAAGGGCGGGTTTTGCCAGGAAATGAAACTTAACTCAAGAAATGGAAACTTAAAGGCATAAATGAAACCTTAGGCATAAATGAAACCTTAAGCTATTGAAATGATTGCAACATCTCCACTGTTTTTATTTTTTAAAGTTCAATCTCTATCCTACTCATAGCCATCATCTGCATCCTCTGAAACAGAAGAGGACAACTCCATAAGAATGCGAGATTCTTGCTTGTAGGCAAGAGCCACCATGGCTAAGTCTGATTCAGTATCGGAGCAGTTGGAGTCCGTGTCAGACAGTGTCAGTAGGGCAACCTTTTCAGAGGGGTGGAATTTGGGTTGCAAGGGTTCATATATATTGTTTGAGGCAAGCATAACATCAATCTTAGAAAGATTAGAATCCAAACCATTCAAACGATCCTTGAGAAATTGCAAAAGGCGTGAAAAAACACATGGGCCAATCATACATAATATAAGCATAATTATACAAGGTCCTAAAATAGCAGAAAGCAATGTAGTAATCCAGGGAGAGAAATTAAACATGCTTTGATACCAGGATTGTTGGGAGAACCTTTCCTGTTCCCTGTCTTTTAATCGTTTGCGTAACTCATTCATAGAATCGCGCACAATGCCAGATTGATCAGAATAAAAACAACATTCTTCTTTTAAGGCTACACATGTTCCACCTTCCTTTAAAAATAAAAGATCGAGGGCACGCCTATTCTGCAAGGCAACTTCGGCGAGAGATGACAAAGAAGTTTGAAGGGCAGAAATTGAAGTCTCGATACGGGAAAGATCATCATCTATTTCTAGACTAAGTTTTTGTATTTGTTGTTGATTAACAATCAAGGCCGCAGCTCCAGTGGCTGCTCCTGCAGCACCTAACCCTAAAAGGACTGAAAGGGTTAGAGCTGTAACAAATTCACGTTTTGCACGTAGGTGGTATTCCGGTGGTTCCATAAGGGAAACAAAATCAGAGGGGGAATAATAAGTGATTCTAGGGACTAAGCGTACCTGAATACAAAAGGCTTTTTGTTGTATAAGGACATCCCCTGATACACAGGCTGTGGCACCTGTAGAGCAAGCCCAGATGGAGTTGTTGCCGGGGATGAAGAATTGGCCCTTTAAGCTGGCAGAGATATTACCATTACCCAAGGTAAAAAGAGAGTTATAACCTGCCGTATTTACACTGCCCAATCTTTTCTGGGTGAGCCAAACATCACATTGGTATTTGCCAGTGGTGGTATTAGCACAATATTGAGAATAATTTGCAGGAATGTTTCCCAAGCAACAACCATGTCCCATAATAGAAGTAATAGTAATAGACGTTGAGTTCCATCTGCAGGAGTCATCTTTTGTAGCATTCTTAATAGGTTCGATAGAGCCAACGGCGTCATAAAAGGGTGGAGTGGCTGATAAACAGAGCCAACATTGGTCGGTTTGGGAAGAAGAATTAACAGCACTTTTTAGCAAAAAGGAAGAGGCATTGACAAGGTTAATCAAAGGATTAGGCATATTACGCACAACGGACTGTAAAAAAACAGATTGAATGCTTTTGTTAGGACCTATAGGAGGGGAATGTGGTGACTGGATTGTGAGACGAATGGAAAAAACTCCGCCGTCGTCTCCAGAACCGCTCCATTCTCTACCACCCCAAGAATATCCGACAGCCCATTGCTCTGCAGTCAAAGTCTTTCCTTGGGATGTGAAGGTAATGTTCATTGGATTTTTCCGCTCACCACAACAATGCAAGTTAGAAGGGCAGGAAGGAGAAGGGGGTTTGCCATTACTACGGGTAATGGCGATATAATCATTTGAGCGAGGGGCAGTCCAGGATATAGCGCCCGTGGAAACACAGGACCATGAGGCACAGTATTTATCCAATAAAGTGCCACATTGATATTTTTCCTCAGGCGTCTTTGGCTCGGGACAAAAATACAGGTTCCACCATGTTGCTTCTAGTGGAGAAGGTGTGCACGAACCTTGTTTGTCCCATTTGTTAGCTTGGAGAGATTTTGAAGCAAATTTGTTGACCCCGGTACCCATTTCGGCAAAGTCAAAATGTAAGATAGGGAACCAGGGCCATATTGTGTAGTTGGAGATTTGGAATAATACCTGATTTTCAAAGTCACGAACAGTCCATGTGTAGTTGAGAGGTCGATGAGGATTAGGATCAGGAGATCGCCGTCGTCGAGAATGAATGATGCGTTGGTGTGAGCGAGGTTGCTTCATGGAATGAAAGTGTTGTAAGTGAGGTGAGGTTAAAGTACGGGCGGCCAGGTCTAGGAAGGAGCGGGGATGAGGAACAAAGTTGTAAGCAAGTAAACGAGGAGACAAAAGAGGTTTTGCATAGCTCGCCACTGATGCGAGTTCAAAAGAATTTGTAGTATAAGTACCATAGGATGAAAATCCAGACACATAATAGCGCCCCGTAGTCTCAGGGGTCACAAGAATAGCAAGAGTCATGTGACAAGGGTAATGAGCATAGGTGAGGGAAATAGAGGGAGATGGTGGAAGAGGAATGCCACGATTAGGATACTGAGAGAACACAAAGGGACAAAAAGATTGACCTCGGTCATAACAATGGAAAAGGGCAGTAGTATTGAGATCAAGAAAAGAAAAAACAGGACCACAATATAGGCCTTTATGAAAATTTAGAGGAATTCTCAGGTGCTTTGTCATCATGGGAAGGTGCAGTGTGGACATCATGGGGAAGGAACTTGTCAAGAGTGTCATCAAGAGCAGGGTCCACATGATTGATGCAAAAGTGTTGGACCCCTGGACAATATGGGTGGTGCAATATGCAGTTGTTACACCAATAACAGCATGTACATCCGCACTCACAAAGGCAATGATGGCACATCCGATGGAGTTGGTGGGTTGTGTGGAGTGATGAAATATGGGCGAATACAATGAGCAGGGACCCACAAAACTCTGTCGGGTAGTTGAACTGCGGTGTAGCCTCTTCTCCAGGTGATAAGATCAGCTGGACCTTTCCAAGTTGGATCCGGGAGCTGCCTGTAGTACACAAGTGGTCTTGAAGTTGGGACAACAGGTTTAGTAAAGTGTCGAGACGCAGCGGACAAGGAGGGAGTGCCAGTGAGATTTAGAAAATTGAGAGTATACAGACAAACATTTAACACGTTTTGCAGTGCCGGGAGGTTTGGGGGGCATAGGCCTTTTGACCCCATATAACGATCTAATGCATTTTTCAGGGTTTGATTTGCACGTTCAACAATTGCCTGCCCCTGGCTGTTGAATGGTATGCCGAATTTGTGAATAATGGACCATTGATGACAAAATTGGGAAAATTGCGAACTTGTATAGGCAGGTCCATTATCCGTTTTCAAAGTTTTTGGACATCCCAACACTGTAAAAGTGCGAATACAGTGATTAATCACTTGTTTTGCAGCTTCCCCTTTTTGTGGGGTTGCCAAAATAAATCCGGAGAACGTATCTACTGTAACATGTAGATATTTCCACGGGGCAAATGGAGGATATTGAGTTACATCCATTTGCCAGGTATCACAGGCTTCAGTGCCTCTAGGGTTAATGCCCTGTGGGATACCTTTAGACTGTAGGCTACAGGTAGGGCATTGTTGAATTATGGCTGTAGCTTCAGCCAGTGTTATGCCAAATTGTTTCATTAAGGCCTTCTTATTTTGATGAAAATAGCTGTGACTTTCCCCCGCTGTCATGGGAGCTGGCTGTGGAACTTTGATGACAACAGGTAAAAGTTTGCAGGCTTCGTCAGCCATATGATTCCCTTCTGAAAGAAATCCTGGTAAATGTTGGTGACTTCGAATGTGTGCTAGAAATAAGGGATGGACACGATCATGTAATAGTGTTTGTAGTGAAAGAAAGAGTTTCATAAGGACAGGTGGAATGGAGGGAGACAAATAAGAGTCAAAAATGTTGTGAGTGATATGGGAAACATATAAGCTATCTGTAATGATGTTTAAAGGTTGTAAAGAAAAGGAGCTTAAAGCCAAAATAAGAGCAGCTAGTTCTGCTTGTTGAGCTGATTGTTGAGGCGAAGTTAGCTTTTTGTGCCATGTTCCGTTGTATTGCCAAGTACAAGCGCCATATGTTTTTGAACCATCAGTAAAAATGGTAAGACAGTCCTTGAGGGGTGAAGGAGCAATAGGAGAAGAAAAGGAAATAGGGATTGTCTTGACAAGTTGTAAGCGAGGATCTGCGGGCAAATGACATGAAACATGCCCATGCCAGTTTTCCAAGGAATCTTGCAACACATCTGAATTTTGGAATAAAGGTTCCCATTGTGTTAGCTTAAAGGGAATATATATAGCAATTGGTTCGTATCCAATTAATGCTTTGGCTCGCCTTCTTCCTTTATCAATCAAAAGTGCCATTTGTAAAGGTCTTGTGGTGAGTGTATTACGTGGAGTGTGTGGGAGGTGGAGCCATTCGACAATGTGTAATTTTTTGTCAGATATTTGAACAAGAATGGCAGTGAATAGAGAAGGTGTTGATAAAATCGCAAGGGAAAAAGGTGTGTTGTTCAAGACACGGTCGACCCAAGTGGTCTGCAGTATTGAATTTATATGTTGGAGAGTGGTGTGATGAACATCAGTAAGATGTAAAGTGTCAGCAGGGTGTTTAAGTATAGCTAAGGCTTGGAAAAAGGGAGAAAGAACAGCCGTGGTAAGAGAAAGATAAGATCGTGCCCAATTAAGTGTTCCTAAATATTGTTGCAATTGTACTAATGTAGGGTTGTTTGGAAAATTGAGTTTTGGCAGCTCAGGCGTGGCCGCAGAGGCTAACATTTTATGTCCCAGATATTGAAAGGGATATTGAGATTGGATTTTGTCAGGAGCTATGTGAAGCCCCGCCTCATTCAATATAGATGTAAGATATGGAAGTGTCTTTAATACTGTCCCCTTCGGACCGTCAGCTGCAATTAAAATATCATCCATATAATGATACACCAGAAAGGAAGGGTAGCGATCTCTATAAGGCTGGACTGCTTTATTCACATAATATTGGCACATTGTAGGAGAATTGAGCATACCCTGTGGCAACACCTTCCAGTGGTATCGTGAAGTTGGCTTTGAATTATTCAATTCTGGAATAGTGAATGCAAACAATAATCTATCCCTTGGATCCAGTGGGATAGAGAAAAAACAGTCCTTTAAGTCAATAATGATCAAATCAAAAGTTTCAGGAATCAAATTTGGATTAGGCAGCCCACATTGTAGTGCCCCCATTGGCTGAATAACAGCATTCACAGCACGTAAATCCTGTAGGAGGCGCCATTTGCCACTTTTCTTTTTAATGACAAAAACAGGAGTGTTATAAGGACTGGTAGAAAATTCAATGTGGGCTAGAGCCAGTTGTTGAGATACCAATTCATGTAGGGCCTCAAGTTTTTCAGCAACAAGAGGCCATTGATCCACCCACACAGGGGTGGAAGAAATGAGAGACAGTTTAAGAGGTGTGATAGCCATTGGTTAGGGGATGTGTAAAGTAGCATGCAGCTGAGAAAGCAAGTCACGACCCCATAGATTAAAAGTAAGAGGAAGGACAAAAGGTTTAAGATAAGCTGTGGTAGAAGTGTCAGGGACAGAAGCAGAAAGCCAATCAGTGCTGACCTTTGCCGCTTGGGATCCACCAACTCCTTGAACAGAAGGAGAATCAGAAAGCGCCCAAGTAGAGGGCCAGTCCTTGGTACGAATGACAGAAGCGTCCGCACCCGTGTCGACCAGGCCTGTAAAGGGACGGCCATTTAATGAAATGGTAAGCATTGGCTTGAAAGTTTCAACAGGGCAGTGTAAAGCAAGGAGAGAAGAGGTAGAAGCAGAGGCAGAGGCAGAGGAGGGAAGCAAAATAAGCGTAGCGACAATTGAGCCCTTTGGAAGGAAAAAGGGGCGATCACCAATAGCAGCAAGAGACAAGTGATGAAGAGAGGATGAGTCGTAAAGGAAAGGCGCGGCTACCACGCCTTCAACAGTGAGGGAGGAGTTAGGCATGAGCAAAACAGGCAATGAAGGCGGAAGCGGTTTCATTAGTATCACTGAGAGAGGAAGAGTGAAGACAGAACCAGGGTCTTCATAAGAACAGTCAGCAGAAAGTTCCACCGGAAACGCGGAGGCAGAAAAGGGAGGGTCAGAAAGAAGAGGAGACATTTCAGCCTTTTTGGCGGGGCTAGCTGATGGCCCCGCAATTAGTTTTCCGACTGGTTTTGGCGCTGAAGAGGGGGATTTGACCGACATTGAGAAGCCCAGTGAAAACCTTTGCGACAGCGAGGGCAAACAGTTTTTGGTTTAGCAGCAGGGGGAGGGGGCCGTCCACACGGCGCTCCCCCCCTCCCGGTGCCCTGCACTGATTTTTGAAATGACCAGGTTTGCCACAATTGAAACAGTTGCCAGCGGGACGAGAAAAGGCATAGGTATCGGGAGGGGAAGAGGAAACGGGCAGAGAAGTGGAGGGTAATGAAGAGGTAATAGCAGAAGCAAGGGTGGTCATGTTATAAGAATTAGAGCCGACAATGCGGCAGGCACGGAGAAAATCAGCAAGCGTAGCATCAGGCTTATTCGCAAGAGGTTGAAGAACCTTTTGACAATCAGGATTTGCATTTTCATAAGCCAATTTCATAATTAATTCATTTCTGGCAGCTTCATTGTCAATTTGTCTTTCAAGAGATAATTGCAAACGACTGACAAAGGAAGCATAGTCCTCATTAGTGGTTTGTATGATTTTTGAAAAAGTTTGTAAGGGAGTCTCTTGGGCTTCATCTACCTTGCGATAAGCGCCAAGTGCAGCGTTTTTAATCAAAGGAAATGCAGCTCGATCTGATTGGGTCTGCTGGGTGACTGTAAAACGCGTGCCAGTGCCCATCAGATCATCTTGAAGTACATTAGCAGGCAAGCCATTTTGCACAAGGAGAGAAACTTGCTTAGCATATTCTGAGTTCCAAATTACATACTGCGCAGGAGTCATGATCATGCTGAATAAAGTTTGCCAGTCTAAAAGGAGCATCTCCGAAGCATCAGAAGAGAGAGAATGAAGCAAACCTTGCACATAGCGAGACTGAAGACCGTAGTCTCGAACAGCGGCTTTTATATCTTTGATAATTTTATAAGAAATGTTTTGATAAACTGGAGGGGCGAGACCCCCACGAGGGCCTCGACCCCATACTACTGGAAATAAAGAAGAAGTAGAGGGAAGGTCTTCGGGATCCAGAGAACCATCCTCTCGTGCCTGTTGCATGGCACGGAGAACAGCACCCCCACAAGTTGAGGAGGGTGGAGAAGGAGAAGGAGGGGGTGAAGGCGACACTAAAGGATAGGGCGGGGGAGCAGTTGGAGGGGAGAGAGAAGGATAGAGCGAAGAGGGGGGTTCTTTTGGCTGTGCCGACTTTGGAGCGTCCTCCGTAGTAGGCACAGGTTGAGAGGAAGGGTCTGGATATAAAGTTTGAAGAGCGGCCATGAGTCCACGCCACGTGCAAAGAATATTAGTTGGCGCCCGGGGTGGTTCATGAAGCCATTTGCCAATACGTTCCCAAGTGGATCGGCGAAGAGAGCCGTCCTCGGGATAAGCAGGACAGTGTGTATGAAGGTAAAGAAGAAAAGAGACAATTTCTTTGCGAGATAAAGGATAGACAGTTGTTCCGTTAACTTTTTGCAAACAATTTGCCTTTCTGACTAAAGAGGAAAGTTCATCCACATGCTTGGACAGAACTTTGGAAAGCGAGGATGATCAAGCCTTTGCCAGGTGCGTGGTACAGGAGTCAGAGCAGCGCTTCCCTAGACAGAGAACACGCCGTGGAGTGAATCACGTCGGGGTCACCAGTTGTGGGAATTCGATCCCGGGGTCCAGCGCCTGCTGGACGGACCAGTGACGTACGTTAGCCTAGGCTAACGGACCTCGCGCTTGGTGGATAGGAAACACACGGACAACATGTTTCTTCAGGTTGAGTCAGCATGCGAGAGCCCCGAAGGATCTGCGTGCTTCTCTTTTATTGGTCTATTTACGTCATAGCAGGAGGTTCGTAAAGGGCGGGTTTTGCCAGGAAATGAAACTTAACTCAAGAAATGGAAACTTAAAGGCATAAATGAAACCTTAGGCATAAATGAAACCTTAAGCTATTGAAATGATTGCAACAGTCGTCTCCCTGTCTTTTTTGGCACTCGAGAAAAACCTAAAAAAAATGCTGCACAAAGAATCAAAGATGGTCAAAATAGAGAAAGGTAGGACTATCTTCAGTGAGGTTGGCACGCTGAAAGGCATGAGCTGCTACAATTGTGCCTTCCAAGTATTGAGTTAAATCTTCCAAACTCCTTACAATGAATATACTTGTATTTGTGGAGCTCCAGAAATAGAAGATGTAATACATCTATTATTTTGAATGTCAACTATTTAAGAAAGAGGGAGATCAATATCTTGAATTGCACTTTAGAGAAACAATCTAATGGCATCCTAATATTTTAAAAAATGTATTTTCTCTGTGCTCAGAATTCAAAAATTATATATAATAAAGCCCTTTTCAGAAAGAAATTATGATCTGATTATGATAAATTCTGGGGTATAAAGAAATACTGTTTTCATTCTTTATGCTTATTCTATTGTACTTATTTTTCTAAATTCTGTTTTTATATGCGGTCTTGTTAATGTTCTGTGTTTTATATTCTGTACTTTGATATGGCCTAATGACTAATCAACAGGAAATGTTCTAATATGTGCATGAGAAAAATATTGGATTTATTAAAAGCTAAAAATTGGGACTTGGTGGTAGCCCAAATATAACACAGAATTCTTCATTGTTTTTTCAGGTCAGTGATAGAATTGCTTCAGAGGCTCTGAGTGATAAAAGTCAATTCCCTTTTTTCCATTGGATGGTCCCCAAAGAAGGGATCACGTACCCAGGAATTGTCCAAATTCTCCTCCATTTTGGATGGACCCTGATTGGTCTTTTTACTTCAGACACAGAGAAGGGAGAGAATTTCATGAGGACTTTTACTTTTGCTTGTCAAAAATAGAATTTGTGTTGTTATATCACAACGATTCTCAACAACTGAACGTACCACATTCCTCAGGGATGCCCTCTCTAAGTGGAGACAACGTCTTTGTTCACTTCATAGAATTTCTCTCCCCTTTGGACAGAATTCTTATCTTCCATTCAGCACTTGAAGATTTGTCAGGACCCATTGAAGGGAAAGTCTGGATCATGACAGTGGTTGGACTATTTTTGGTGGAAAAGGATAGGCGTCTCAAGCACGTTCATAGTATTTGGAGCTTTCTCTTTCAGGGGAAAAAGAGTGGGATAAACAATAATGCCTTTAAAAGATATTTCTTTGTGGAACCTGAATTTCAAACTGAGTATTTTCAGTGTTCTGTTTCAAAACACATATTTTCTGTCAAAGGCCGGAGAAGATGCACCCCGAAAGCACCAGTGGAGACCAAAGAGAAAAAGAATAGGAGAAAGCAGAACTATTTAACTCGTTTTTTGCATCTGTCTTTACACAAAGCGAAAAAACAGACCAACCTATCAAAAATAGTGCCATAAAAAACAGAATAGAAACACAAGTTAAGATAGGGAAGAAAATGGTAAGTGAGCATCTGTCCAGCCTAGACGAGTTCAAATCACCAGGACCAGATGGATTACACCCCAAGGTTCTCAAGGAACTGGCAGATGTGATCTCAGAACCACTGAACTATATTTTTCAAAGATCCTGGAGCACTGGGGAACTACCAGAGGACTGGAAAAGAGCTGATGTAGTTCCCATCTTCAAAAAAGGAAAAAAAATGGATCCAGGAAATTACAGACCTATCAGCTTGACATCAATACCTGGGAAGATTCTGGAAAAGATAATCAAACAACGAATCAGCGAACACCTAGAGGCAAACAAAATCACTACTAAAAGCCAACATGGGTTTGTCAAAAACAGATCATGCCAGACAAACCTTATTCTTTCTTTGACCCAAGTGACAAAATTAGTGATCGAGGAATGCTGTGGATATAATTTACTTGGACTTCAGTAAGCATTTGATAAAGTAGATCACAACCTACTACTCGATTATATAGAAAAGGTGGGTTAGACAGCATCACCACCAGTGGATTCGTACTGTTCTGCCTGGCCGTACTCAGCGTGTGGTTCCTCATGGAACCAACATCTACATGGAGGGAAGTGTGCAGTGGGGTGCCCCAGGGCTCTGTTCTGGGCCAGTGCTCTTCAACATCTTCATCACGATTTGGACAGGGATAGGATGGGACTCATCAAATTTGCGGATGACACCAAGCTTGCAGGAATAAGCCAACACTCCATAAAAGAGCTTAAGATACAGGAGACCTGACAGACTTGAACATTGGGCGCTATCTAACAAATGAAATCAATGGTGAAAAAAGTAAGGTTCTACATTTAGGCAAGAATACAAATGTACAGGTATAGTATAGGGGGTACCTTGCTCATAGTAGTAACTGTGAGAGGATCTTGGAGTCCTAGTTGACAATCACTTAAATATGAGCCAGCAGTGTGCTGCAACTGCCAAAAAAGCCACACGGGGCTGCATTAACATAGGGATAGAATCAAGATCACGTGAAGTATTAATACCACTTTACAATGCTTGTAAGGCCACACTTGGAATACTGCATCCAGTTTTGGTCACCACGATGTAAAAAAGATGTTGAGACTCTAGAAAGAGTGCAGAGAAGGGCAACAAAGATGATTAGGGGACTGAGGCTAAAGCCTATCAGGAACGTTTGCTGGAATTGGGTATGTCTAGGTTAGAAAAGAAGGACTAATAAGGGTGACATGATAGCATTATTCCAATATCTCAGGTTGCCACAAGAATTAGGAGTCAGCTATTCTCCAAGGCACCTGAGGGCGGACAAGAGTAATGGCTGGAAACTAGTCACGAGAGAAGCAACCTGGAACTGAGGAGAACTTCCTGACAGTTTTAGAACAATTAACCAGTGGAACAACCTGCCTCCAGAAGCGGTGAATGCTCCAACACTGGAAGTTTTTAAGAAGAGACTGGACAGCCACATGTCCGAAATGGTATAGGGTTTCCTGCCTGAGCAGGGGGTTGGACTCGATGACCTCCAAGGTCCCTTCCAACTTTATTATTATTATTATTATTATTATTATTAAGGATGCAGATCCAAAATGATGTCTATACCTACAGTGTCATTAAGATTCTGGCCCACGCCTTAAGTGCTGCATCCAAAACCCAGAGGAGAAGGAAGAAGGGTGAAGAGAGGTTGGGGGCTCTAAGGCTGCAGCCGTGGAAGGTATGGGGTCCCAACAAGGATCCATCAAACTGAATTCCTTCTCAGGGTCTTTTGTGCTCTCTGCGCTTCGTTTTTTAAGATCTTTAGCTTTTGTACAACATCTCCTACTTATCGGAAGAGTACTGCATCCTCCCTTCAACAACCAAGACCTTTTATATATTCGAAAAAAAGTTCCCAGATTTTTTCTGATTTTAAGCTGCTGTAAACTAGGACAAGAAATGATGGTTGGGAACTGATCAAAGAGAGAAGCAAGCTGGAATTAAGGAGAAACTTCCTAACAGTGAGGACAATTAACCAGTGGAACAGCTTGCCTTCAGAAATCGTGGGCGCTTTTTAAGAAGAGACTAGACAGTCACTTGTCTGAGATGGTATAGGTCTGTGGTGGCGAACCTATGGCACGCATGCCACAGGCGGCACGCAGAGCCATCTCTGTTGGCACATGCACCATTGCCACAGATACAGAGACGCCGGGCTGGACTGTTCCCCTCCCCCTCTCCACACATGCGGAGTCTGGGAATAGCCGAGGGATCTGGGTGGGGTGAGACTATAAAAGGAGCAACTTTGGGTGGGAGCAGCATTTGGTGCAGACAGCGAGCGAGCATGTGGTAGGTTTCAGCGGCTGTTGCTCGGACCCCATCGAATGGCTGGCCATGCAGGGGAGGAGGAGGATGAGGGGCGGCCTGGTGTCTGAAGCTGCCTTGGCTGGCCGCTGGCTGCTGGCCTCAGCAGGCCCCAACAAGGCAGCATTCAGTCACTGGCTGCCCAACCTCGTGGGGCAGTGGCAATGGCAGCAGCGGTGGCAATAGTTGGGAGGGGGGGATTGGGTTCTGGCCCCTTTTACCTTGTCCAGGGGCCAGGGAGAAGTTGCCTGCCTAGCCTCATGTGCGGCAGCAGTGGCAGCAGCAGCAACCTGTAAGGCCCTGCCTCAGCTGAATCTCTCAAGAAAGCAGAACTCTTGAAACTGGCATCTTTTCAAAAGGAACTTTTATTGAGAGTCAGTGATAGCAAAAGAAGGCAGGCAGAATTTGAAGTTCCCAGGTGAAATTGATAGGCTAAACCCCATTGTTCAAAACCCCTCCCAACTGCCCAGTCCATAGGAGCCAATCCAGAGGTGCAAAGGGGTTGTGAGAACTCCAGATGGAAACTGCAGTAAGATGTTCCCAGGCATCTCTTCCTTGGTGAGGTGAGGCAGATGACCTTGGGCAGTGGAACCGAGTCAACAAAGCAAAGCTAAACATATCACAGGACAGCTCCAAAGGTCCCCCCTCCCATCAGGATGGCAGCATCCTGACAGGGACTTATAGGGACCTGAGAGAAGCTAGAAATTTTTAAAACAGACCAAAATAATTTTGTCCAAGTGTTATTAAAATTTTTGCATCACAAAATCATGATTTATCTACTTCCTTTATTAATGAAAATATAGAAGAAACAATGACCAAAGTCTAATTGCTTTTAGTAAGTCCCCAGTTTTATCAGTAATATTAATATTTATTTGAGTACAATTTTTGAGACAGTTGTATCCACTTAATTATCTCATACCATCCACCACTTAATTAACTAGATCCCCATTCATCACATCATGAAGCATTTTGTTAATTCTTTGCTAAAAACAAGTTATACCACCAGCATTCACACAATCTGTTAAGGAAGTATAACGATACCTGTGAATGAGTTCGGCGGACCAGAGAAAGAGATGCAAGGAAGGATCAGATAAGATGGTTTGGAGGGAGGGGCAACTCACAGCTGCGTAACTGGCAGAGAAAGAAACTCAGAAAAAGTCCTCCCTAAATTTTTTGACTGTCAAAAGAGATGGTGAAAGATTTGTACTTTCACACTGCAAGTTTTTGTTAATATAGCCTTACAATAAAGTAGAATTACTTCCTCTGGTCTTTTTTCCTATCTCCTCTACCTGAATTAAAATTAGCCTTGCAACTTTCTTCTTAACAAATCCTTGCTTTCTGGCAATCACCCTATTGTTTTTAAGGAGTTTATGAATACTCTAGTTATTTGTGTATTTTGTTTACTTGAAAGGTGACCTTTGCTAGATTGTTATATATGATGGACAATTTTTGTCAATTACATTTTGTCAATATACATTTTATCAGTATACTACATGATTTAGAAATATTGCTGAATCTTTGTACTTCAATTTTGAAGATAATGGTAATACATGTTCTCCCAACTCACAATATTTGCAAGTTAAACAACCATAGAAGAAAGATTCAAATGTAAAAAGTGATAAGAGATAAGAAACCAAGATTTCTGCATTTAAATTCCTGGATATTTCCGTTCTAGTTTCATCCATTTCTAAAGAAGAGGGAATTGTACAATCTTTCCCAGCTGAAAGTGTACTTGGATCAGAATGGAGACGTAGCAGCAGACCTGACAATCTTTAGTAGGGTGGTTCTCCCCAAGGAGGATCCCATCAACAAGAAATTGGGGACTTACAATCAACCAAGATGCTTTGTCACAGTTTGTCACAGTTAAAGTTGCTCAACAAGGTGGGGAAAATATTGATGTCTTTTCTCTTTTTTCCAAAGCTGTTTCAAGTGGGCTAAACCCAGTCAAAAAAGTGGGCATGCTTCAGTTCTATTGACCAAGGTTTCCCTTCTGATGCTGTCATGCTGAATCCTGTTGTCAGCTGATCCAAAATGATATATGGGGTGTGTAATGTATTGAGTTAAATTTATGAAGCAGGTGGCTGAGATCTGTGCAGGAAGCGTTAGCAGACCACGTGGCCTGCCAGCCAGACTTTCTGTCTACAGATTACTTAGTATGCATTTAAGCAGGAGAATACTGTGTTCTCATTGGCTGACGCCGCCCAAAGCTGAATGTATAAATAGAGGTGGAGCAATGCTTGTTAGTTTCTGTTTGGACTTTCAATAAAGAAGTACTTGTTTCTACTCCTGCCTCTTCAATGCCAAACCGAACAGAAAACAGAACATTGGCGACGAAGGTGGGATCGTGCTGCCGCAATTCGAAGAGCTGAGTCACTACAGGGGAAAGGCCTAGCAAGCGCTTGGTTGGAATGGCATTCCACCCCCCCTCACTCTATCCTGCCAATACGGAAACGCTGGAGAAGAGTGCTTTCCAAGGACCCGCCCTGGAAGTCCCACAGAAGCCTGCGCAGCACGAGCATTGAAAAGGCCGCGAAAGACTCACCATGGCGAAGATAGGAAGACTCTCTGAATTCAACGTCGCTCATCCAGAGAGGTGGAGCTCCTAGTCGCGAGAGTAGAAAACTACCTGCGAGTTAACCAAGTTCGAGATGACGGATTGAAGGCCGCGACGCTGCTGTATGTTTGCGGTCAAGCGACTTTTGACATCGCAGAGAACTTGGTTGCACCAGCGCCGCTTGAGTCCAGTACTCGGAGCTTAAGAAGATGCTCAAAGAACATTTTGAGCCCAAGCTTTCAGTCATTGCCTGGCGGCACGCTTTTGAACAGCAAGACCAGCGTCCCGGCGAGTCCGCCGCCGACTTCATAGCCGCTCTTCACCAAGCTGCACAGCAATGCGAATTCAAAGATCTTGAAGAAAGGCTGCTGGACCGCTTAGTTTGTGGTCTAAGGAGCCAAGAACTGCAACAGAAGATCTTTGCTAAAGAAACTATTTTATTTCAAGATGCGTTGAGGGAGATAATGGCTGAAGAAGCAGCAGGCAGAGCTGTTAAGGCCTTGCGGCTCTCTAAGAACCCTCCTTGCACAGAAGCCATCCACCAAGAGGACGCCGAGAGAGTTGAAGGCTCCGAATCGGACCACGAAGTCGATCGGCGGCAACTGTCAGAAAGAAGGCCTCAACGGCAACCTGACAAGGCAGTTCCCTTCTCTCGGTGCATCAGGTGCAGAGGCTGACACAGACGGGCTGACTGCTGATTCCGCACAGCAACTTGCAGGGCATGTGGCAAGCAAGGCCACATTGCCGCCATTTGTTTGGGTCACAGGAAAGAACATTCCTTGGAAGAGTTGCCTCGGAAAGTTACTGGGGTCCCCAGTCAAAACAGGGTGTGGTTTTGCGCAAGTAGAAGAAGCGTGTTTAGGACAGGCGCCCATCGCCCACTCAAGAAGAAGTTACACCTCAAAGTCAAGCTGCAAGGGTTTCCTTCTGACATGGAGTTGGACACGGGTTCAGCTCTATCGATAATTTCCCAAAGGACACTTCAGCAGATTTGTAGTCGAAGCGGCAAACAAGTTAAACTCAGGCCGTCGAACCTCGTTTTAATCGACTTTCAAAATTCCAGGGTAAACGTCAAGGGGGAGGCCACACTCGAAATGCAGTTCAGGAATTTCAAGGGTCCCTTGGAAGTCGTAGTTGTTGAGGGCAACCGCACTAGTCTAATTGGGCTCGATTGGTTTGATGCTTTGGGAATTCAAGTGACTGGGTTGAATAGCTTGCAAACGTTGAGCCTCTCGGCGGTGTGTAAAGAGTATGCTGATGTCTTCAGCTCAGAGTTAGGGGCATACAAAGGGCGTCCAATTGCATTATGGTTAGATCCTTCAATAGAACCGATAAGGATTAAGCCTCATCGGGTGCCTTTTGCCCTAAAGCAGAGAATTAATGCTGAGCTGGACAAGCTGTTGCAACAAGGCATTTTAGAGCCAGTTGATAGCAGTCCATGGGAAACTCCCATTGTCACGCCACTTAAGGCCAACGGAGAAGTCCGCATTTGTGCCGACTATAAATGCACGTTAAACAAAGCTCTCCAGCAACACTCCTATCCAGTGCCTGTAGTTAGCCACATTTTGGCATCTCTACAGAGAGGTCACATTTTCGCCAAATTAGATTTGGCCCAGGCCTATCAGCAGCTGCCAGTGGATGACGGCACGGTGGAGGCCCAAACCATTGTGACTCACCAGGGAGCCTTCAAGGCATGATGGTTACAGTTCGGGGTTAATGTAGCCCCTGGCATTTTTCAGAGCGTAATGGAGCGCATGCTCCGCAACATTCCAGATGTATGCCCATATTTCGATGACGTCCTCATAGCTGGGGAATCAGTCGAAAACCTCACTGACAGGCTCCGGGCCGTCTTGTGGCAGTTCTGCGAAGCGGGGCTGAAGCTCAAACAGGAGAAATGCAAAATTGGAGTCACTTCTACAGAATTCCTGGGGTTTCGTATAGATGCCGAAGGCATTCATCCTGCTGAATCCAAGCTCAAGGCAATACAGCAGGCTCCTAGTCCCAAGACGAAGGGAGAGCTTCAGGCCTTCCTGGGACTCCTTAATTTCTATCATGCATTCCTTCCCCACAAGGCCACAGTGGCAGAGCCATTACACTGGCTCTTGGACAAGAAGGCCCCATGGAAGTGGACAAGTGTCCACGAGAGGAGTTTTGCAGCAGTTAAAGCATTGTTGTCATCAAATGTGGTGTTGACTCATTTCAATGAGCAGTTGCCAGTCTGCATCGCATGTGATGCATCCCCGTACGGGATTGGAGCTGTGTTAAGCCATCTTAGAGCTGATGGGACACAAGTCCCTGTAGCCTATTATTCTAGGACTCTTTCTGCAGCATAATAAAATTATGCGCAAATAGATAGGGAGGCATTGGCCATTGTGGCTGGCATAAAAAAGTTTCATGACTTTTTGTATGGCCACCATTTCACAGTCTTTACTGACCACAAGCCGCTTTTGGGGTTGTTCACTACAAACAAGCAGACACCCCAGATTATCTCTCCTAGAATGTTGAGGTGGTCAATATTCCTATCTGCTTATGACTATTGTCTGGTTCACAAACCAGGTAGAGAAATGGGCCACGCAGACGGCCTTAGTAGGTTGCCTCTACAGCTATTAGAGTCAGATCCTGCTCCAACCAACCACATCCTGGCTATCCAGGATTTGCCGGAGTCTCCCCTAAATGCAGGGGATGTTGCTGCAGAAACAGCTTCTGATAACATGTTGAGCGGCATGTTAAATTGGGTGCTCACAGGATGGCCGGACACGTGTCCTGGCCCTAATTTCCAGAGTTTTTGGAAAAGGAAGCATGAGTTATCCACTTTCAAGGGTTGTATTCTGTGGGGCAGTAGTGTAGTAATCCCGACCTCACTGAGGACTAGAATCCTTGATTCTCTGCATGAGGGACATCTGGGAATAGTCCGGATGAAGGCACTTGCCCGCAGCTACCTTTGGTGGCCTGGGCTCGATAAGGTCCACAAGTGCCTCATTTGCCAGCAGTCAAGACCAGAAATGCCACATGCTCCTGTACATAGATGGGAGAGCACACAAGCCCCTTGGTCAAGGATTCATATTGATTTCGCTGGCCCCTTTCAGGGGCAACTCTTCCTCATTGTCGTGGACAGCCACTCCAAGTGGCTAGAGGTCGTTCCATGTCCACTACGATGACTGCCAGGACCATCCAGGTTCTGCGGGGCATCTTTGCCATGCATGGGCTCCCAGATGTCATAGTCTCAGACAATGGGGCTCAATTTACTTCTGCAGAGTTTCAGTCCTTCTTAAGGGCAAATATGATTAGGCATGCCACTTCAGCTCCTTTTCACCCGGCCTCTAACGGCCAAGCGGAACGCATGGTTAGAACAACCAAGGAATCCTTGAAGAGGATCACAACTGGCAATTGGCATCACAGGTTGGCAGATTTCCTACTCTGCCAACGCACAATGCCCTGCACTTCTACGGGCAAGAGTCCAGCTGAATTAAGACAGGGGCGCCATCTGATCACAAAACTGGATTGCTTACATCCAGACAGGGTTGCTTCACAAGTGCCACAGCCTAAGGCACCAAGGCACTTGCAAGTGGGTGATCCTGTTTGGGCACGCAACTATGGCCAAGGGGCACTGTGGGTGGTAACTGTGGTTTGCAAGGTGTCAGGGCCGCTCTCATATGAAGTGGCCCTGGAAGACGGTCGTGTGCTCCACAGGCACATTGACCAGCTGCGTTGGAGGTTGCCACGCCGCTCTTCCACTCCTGGCTCTGCTCTCGGGGAGGAGGAGGACCACGATCGCGATCGTGGATCTGAGTCTCTCAGCAAAAGTGGGACATTGCAATTGCCGAATGGGGTTTTTGCCAATGAGGCCGCTCCTACCTCAGGCACTGCGCCAATGGGACATTGCTCTCAATTGGCTTTTCATGCGGATCCGGTGGATTCTACGCCACCATGGAACTCTGGCTCAGGCCTTCCGGAACAGACCAGCCAAAGGGAAATGGACACAGGCTTGGGTCTACCGGAACAGGCCAGCCTTCATGAATCGGCTCTATCCATGTCGGACGGGTTACACAGCCCCGGTCTGCCGAGCCTGGCAGGCGACCTTGCAGATTGGGAGCTAGCAGCAGCTCCAAGATGTTTGGAACGGGCAAAAGGCCCACCAAAATATTTAAAGGACTATGTAAGGTTTTTGTCATTGCAAACTTAAAATGCTTATGTATTTTTAGTGCAAACTTAAATGCTTATGTATGGTTCTTTGAATGTGAATGCTTATGTGTTTCTTACAAACTGCAATGCTTAAGTATTCTTAATACTGAACAATGTAATGTCAGATAATGTACCACTGGGTGCTGTTGTGCCTTTTGAATGTGTGTAATCTTTGAACAACAAACAATGCTTTGTAATGTGTCAAAGAGCCAGGGGGGAGGGGTGTAATGTATTGAATTAAATTTATGAAGCAGGTGGCTGACATCTGTGCAGGAACGGTTAGCAGACCATGTGGCCTGCCAGCCAGACTTTCTATCTACAGACTACTTAGTATGCATTTAAGCGGGAGAATACTGTGTTTTCATTGGCTGATGCCACCCAAAGCTGAATGTATAAATAGGGGTGGAGCAATGCTTGTTAGTTTCTGTTTTCAGTAAAGAAGTACTTGTTTCTACTCCTGCCTCTTCAATGCCAAACCAAACAGAAAACAGAACAGGGTGATTATTCTTTAGGACACAAATCATTGCCATTTAGTGTCCCTTCAGCAGTTTAGTATCATCATAAAACTGGTTAGACAGGGCCTCATATGCTGGAGATTTTGGTGTTAAGAGCTTCAGGTTCACTAGTTTTTTGTCTTCAAATATCAAAGATGAAGGCAATTCTGTTGATCAGTCCGTGGGTTCAGATTTGGATTGAATCCAATGAAATGGCTTCAAGACTGGATGGAGGTCCTGTTGGTCCAATTGTTAAATAAGCTTCATCTTGCCTTGATTGGAGTCAGGGATCTCCCAAAATTGCAGGCACATAGTCTGGGATGTTTTAATCAGCTGAGAACATGCTTATACCTGCCTAACCCCACTGGGATAGTGGAATTTAGGAAGGAGGTCCAAGGCTTTCAGTTCACATGAAGTAATAATGACTGGTCTGATGTGAGCTCATTTATGGATTCATTGATTAAGTTTATTTGCTACCCATCTCACCATGATAATGGCTTGAAAACTGAAGTACTGAAGCATCAATTTGGGGCAAAACAAATCTTGATATCAGAAGTAAAAAAAGGCAGTTTTGAAGGAAATATTACTTAGATTTGGGCATTGGCTTGGAAGAGTGCACTTCATCTGAAAATCCCTTGAATGCGACTAATTATCTTGATTGTTAGCTGCCTTAGGACACACTGAGAGGCTACAAATCAAACTAATAACAAATATGATTGTATATTTCCCTGTCAGATTGTGTCACCTAATTGTATTCTCTCAACAAAAGGACCTTGTGTTGGATACCTTGTGTTGAATATCCCTTTCCACACAGGGCTCACACTCATGACCCATGTGGGGCATCAAAAAATGCCTGACACCCTTTTTGAGGGACACATTCTCATGACCTCACCTCCATCTCACCTAACTATAGCTTTAGAAACTAGTCAGCCAGTTTTAGTTTTAGTTCACCAGCATGGTTGCCATATAAATTGAACATATATATATATATATATATATATATATCAGAGCACAATACAAGATTACTGGGAGTCCTTTTTATACCGCCGGGCGACTCTGCACCCAGCTTCTCAATCTAGTCATCGGTCCGTCCATTTTCTCTATTTGCTTTGTTCTTAAAAGGCACGCGTCTCTTGCTGCGATGGTGTCTTCCGAGGTTGCTATTTTCCCTTTCTTTGCCTTGATCACTTTCTTTCTGCTGTCATACACCGGTTGTTTTCGCTCACTTTCGCTTATCCCCTTTTTTGGTTCTATTCCGGGGTCCATCTGGTCTTCCTTAACAGGGCTGTGCGCATGTGTGTTCGGGGGGGGGGATATTGAGTGGATCTGGGTGTCTGTCAGGGTAGTCTCTGATGGATATGCTCCTGTGTGTATTCCTACACTCAGGAGCGCTACCTTCTTCCGTGGGTATCCGTGGGTATATTGATTCATTTCTGGTTGTCCCCCCCATCTTAAGGTCCTTTGCTGCTCGATCGTTCGTTGGGTTTTTCAGTCCCCCTCCGTCGTTTGCTAGTTCTTTTGCCCTTCTTGTGCGTGTGCAGGGTCCCGTAGCGTGGCTTTCCATCGTTTGCTCATGGATCTCTTTTTTGCAGTCGTTGGTGGAGTGTCTCGTTACTCCCCTCTTGTTGGCGGGGATCGTGGTGCGGGTACCCCGTGAGTTGTCATCCAGCCATCCGTATCGTTCGCACCCATCATTGCTTTTCCTTGTTGTGGAATGGGTTGGGGTGTGCGTATTTGGGGTGTCCATGGGGGATGTTTGTCTCTTCTCTGTTCCCCTTGTAGGATATGTTGTGAGTTTGTTGCCGCATGAATGGGCTATCTCCTTCATCCCTCCTTCCTTCTGATCTTGTAAGGGGTGTGCAAATTGCCCTCATTGCGAGTTTTGGTGTTGTTTTTCCCATATCTTGAGTGTTTGGTATGCCGGGCAAAGTTCTATGTGGCGATTGATGGAGTTGCCATCAGAAAGCCAGGCCTCCTTAAGTAGGCGGCCTCCCTTAGTGGTGCCCCTGGATATAGGTTGTGCACTGGTGAGATCGAATTCATGTCCATGGTTGGTCATATGGGTCCAAATCTGTGAATATTGTTCCTGTCTTTTAACTGCCAGTGCATGCTCATGTATCCTAGTTTTTAACCTTTTGGTAGTCTCCCCAACGTAATTACAGGAACAGTCTTTGCACTTGATCTTATATATTATCGAAGATTTTTCTTCGTTGGGGAGTGGGTCCTTTGGGTGCATGATCTTGGTCCGTAAGGTTTGGTCTGGTTTGTGGGCCACTTCTATATTGAAGGGGGCCAGTAGTCTGGCTGTTGCCTCCGACACACTGTTAATATATGGGAGAGGGATACGCACATTTTGTGTTGTCATCCTGTCGGCTTTTTGCAAGTCTTCACGGGATCTATGTGGTCTACTATACTTCCTGATAAATTCGGTAGGGTAACGATTGTACTTGTAGGTTCGAAAGAGGTGGTTTCTTTCTTCAGTTTTGGTCCTGGTTGTGCTGCAATGTGAGTCTATCGGTTTGAATAATGTTCTTACACAGCTGATCTTATGAGCTACTGGATGGTTGCTCTTGTAGTGGAGGGTTCTGTTGGTATGAGTCGGTTTGCGGTATACCCTTGTGTGTAAAGTTCCATCCGGTTGGCGGTGGACCAACACATCCAGGAAGGCTAGGGAACCCTGATTCTCCTCCTCTGCTGTGAAGCGGATGTCCGGGTATACAGAGTTTAATGCATCCATAAAGTTGGCCTTACCTTGCTTCTTAATAATTACAAATGTGTCGTTCACATACCAAACCCAAAATTTGGGGTGGTACTGGGTCATCACTATGGTCTCCAAGCGTTGCAGGACAGCCTCCGCCACCACACTTGAGATGGGGGATCCCATTGGTGTTCCTTTGACCTTTTCATATATGGTTCCTTGGAAAGTAAAATATGTTTTTAAGCATAATGTTATTAGCTCCACTAGATCCTCGGTGTGGAGGGAATCCTGGTGTTGTCCTTGTCCCATTTCGTTAAGGCAGTCTCTTAATGTCGTGACTGCCAAGTCTTGTGGGATGGAGGTGAAGAGTGAGGTGACATCAAACAACACCATCACTTCATCCCTCTCCACCTTTAAGGGCTTAACTTTCTCTAAAAATTCCTCGGCCGATCTTACTGTGGTTTGGTTGTTGTCTACCAAGTGGCTGATACGGCCACTCAGCCAATTAGCTAGCTCCAAGGTTGGTGTGCCTCTGAATGAGACAATCGGATGTACGGGAGCCCCCTCTTTGTGAACTTTTGGTAGGCCATAGAACCTAGCCATAGCTGAGTCCCTCGGGCGTATTTTCCTCAAGATGTTTTCATCCATTTTTCCACAATGTTTAAAATTGTTTAAAAGTTTGTTTATGCTATTTTTAAGCCATGGTCATGGGGTCTCCAGTAATGACTTTATATGCTGTTGTGTCACTAAGTAGTGCCAGGGCTTTATCAGTGTATTGTGTTCTCTCCATAACCACCGTCGCCCTGCCCTTATCTGCTGGTAAAATAACAATGGTGTGGTCTTTTCTGAGTTGTTCTGATGCCTCCTTCTCCTCTCTGGATATTGTTTAGCATTGTTTGTGACCCATTAGTAGCCCCATGACCCTTTGTCTGATGGAGTTTTTGATCTCATCCCCCACCTCAATCCATTGTATGGCGGGTTCCAATGCCACCACAAAATCTAATGGTCGTGCATCCACCAAATTGTGTCCCTTGTCCGGTTAGAGCAAGGTGGTCCGTTCTCGGGTCAATGTTTTGGAGGATAAGTTGTGGACTAACCCCTTGTTGTAATTGCGGTTTTCCAACATCCGTAATGTTTCCGTTTTTCGTTGGAGTGTCGTGGTTGTCTGGCGACTTGCCCTCATGGTGGCTTGATGGATCTGATGGTCAAGTGCCTCAAAGTGTTGATGTGTTAGTTCCGCGTTGCAGCATTCATGACAGCCTTGGATCCATGTCTTCCAGACGCCTATCCACCTGTGATGGTCATTAATAAGAGCACGCAAGATGTGATGTTGAAATTGGCAGATGGCTAGTTGGCATTCCATAGAGTCAATTATGGGTTTCCTCCTCAAAGACTTGGGGGGAAGGTCTCCTCGGATGCAGTCATGAAGGAACGCCAGCTTACGATAGCTGCTGGACATACGTCGTGCCAGTTTCTCCCATTTTCTTGCATGGAGCAATGCCGCTCTATCATAACAATCCCTAATTATACTAAAAATGCGAATCCTGGGTAAATCCTTATGGTAAAAACAAAATAGTATGAGCACCAGGATGATATTAAAACAGAAACTGTTTAATACAAAAGCTAAAGCTGAGCTTTCGTCAGCCAACACTGCCGACATCATCAGAGCACAATACAAGATTACTGGGAGTCCTTTTTATACCGCCGGGTGACTCTGTGCCCGGCTTCTCGATCTAGTCATCAATCCGTCCGTTTTCTCTATTTGGTTTGTTCTTAAAGGGCACACATCTCTTGCTGCGATGGTGTCTACCGAGGTTGCTATTTTCCCTTTCTTTGCCTTGATCACTTTCTTTCTGTTTTCATACACTGGTTGTTTTCGCTCACTTTCGCTTATCCCCTTTTTTGGTTCTATTCTGGGGTCCATCTGGTTTTCCTTAGCAGGGCTGTGCATGTGTGTGTTTGGGGGGGGGGTATATTGAGTGGATCCGGGTGTCTGTCAGGGTAGTCTCTGATGGATATGCTCCTGTGTGTATTCCTACACTCAGGAGCGCTACCTTCTTCCGTGGGTATCCGTGGGTATATTGATTCACTTCTGGTTGTGAAGGTTAAAAGGTTAAAAACTAGGATACATGAGCATGCACTGGCAGTTAAAAGACAGGAACAATATTCACAGATTTGGACCCATATGACCAACCATGGACATGAATTCGATCTTACCAGTGCACAACCTATATCCAGGGGCACCACTAAGGGAGGCCGCCTACTTAAGGAGGCCTGGCTTTCTGATGGCAACTCCATCAATCGCCACATAGAACTTTGCCCGGCATACCAAACACTCAAGATATGGGAAAAACAACACCAAAACTCGCAACAAGGGCAATTTGCACACCCCTTACAAGATCAGAAGGAAGTAGGGATGGAGGAGATAGCCCATTCATGCGGCAATGAACTCACAACATATACTACAAGGGGAACAGAGAAGAGACAAACACCCCCCAGGGACACCCCAAATACGCACACCCCAACCCATTCCACAACAAGGAAAAGCAATGATGGGTACGAATGATACGGATGGCTGGATGACAACTCACGGGGTACCCGCACCACGATCCCTGCCAACAAAAGGGGAGTAACGAGACACTCCACCGACAACTGCAAAAAAGAGATCCATGAGCAAACGATGGAAAGCCACGCTACGGGACCCTGCACACGCACAAGAAGGGCAAAAGAACTAGCAAACGACGGAGGGGGACTGAAAAACCCAACGAACGATCGAGCAACAAAGGACCTTAAGATGGGGGGGACAACCAGAAGTGAATCAATATACCCACGGATACCCACAGAAGAAGGTAGCGCTCCTGAGTGTAGGAATACACACAGGAGCATATCCATCAGAGACTACCCTGACAGACACCCAGATCCACTCAATATCCCCCCCGAACACACACGCGCACAGCCCTGTTAAGGAAGACCAGACGGACCGCGGAATAGTACCAAAAAAGGGGATAAGCGAAAGTGAGCGAAAACAACCGGTGTATGACAGCAGAAAGAAAGTGATCAAGGCAAAGAAAGGGAAAATAGCAACCTCGGAAGACACCATCGCAGCAAGAGACACGTGCCTTTTAAGAACAAACCAAATAGAGAAAACGGACGGACCGATGACTAGATCAAGAAGCCGGGCTCAGAGTCGCCTGGCGGTATAAAAAGGACTCCCAGTAATCTTGTATTGTGCTCTGATGATGTCGGCAGTGTTGGCCGATGAAAGCTCAGCTTTAGCTTTTGTATTAAACAGTTTCTCTTTTTAATATCATCCTGGTGCTCATACTATTTTGTTTTTACCATATGGACTTACCCAGGATTCGCATTTTTAGTATAATTAGGGATACACACACACACACACACAAATAAAGAACATCTTTAAGATTGACAGCACTTATTTGTAAGGAAATTTCCCTTTTTGTCTTAACTGGAGATAATTTTGGACTGCTTTCAAAGAGAAGCAGCTTTGCAATGTTTTATGTACTGCAGAAGAAACCTTTCCAGATCCTACTGGTCAAAAGTTTCTTCCTTCCTCACAGTTTTATTTTAGTTTAATAAATCCAATGAAATGAAAAATTAATACATATTTTACAATAAAGTTCCCTCTAAAATTTAATATTTGTGGATATTTTAAAATCAAGGATGTATGAAAAATGGAGGAATGCATCTTAACTCCACTATGAGGAGGAACCCATCAGTTACCACTTAATGGATAAACCTTTTCTCAATTTCATCCCTCCAGACTTCTTTAAGTAGAAAGCTACTTTATTGTAATCTGATAAATCAGGAAGGAACTGAATGAGGCATCTGCCTGCAATTGTATCTCCTGCAACCATTTGGAAGTGGTCAGAGATTTCACATTTCCCTACATGAAATCCAGAGACGACTTTGCTGATGTTCATGTCTACCTCCATCTTACATGGATGGTGAGTCCTGACATATTTTCTTTGGCATTTCTTCTTTTTCTGTTTAGTCTCTGCTTCAGTCTAAATGTGTGGAAAAATGCCATCCGGGATTTGTCAAACAAGCTCGAGAAGGAGAGCCAGTTTGCTGCTATGACTGCATTCCTTGTCCAGAGGGGACCATCTCCACTCAGGAAGGTGGGTGACACCATAGGGAAACTTTGATCAATATGCATGTTAAAGACACATGTAAGTTTGATTGTTTAGTTCTCAATTTTAATGGTGTCCAATTTCTTCCCTAATGGGAAGGATAAGAAAAATATCTTGAATTACAATGTAGGAAGAAGGATGCTGTGGATTGAGTAGGAAATGTCTCTTTTATTTCCCAGTTTGGATGTTTCTGTCCATATTTATCTTTCTTAGAAATATCTGTATTCTTTGTGACTTGAGGAATGATTTTAGATCAATGGGTTTTGCTTACCTAAATCAACTTTATATTACAGGCGGATAGATACATCCATCAATCATTCATTTAATCATTTAATCTTTAAGATCATATATCCTTATATGTTTTAATATCTAATTGGGAGGAACAATAGAGGGAGAGATGTTGGGTTAAAGGAACAATGAAAACCAAACAGAGGATTCAGCATAAAGTCATCAAGTAGATATTTCCTTTCCACCTTTTCTTATTTTTCCGATTTTCTTTCTTTTTAAATAGTGGGATATAACACCCAAAAAACAAATAAAAGGAATATAATCGTGGTTCTGAAAGAAAAAAAAGTCTAATATTAAAATGAACAGGAAGGAGGGGGAAACAAATAAAAGACCAATCTATTAAACATCCTTTGATACCAATGTTGAATTCATTCTCTCTTTAAAATTGTTGCCAAATCTAGAGAGAATGGAAACATATTGCTTCATCTTCTCATTTTTACAGGGTAAAAAGATTTTACAGATAATACTCAGTTCCTGTTCTTGAATTCATTTATGAACTAATCTTCCTTAAGATGTCTTTTGAAATTTATTTATAAAATTTATATGGCTATTTCACACAAAGTGACTCCTGGTAGCATACAATTTAACCGAAAATTAAAAATTAAAACAATGAGAAATAAATGCTAAGAAAGCAAGAGATTATACCTAAACTTCAGCAAGGCATTCAACAAAATAGAGCACAACCTACTTCTTAGAAAGCTTTAAAAAAAACCAGGATAGACAGCATCACCATCAGATGGATTTTTAACTGCCTGAGAAACCGTACTCAACCTGTAGTCCTTAATGGTACTATGTCTACATGGAGGGAAGTAAGTAGTGGGGTACCACGAGGGTCTGTCTTAGGCCTAGTACTCTTCAACATCTTCATAAATAACTTAGGTGAGGGAATAGAAGGGGAACTTATCAAATTTGCAGATGATACTAAGCTGGCAGGAATAGCCAACACCCTAGACGATAGGCTCAAGATCCAGATGGGCCCTAGCAAACAAAATAAGATTCAGTGAAGAGAAAAGTAAAGTCTTACACTCGGCCAAGAAAAACAAAAGTAAACATATAGATTGGGTGAAACCAGTGATGGGATTCAAATATATATAAACAACCGGTTCTCTGTGTGGATGCTGCTTCCGGAAGTTCATTCTGGGCCTGGGCAACAAAAATTAGCTACTGGTTCTGCCAAACTTTGGTACGAACTGGCTACCGGTTCTGCCAAACTCCGGTATGAACTGGCTGAATCCCACCACTGAAAGAGGCTTAATAGCAGTAACTGTGACAGGGATCTTGGAGTCTTGGTGGGCAATCAATTAAATATAAGCCAATAGTGTGCAGCAGCAGCCAATAAAGCCAATGCTATCTTAAGTTGCATTATCAGAGGGATTCAATCAAGATCACATGAGGTATGAATACCACTCTGTAAAGCTTTAGTAAGACCACACCTACAATACTGCAATCAATTTTGGTCTCCCCAGTGTAAAAAAATATTGAGACTCTAGAAAAAATGCAGAGAAGAACAACTAAAATGATTAGGGGACTGGAGGCTAAAACATATGAAGAACGGTTATAGGAACTGGGCATGGCTAGTCTAGTGAAGAGAAGGTCCAGGGGAGACATGATAGCAGTGTTCCAATATTTTAGGGGCTGTCACAGAGAGGATGGGAATCAACCTAGTTTTCAAAGCACCTGAAGGCCAGACAAGGAATAATGGATGGAAACTAATCAAGGAGAGATTCAACCTAGAAATAAGGAGAAGTTTTCTGTCAGTGAGAACAATCAACCAATGGAAGAGATTGCCTTCAGACGTTGTGCAAGCTTCATCACTGGTAGCTTTCAAGAAGAGACTGGACTGCCATCTGTCAGAAATGGTGTAGGGTCTCCTGCTTGAGCAGGGGGTTGGACTAGATGACCTACAAGGTCCCTTCCAACTCTATTATTATTCTATTATTATTCCGAGTTTGCAGTACCAGATAGTTCTTCTTTAAATTTTATGTTGTTGTTGTTGTTGTTGTTCTTTTTATAGTTGTATGTATTGGGGATTTTTTGTTTTTGTTGTAGTGTAAGTATACTCCATTTACTGAGACTTTCCTGTCTCTCTGCATCACATTTTAGCCAAAGTTTTCTTGAAATTTGGAACACTATAAAAGAAATATTACTTTGTTTTCTTAGATGCTGACAAATGCACCAAGTGCCCAGATGATCAATATCCAACTGAGAACCGAGTCCAGTGTATCCCCAAAAGAATAAGCTTCTTGTCCTATGAAGAACATCTTACCATAACCCTCATCTCCTTTGCCCTACTCTTCTTCCTAACAACAGGCCTTGTTTTAATCATATTCCTTAAATACCTAGAAACTCCCATTGTCAAAGCCAACAACCGGGACCTCTCCTTCATCCTCCTGGTATCCCTCCTGCTTTGTTTTTTGTCCTCCTTTCTCTTCATTGGCCTACCAAGGAAAGCCACCTGTCTTCTCCGACAAACAGTGTTCAGTATTGTCTTCTCAATAGCCGTGTCTTCTGTTTTGGCCAAAACAATCACAGTAGTGCTGGCATTCCTACCCTCAAAACCAGGCAATAAAGTGAGAAGATGGTTGGGGAAGAGCTTGGCCAACTCCATCATCCTTTCTTGTTCTGCTGTCCAAATTTTCATTTGTGTCATGTGGTTGGGAGTTTCTCCCCCATTTCCTGACTCTGATCTGGACTCCTAGCCTGAACAGATTATCCTTCAATGCAACGAAGGCTCTGTCACCATGTTTTATGTTGTTCTTGGCTACGTGGGCTTCCTTGCTGCAATTTGCTTCACTGTGGCTTTCCTGGCCAGGAACCTGCCTGGAGCTTTCAATGAAGCCAAGCTGATCACCTTCAGCATGCTGGTCTTCTGCAGTGTCTGGGTTTCCTTCCTCCCCACCTACCTGAGCACTAAAGGAAAATACATGGTGGCCGTGCAGGTCTTCTCCATCTTGGCCTCCGGTGCTGGACTGTTGGGCTGCATCTTCCTCCCCAAGTGCTACATTATCATCCTGAGACCAGATCTAAACACTAAGGAACATCTAATGGCAAAATCAGGGGAATGATTGTGAAATTGTTCTTAGGCTGGTAACTTCTAATTATCCATTATTATTGGTTATATATTCTTCCTTTGGATTTGCTTGACAACTTATGTTTATTAAAACTGAAGGAAATAAATATGTGAAGTTTGTTAGTTAAATGAAAATTCAAGATAGTCATCAAATATATCAATAATAAATAAATAAGTAAACAAACAAACAAATGAATACATATTATGTTTTTTAAACTATTGGTTTTCCTCCTTTTCCTCAGCACACGTCAACCAATATTTGGCTTAAGCAACTCTTCAAGACAATAATTATATGAGTCATTTCCTGGGCTTTATAGTGGTGTAAGCTTGGCAGGTATCTTCAAAGATAATTAGTGAGGTCTGAATCTCATCTCTTTCATGGTTCTTTATGAATTGGTATTTCCATTCCCCCAAGTTATGGGTTCTATTGGGGAGAAGAGAGTTAGTGAAGATGACATGGTGTTGCAACTTCAACATCTCTCACTGGTTTTGGTGCTCCTTCTCTTTCTCCTGAGGTGCTCTTTCTCAGCAATCTCTGTTCATTTCAGCTCCAGATCAAGTTCCATCTTCTTCATGGCTTCCTCTCTCACAGCCTCCAGTTCCAACTTCTCTGGGCTGCGGTGCTGAACAGACTTTCTGACTTCTGGTGAGGAATTTCCAGTAGCAGACATTTATTTATAACTTCCCGACAGGTTTGGCATATCGGTATTCAAGTCAATTGGACTGAAGAGGATTGAAGATAAAATTCATCCTGGTCTGGTTTGGGCAGTCAGTTTTTAAGAAGAGACTGGACAGCCATTTGTCTGAAATGGTATAGGGTTTCCTGCCTGAGCAGGGGGTTGGACTAGATGACCTCCAAGGTCCCTTCCAACTTTATTATTATTATTATTATTGTTGTTGTTGTTGTTGTTGTTATTATTATTATTAAGCTGACGCAGGTATAAGAAGGCTATGGGTCAACTCCTGGATTGAAATGAAAATCAACTTTACTAAAGGTGTCAAAAGAAAATAGTGTAAGAATAGAATAGAATAGAATAGAATAGAACAGAATAGAACAGAACAGAACAGAACAGAACAGAACAGAACAGAACAGAACAGAATAGAATAGAATAGAATAGAATAGAATAGAATAGAATAGAATAGAATAGAAAGGGACCTTGGAGGTCTTCTAGTCCAGCCCCCTGCTCGAGCAGGAGAACCTATACCATTTCAGACAAGGGACTGTCTAGTCTCCTCTTAAAAACCTCCAGTGATGGAGTGCCCACAACCTCTGGGAGTAAGCTGCTCCACTGGTTAATTGTCCTCACTGTCAGGAAGTTTCTCCTTAGTTCCAGATTGCTTCTCTCTTTGGTCAGTTTCCAACCTTTATTCCCAACCGTTGTTTCTCGCTTGTCCTTTGGTGTTTTGGAATAATTTGACTTCACCCTCTCTTCCTTGTGGCAGTCCCTCAAATACTGGAATGCTGCTATCATGTCGCCCCTATTTCTTCTTTTCTTTAGACTGGCCAGACCCAGGAAAGGAAGACTGGTTGAGAATCTTGTGGGGGCAGGGCCCCAAAAGAATTGCACACTCCCCTGCAGAACTGGCATGAAACACTCCCTCCCAAAGCTGCAGTCCCCCTACCCCAGACTGAAAAGATCCCCCCTGCCACTTTCTCTGCTTCTCGCTCTCCTCCGAACTACCTCCTCCATCGGGCGAAGTCAAGGGAGACTCTGCCCAGAGACCGATGATGTTGCAGAAGGGAGGATTCTCATTGGTCCTTCTGCTTTTCTGAGCCCTCCCAATTACAAAGTCCCAGAAAAACATCCCTTCCCCCCTCCAGACCCATGGATTTCACCTCTGGGGCTGGAAGACTCTGCATCTTTCTCCCCTCTCTTTGGAGGTGCTTGTGGGGCAGCATCCATGGCCTCTGTTGGGCTCCCCCTGATGCTGCTGCTGGTGGGGGCACTGGCCCGGATCCCCGGAAGCCAAGGGGGGAAGGAGACCCCCGGTAAGGAGGGGGCTGGGGGGAGGATATGGTTGAGCTCCCCCTGATGCTGCTGCTGGTGGGGGCACTGGTCTGGGTCCCCGGAAGCCAAGGGGTCAAGGAGACCCCCGGTAGGAAGGGGGCCGGGAGGGGGAGGAGAGGGGCTGGGGGAAGATATGGTTGAAAAGCACTCCTGATACTCGTGGGGGGAGGTGGGGAAGAAAGTTGCTGGATCTCCAGACGTGACTTTGGGGAATGGGTTGAGGGTAAGAGTGATGGAAGTCTGCAACAGCCTTGATCTCCATGTGGTCTCCTCTCCCTTTCTCCCCACATCCCCCCCAGGAGGACGCAGAGGAACCCCCTCTTTCCCGATTGTAGCCGAGGTGGGGAGTCGCAGCCAGGCCCGTCTCTTGCTCCCCTCCCCCCAATATCTGGGTCAGAGTCAGCTGTATTGAAAGAGGAAGGAGGTGGAAAGTGAAAGCGAAAGAGGGAAACTTTCCCACCTGAATTCACACGAAGAAAAAGATGCATTTTAGCAAAAGTATTTTTGCTTCTTCGGAAACTTCACTTTTTCTTCTGAATCTCAAATTTGAGGCTTTGAAGGTCCCACAAGAGTTGAGCTTCGGTCCCTTCTGGGGGAGACTCTAAATTTGGGGAGGAGACCAAGAAACCCCCACCCTCCATAATCCCCCATTGCTCAGTCGGGACCTGGAGGGGAGGGGGGAATTGAGGGAGGAGGACTTGGGGGGGCAGGTCTGAATTGCTCCTCTGAAACTGGCTCCACAAAACTCCCCATCGTGAAGGGGGCTGGAGACCCTCTTTGAGATGCTCTGGGGGGCTGCAGGGGACCTTTTGGGGAGGGGGATAGGAAAGAGGTGTGATCCCCAAAAATCATCCAAAGGCAGGTAATTGGGCTGAAGATTAGGGGGGGAAGAAAAGTTGGGGGGACCCAGGAAAGGTGGGGGGGTTGAAGGGCTGGGAACTCCCAGGAATGTCAGTCCAGATGTCCTCATTGTGCCCCCTCCCCATATTCCCTCCCAAAGGAAGAGAGAGTGGGGGGTATGGATATTACTTTCCCTCCACCACAGAAAGTTTCGGGCGGTCTCTTCAGCCCCCTCCCCTATACTTCCTCCCCCTTTAGATCCAACGTTCCCTGCAGAGAGTAGATCTGCTCGACCACTTGAGCTTCTGCCTGCCTTTTCCACCTGGGGAGGATGAAGGAAGTCCAGCGGGAAGTTCCTCCCCTCCCCCTCCAGACCCCCCAGCAAGTATGCCTCCCTCCATGGGACTGAGAAAGTTCCCCCTCCATCTTCCTCCAGGGGGCGTCTTCCACCAGTCTCTCACGGAAGGTCCCCCACCCCTTCCCCATTTCGAGTGGGTTCCTCCTTTGCTAGTGGCTGGGAATGATGGACTCTGGAGTCCCTTCTGTTGAAGGAAAAGTCTTCATCAGGGTCCAGTCCAAGCCGGGAATAAACAACATGGCGACTGCTTTAGAAAGAAGGTTGCAGTTTATTGAAGAGGAGAGCCAGACAGAAAGATGGCTCTGGAAGAAAAAAGATAGAGCACATGTAGGGAGTGGGTTTTTATACCTTCTGGGGCTCTTGAGTTCATTTCCTGTTCCTGGTTGAGACTTTGTATTTCCTGTGTCATGTACTTTGACCTGAGTCTGAGTGTGCCCCTTTGGCATCTGTGGGTTAATCCTATTATGTCCTGTCTTAGAGTTTGGATGGGGTATGTAGATTTTAGGTGTCTTTGTCTTTCTAAGCTTCTAGCTGGAGGGCTCCAACCTTCCTGAATGGATTATTACATCTGCATTTCTACAGAGCTGGTTTCTCCTTGGGGGAGGGAGACCTGGGGCTATTAAGAATTGGAATTTTCACCAATTGACTTAACTTGGGGGTTAATCAAGAAAGGAGGCCCCCCCCCAGACGTTTCATATTAACAAAGAAGATGATGCCAGGATGAGGGGTGGCAGCAAAACCAGGTGTCACTTGGCCAGAAATTGTGAGAAATGTCACAAGGAGACTTCCCTTCCCTTTTGCAATTTCCCAAAACCTGGAAACATCCTGGGTCAGATTTTAGTGTTTATGTGTGTGTGTTTGTTTTTGATTGCACTGTTTTCAGGTCTCTGAAAAGGGAAAAGCTGCCCAAAATTTCAAAAATTTGTTATCCACAGCTAGGAGGTTTTGTGCAGGCACATTTTTTTTTAAAAAAGGAAGAATTAATGAATGTTAAAGAAACATCTATAACTTGGGGAGAAACTCACCTGCAGGAGGCTGGATGGGAGTTGCTGAAAGGAGAAAAAGAGTCAATCGGAACCCTTCATGGGCTGGGGGACTCAGGGGGTCCCCTTCCCCATCGATAGCCCATAATAGTTTGCACAATGTTCACTTATACAGTAGACTCTCAGAGAACAGAATTTCCCAAGCAAATTTCCAAGGGGACCCTCCTTGCCACTGCTAAGCTTGCTGAGAGGCCTCCCCTGGATGGTCCCCTCCCCACAATCTCTTATCCAGCCCCCCAGATTCACCTTTCTTGCTCTTCAGGTAGAGGGAGAGCCCCATTGCAAAGAAGATCACCCCAAACAGGGCCCCCATAATCCCCGTCCAGAGTTTGCTCCTGGCCGAGTTGGAGGAATGGGGCTCTGGGGAAGGAGAAGGAGCCTCCCCTGAGCAGGAGGATCAAGGCCAGCTTCCTCCCCCCAAGGAGGTTCTCTCCCCCCTTCTCAGGGCAGGATGGGGTCCTCAGACCAGGAGGGGAGGGGAGGGGCTCACCCCACTGGACGGTGATGGGGGCCTCCAGGCTGGCGTGCCCCACCTGGTAGGTGTAGAGGTCCCCCCGCTGGGGCTGGGTCTCCAGCATCACCCGGAGCTGGTAGGTCCAGTCTCCGTTCTGGAGCTCCTCCCCGAAGGCCATGCCCTCCTCCTCCGGCCGCCCATTCTTCAGCCACCGGACCTCGATCTCCACGGGGTAGAAGCCCCTCGCGGTGCAGAGGAGGATGGTGTTGGGGGAAGATGGATCCAGCTTGGTGGGGGAGACGGAGACGGTGGGCTTGGCTGGAGGGGAGGAGGAGAAGGAGGGACATGGGAGAGACACAGGAGAGGCCAGAACAGGAGGCCAAGTTGGTTAGTTCAGGCCAAGATCCCTTTTCACTCCTAAAAATATTATTTGTTTTGAGTCATTTCCAAAGCAAATTGCAGCAAGAAATTAAAGGGGATCCAGAAAGATGGAAAAAAGTAAATCCTTCCCAGTTGGGATCAGTTTCCATCATCAAATTGCACAAATTCAACAGGAATGAATGCTGGAAATGCCCCGAGACAGAAGGAATTTCCTGCCAGATGTGGGAGAGACAGAAAGAGACCCAGAAGATGGGGAAGACACACACAGCATGTTTCGGAGAATTGCAGGGATACCATTCAAAAGAAAACCACATTTTTAAAACTTAGGTATAATACTGGAATATATATTTATTTATTAAATTTATTTGCCACCATCTCATGATAAAATGACTCTAGGCAGCTTACAGCAGGACTTTTCAACCGGTGGTACATGTACCACTTGTGGTACATAAGCACATGGCAGATGGTATGCTGCCCTGCCCAGCGAAGTGTAGTGGGGGAGGGAACAAGCCAGCGCAGGCAAGGACTTACTGTGAGAGAGTCCTCTGGAGCTGCAGAGTGGCTGGGGCGAGGCAAAGGCCCCAGGCTCACTTCTGGCTTACCCCCCTCCCCCATGAGGAAGGAGGAAGATGGGGCGGAGACAGGAGAGGCTATAAAAGGAGGCAGTTTGGGTGGGAGAAGGAGAGAGAGAAAAAGAAGCAGCCTTGGGAGGAGGCGGAGTCAGCTCTAGCTGCACCGAAGGGAAAGAAGAAGGAGGAGGGTGGGGGAGAGGAGAGGAGATCAAGCAGGCCAGCTACAAGCCGATCTACAACTTCTGTGGCAGCAACCTGTGCTGGCAGCAACCAAGAGTCAAGGAACGTAGGGGGGAGGGGTTGCCCTCCACGAGGAATGAAGAAAGGCAGCAATGAAGAAAGGCAGCAATGAAGAAAGGAAGCATCGGCTGGAGGTGAGGGACGGAGGGAGATGGAGAGTGGAAGGATTCTTATGTGCTTTTGTGACTTTGAAGTTCTGGGATTTGTGCAACGTGGGCTTTGTGTTCTTAAGAAGTGTTTTGCAATTTCTATTTGGCTGATGGCTGATGTCTCATGTTAGCTTCTATTGCTCTGCTATTGTTAGCTGTAAGTTTTGCTGCAAGGGATTTTGAAGTATTTTTCTCCTGAATGGATTTTGCCTGTAGCATTCCTTTACTTACGAATGGAGCCATTTGGGGAGGCTGCCTTAGCCAGCAGCTGTATTTACTTCTTTTTTTTTTCTTCCTTAAGTGCCGACTGTGCTCCTTGACTTTCCTTTCTAGACAGTAGCTAATTCTTAAAGGGGAATGCACCTTTTTAACTTAGTTCCCTCAATGGCTTGTCTTTTCTGTCTCTGGAGGCTTTTCCTTGTTTGATGAATGGAAAGGGGGAGATAGGGGGGGTTGAAATTCTTCATTCAGAAGGAGATGGGAATGAGAAAGAGGGAGGCAGGGAAGGAGGGAGGGAAGGAAATAAGTCCCGCCTTAGCACTTGGCTACCAGCAGCCCTGCCATTGACTTTGCTTGTCAAAAGGTTGCAAAAGGGGATCACATGACCCTGGGACACTGTGACCATCATAAATATGAATCAGTTGCCAAGCATCCAAATATAAATCACATGACCCTGGGCATGCTGCAATGGTCATAAGTGTGAAAAATGGTTATAAGTAATTTCAGTGCAATTGCAACTTTGAACAGGTTTTTTTTTGGTCATCAAGTTTTTGACACCTTGCTAGGTGGTACTCGAATATTGCCATATCCCAAAAGTGGTACAGTCGGTGAAAAGGTTGAAAAGCCCTGGCTTACAGCATTAAAACATTAAAATCCTAACAGATAAATATTTCTATAGCAATTAAAATGGAATCCCCAATCAAGATAAAATTATACTTAAAAGATGGGAACAGGATGTGCGAAGGGGGGATTGCCTCTTAATTCAACAACTATCTCCAATGTGATGCTCCCCATTAGGACCCCCTGATTTTGAGCCAGATTTCACCTAATCTGTACTTGTACCTGTCAGGATCCAGTTATATTTCCTTTCTATCAATCTCCTTCAATCTAAAACCAATTATTACTATCTCCTGGGTCCTGCCATACTACTAAGGGGGAGGGGGGTATGCCTGGGGTTTTTACTACTTTCACTTCCTCTATTCATTACAAAGTAACCTTTTGTTGATTCACTTTGGGTCTGCTAACCATAACAATGTGGCCATCTGCCTTTCATCCTATGTCCCTCTGAACTTGTCCTCTTTACAGGCAGCGAGGGAAAAATGGGGGGGGGAGAAGCAACACCTGGGATCTGGGTAAAGAAAGGATTGAATGATCGGAGCCTGATGTTATCTTTCCTGGAGTTAACACCTAGAAATCTGCCGGTTTGAATCGCCCTGAAGAACCGCGGGGTGGGGGGCTGCTTGGGAACACTTAAAAACATTGAATGATGGCAGGATCCCTCAGATCCTGTCTAGCATGCCCACTATCAATTTCTCTTAATAAAAATTCCTGTTGGAAGAGACCGTTTCCAAGAGTTCTGTTTTCTTAAGATGTAGATTGAAGTGGGTCCTTACAGTACCTTTGGTTTTTTCCTGCCTAAGTGTAAGACTTTGGTTTTCTCCACATTGAAACTCATTTTGTTTGATAGTCTGTCCAGATCTTTTTGGATCCTGAGCTTGTCTTCTGGGGTGTTGGCTGCTCCTGCCAGTTTGGTGTCCTCTGCGAATTTGATGAGTTCCCCTTCAATTCCCTCCTCTGAGTCATTGATGAAGATATTGGAGTTTACTGGGCCTAAGACGGAGCCTTGTGGTTCCCCACTGCTCACTTCCCTCCATGCGGATGTGGTGCCATTGAGGGCTACTCCTTGAGTAAGGCTTGTCAGCCAGCTGCAAATCCATCTGGGGGTGATGTTGTCTACTCTATTCCACCTTTTTCTAGCTTACCAAGAAGAAGTTTGTGGTCTCCTCTGTTGGATGCCTGGCTGAGGTCCAAGGATGCTCCGTCCACAGGAAAGGAGCCCTAATGAGGGGCAGCCATTTTCTCCCCATAATTGCTCGAATCCTCTTGAGGAAGAACTTATTCCCCCCCCCCACTGAAGACCGACAGATCCCGAGTCCCCCTTTCGGAGCAGGATGGACAGAAGAGCTTTTGGGGGATCTCAGGGTCTCCCTTGTGCTGTGGAGGATCCTTCCTGGGGGGGCCTCTGGGGGGATTCAGAGGGAGACTCCCCCAGACCATCCTCTCCGTGCAGCCATCCTTCCCAGCCGCAGGAACCGGCCATTTCCCCTGGGGAAGGAGGTGGGGAGCGGTCCGACCCTCCTACCTGGGATGGGTTGGGCAGGGAGGGATCTAAGCGCTGGGGGGCACAGAGGAGGATGCAGCCATGGGGCTGGTCAGCATCCTGAAGCCCTCTCCCTTTTAATGCATTTTAATCGCTGGATTTTAATCATTCCTGCCTTTTAAATCTTAAATTGTGTAGACTATTTTGGTGGTTTTATATTTTACATGTATACCAGGCAAAGTCCCTCTGCGAGAGAGAGATGATTTTAAAAGTTGATAAGTAAATCAATAAATAAATATTATGGATTTATTAATATGAAATATTATATTGAAATATTATATAGCATATAGATTATATTGAAATATATCTATATACTGAGAAAGAGAGAGACCTTGCTGGATTCCTCTCCCCCTTCCCAAGAAAAATATAATATTTGGTATAATATTCTGGAAAGAAGTTTTTTTGGGCAGGGGAAACTTTGGACCTTGGGAAGAGAAGGAAGATCATGGGACCGATGGGAAGGAGAGGAATATATTTCTTCCCTTTGGCATGTTTCATTGTCATCGTTGTAGAATTTCAAACTTTTTAATGGTAATTTATTTTTTAACCTTATTTTTTATACATTTTTATTTAGGGGTGATGTTATATCGTAGGCCATCCAGATCCCCGCTTTGAGGGAGGTGAAGGGATTAGGAGTAGCAATAAGTAGCAATAAATACAAATGAGTAAATTTCGTAGATCGGAGAGCACAGAATACATAAGGGGCAAATCTTTATCCGGGAGAGTCCTAATAAATGAAATGAAGCGGGGGGGGCGTCCGGGCATTCCCCCCTCCCCGTGGAACTCCCCCTCCCACACTCCCCTCTCCGGCCAACCGCGGAATTGCTCTGGGAAACCTCGTAGTTGGGTCGGCAGCAGTAATCCACTTTGGCCTTCGCGTCCTGCAGGAGGCGTTGATTCCTGTTCCAAGCCTCGGCATCCCCCTTCCCCGACCCCCTCGAACTCCCCGTGGTCGCTGTCGAAGCGGAGAAACTCCTGCCGCTCGTAGATGTAGCGCTCCAGGAACCGCACCCGCCGCGTCCTGTTGAGGAAGCGGCACTCGTGCTTCGTCTGGTACAAGAAATGGGCTGCGGGGAGGAGGAGGAGGAAGAGCGTCAGGAGGGACTCCAGGGCCCATGGTTCCCAGCCTCTCCTAGAGGAGGGACACAGGCGTCAGAGGAGGGGAGGGAAACCTGCTGCGAGAGACTGCCGGAAGGCGCCCCCTGGAGGAGGGATGGGGAACTGTCGGTCCCAGCGGGATTCCCCCTTCGTGGGGCTCGGGAGAAGGAAGGAAAATGAGGGAGGGGAGGAGCTTCCTGAGGGACCTCCTCCTTCTCCCGAGGGTGGAAAAAGGCAGGCAGAAGTTCAGCTGGTCCAGCACTCGGCCTAACTCTGTAGGGAATGTTGGATCCCGGTGGGGCCTCTTTGCCCCCCCCCCAAAAAGGCAGGAAATATGTAGGGAGGGAAGAGACCCCCTCTGGGCTGGAAGGAATAATATCCATGCTTCTCTCTCCCTCTTCCTTTTGGGGGCATAAGGGGGGGGTCACAATAAGGATACCTATACCCATGCTCCTGGGCTCTCCCCGCCCTTCAAGCCCCACCTTCCCTTTTCCTCTTCCCCCCCTTGCCCCCATCTTCAGCCCCACAAGTTGCCTTTGGATGCTTTTCGAGGCCTCTTTCCTGTCCCCCTCCCCAAAAGACCCCCCTGCAGCCCCCAAGGCCATCTCAAATGAAGGGGCCCAGCCCCCTTCACTAAAGGGGGAGTTTGGAGGAGCAACTCAGACCCCCCCCAATATCCCTCCCAATAGAAGTGGAGAAGGCGAGGGAGGGGAATATTTTCAGTCTTGGGGGCTGCAGCTTCAAGGGGGTGTTCAGGATGTGTGTGGACTTCATTTTGTGCCCTCCCCCCCGACTCCCAACCACAGTCTCCCTTTCTCTTTCTGCCTGGAGGGGTGGACTAGTTGGCCCTTTAAGCTCCCTTAAGACCCTCCATGAGGAGTCCAGGCTGGGTCAGCGCAGATTTCAGAAGGGCCGAGCCGGGGGTCTCTCCAGAGAGTCTCCCTCCTCCTGGTCTCGCTTGGCCCAAAGGGGCTTTTCCAAAAGGCAGCTAGACTTTCCTGGTTTTTCCCTTGAAGACGTTTCGCTTCTCATCCCAGAAGCTTCTTCAGTTCTGACTGAATGGTGGAGGATGGAAGGATGGATATTCCTTGCGGTCATTTGGTCATTTTGAAAGTTGGTCACTGGTTCTCTGAGGGGCCTTGAGGACCCCCAGGGGTTTATCTGGGCCCTCAGGGTCCCCTGAATTGGTGGGGCAAAGCGATGGGGAGCCTTCTGGGGGCTGCTGAAAGGACCCTGTTGGAGGCAGGAGATGGGGGGTCCTTTCCCTCCCCCTCTGTTGAGGGAGGGCACCTCAATTTTGATCTAGACGGCTTGGGGATCTGGGGATCCTGGGGAGATGGGAACCCCCAGATTCCCTAGTTATCCCCCAAATTTTCTCCACCTCCCCTTGCAACTTCCCTCCTACTAGCTGCCTTTGCATGATTTGGGGGTTCAGCCCTCTTTCCTGTCCCCCTGGAGCCCCCCAAGAGCCATCTCAAAGGGATGGTGTCCAGCCCCCCTCACAAAAGGGATATTCTGGGTAGCCAATTTAGGGGAGCAATTCAACCACACCCAATATTCTTCTCCCTCAGTTCACCCCTCCCCTCCAGGTACCAATTCAGCAATGGGGGAATATGGAGTGGGGGGATTCTCGGTCTCTTCCCCAAATTCAAAGTTTCCACCAAGAAGAAAACGAAGCTCAACTCTTCCCTCACCTTAAAAAAAAAATGGAGAATCAGAAGAAAAACTGAAGTTGCAAAAACACTTTTTGGTGGCATTTCTGGATTCAATTCTGAAAATGCCTGAGTTTCCCTCTTTCACTTTCACTTTCCGACTCCTTCCTCTTTCAGTGTAAGAAACTTCGGGGCTCGGGTGTTAATTCGGGGTCCGCAAGCCAGCCAGCCACGGGGGGGGGGCGAGAGAGGGGGTCCAGCTGCCTCTTATCCCACCTCGGCTGGCTTCCCGCGAGCCCCGGCCACCTCGGCCGCAACCAGGGAAGGGGGGGCTCCCTCTTTCTTCTGCGGGGGGGGGAATGCTGCGAGGGAGGGGGCGGAGACCACGCGGAGATCGAGGCTCCTGCAGGCACCCGTCTCTCTTGCCCTCCACCCCTTTTCCCACTACTGGGGTCCCCGCCTCTCTCCTCCCCCCGACGAGCCCCCTCCTTACCGGGGATCTCCCTTCCCGCCTTCGCTTCCGGGGATCTGGGCCAGCGCCCCCACCAGCAGCAGCATCAGGGGGAGCCCAGCGGAGCCCATGGACGCCGCCCCACCAGCGCCCCCAAAGAGAGGGGAGAGAGACCCGGAGGCTCCCAGCCCCAGAGGCGGAATTGGGGGGGTCTGGATTGGGGGGAGGGGAGGCATTTCCCACGCACTTTACAATTGGAAGGGCCCAGAAAAGCGGAAGGACCAATAGGAATCTTCCCTTCAGCCACATCATCGGTCTCCGGTGGGCCTGGATGGGGGGGGAGGAGAGCATTTTTTTTCTCTCAAAGTCAGTCTTGGGAATGCCCAGAGATCCGAAAGAACCAATGGGAATTCTCCCTTTTTGAGCGTCATCGGTCTCCGGGAAGAGTCTCTCTCGACTTCACCCGATGGAAGAGGCTGTCCGGCGCAGAGCGAGAAGCGGTGAAAGGGGGGGGAGAAGTGTGTGTGGGGGGGGGGATTTTATGGGGAGAGAAATCAGCCCTGAAAGAAAAAAAGAAGAAAAAAAAAATCCATATCTATGGACCTGAGGATCTGAGCAGATTTTCTTCCTTCTAAAATATCTCAATATTATTTTAAGAAGGATGGAAGGATGCACCGTATATTAAATAAAATAAATTTATAACACATAATTATAACCTGGAATATTAATAGAAATTCTGTGGACTTCAGTAATTCTACGCCGTAATGTATAGGATTACAGCCTTAACCATTAAAGTCTGAAAACCTTCCCCCCACCCCCAAACTATCCAAAAAACCAGACATTCTTTTTCTTATGTTTCACTACACCAAGAGAAAAATTTTTTTCTAGTCTTCCGTGGAGATTCGGGTTCGGATTAGTTACGCAAAGGCGGGTCAGGCAGATCCTCAATTCCCGATTCTGCTTAAAAGAGCTTTGGGGGTCCAGAGGGGGCCTGAATCCTTCCCAGGAAAGGGGGGTCTGGAGGGGTCAAACTACCCCCTGGCCCAGCACCAGCCTCGGCAGGCCAGAGCCGGGTCCCCCCCGCCGCCCTGCAGCCGAGGGAGGCGGCAGAGTCCGAATCTGCCCCCCAGTTGTGTGTCTGGACATAGCCAGTCGCACAAAGTCTGCCCCAGATCCAGGAAGCCTCGGGGGGGGGGGCATCTATCTCTCACCTGACCCGGGCAGAACTTCTGGGCTCCTTTCATGCTTCCCCCCGCCAAATATTGTGATTTTCTCTGAGTTGTCTCTGCAATCCCCAGCCCTAACAAACACACATACACACACACACACTTACACACAAACACACATACACACACAGCAACTCCTTTCTACAACCCTCCTGGAAGTGGTGCTTGAGTCCCGCTTCCCCCCCCCTGCCCCCAGCCTGAAGCGTTGGGCTCCTCCTCCGGGACTGTCCTGCTCTGCCCCATGGCTGAGTCTCCAGGAGGGGCGGCCCCTCGGTCCTCTATCCCCCCCCGGAAGAGGCTGAGGGGCCCTCCCGACCCCCGAGGAGACCCTGAACAGCCCAGGAAACAAACCGAGGGAGAGTTGGAGAAACGTCACCGGTGACCCACAGGACCCAAAGGCTCCGATTCTCCCCCTTCACACGTTACGGGGAGACTCGGCTCTCGGGGGGGGGGCTCAGTTGCAGTGGGGGGGAGCGAAGCTGACCGAGGACCTGGAGGAGGGGGACGGGGACGGGTCCCCCCCAGAGAAAGTCTGTCCATCTGCTGGTTAAAGGTTGACACCAACTTGACGGCAGGAAACCATCATCAGACTCCCTGATTCTAGGAGTCCTCCGGTCCTTTCCCCACCAGTTACAGCACATGGAGGAAAATATATACAGGGAGTCCTCGACTTAACAACAGTTCATTTAGTGACCGTTTAAAGTTACAATGGCAGTGAAAAAAGTGACTCTTCACCTAATATTCCTTCTTTCTGAATTGTTTTTTAAAAATTTTTTTCATGTTTTTAAAAATAATTTCATGTATATACCTGTGTTTAGCTTTGTTGCATGCGACCCAGAGTCACTTGCTGTGAGATGGGTGGCTATATAAATTAGATAGATAGATAGAGAGAGAGAGAGAGAGATATTAGAGATAGATAGATAGATAGATAGATAGATAGATAGATAGATAGATAGATAGATAGATAGATAGATAGATAGATAGATAGATAGATAGATAGATAGATAGATAGATAGACAGACGGACGGACGGACGGACGGACGGACGGACGGACGGACGGACGGACAGACAGACAGACAGACAGACAGATAGACAGACAGACAGACAGACAGACAGACAGACAGACCGACAGACAGATAAGAGAGAGAGAGAGAGAGGGAGAGAGAGAGAAAGAGTGAAAGAGGGAGGGAAGGAAAGAGAGAGAGAGAGACATCCTGGGATTTCCAGACCACTTCATCCCAGGACTAGCCTGGACTGGCCTTGCATAGTTTCTGGGATCAGCCCTGCTGAGCGAGGGATTTTCACCTGTTGACAGGGAGCGTTTCCTCTCTAGATAATCCGAAAAGCTTTTGTTGAAGAGAGAAAATAGCGTATCCATAACAAGACTGAAAAGAAAGAGCTTCTTCTTCTTTACCCTTCATATAAAGTGTGGATTTCATCTTCCAAAATATGTTTGCGTTGTGGCACACCGATCAAAATGAGTGAAATAATCAATTTAGTTAATTTAGTTAAGATTAAAAAAAAAACACTCCAGCTTCAACTGTTTGCTTTTACACATCAGTATAGAACTAGCCATTTCTATAATGACAAATCTACCTAATCGACAAAACTAAAGTCATATCAGGTCTGTTTCTTTTGAACACTTTAAAGGTTAACATATTACATTTAATAGCTGGAACAGGAAAGTGTACAATGGTCCAGAACACAGCCTTGTAGTTGAGTGAGGGCGGGCTCCTGCATGAGGCCATCTGTGCTCTGATTGGTTGCTGCGGGTGTAAAGGGGGAGTTCCCCTTTTCCCCCGCCTTTTTCTTCCTTGTGCTCTGTCTGCTGTTTTGTGATTTACCTCACGATTTACCTCACGATGTAGTGATATGCCTGACTATCTTATCTGCCGTAAACGTAGATGTTAAATATATTTATTGATGTAAAACTACGAGTTTGTGCCAGTGTCTCCCACTTCATTTGGACGGCTGCCGCTCAGTTCCTCAACGTTAAATCTTGTTATTTGTGCCTCCCAGTCGTGGGTTTCATCCCACTAAGTTTCAGGAATTGCAACCATGACACTCCTCCTGCCTTTGGGCTTCAAGTCCACCCTGTTTATCCCTCGTCCTTTGAGCCTTGGTGTGTGGAGGCATCTGAGTCCCTTTTGACTGACCCTGCATTGGGTTTCTACAATCCCCTCTTTTGTGCCCAAGTTCTTTTTTGCCCCAAATTTCAAAAATCTGTTGTATCCACAGCAAGGAGGTTTTGTTCAGGCACATTTTTTTAAAAAAAAGGAACAATTAACGAATATTAAAGGAACATCTATAACTTGAGGAGAAACTCTCAGGGCAGGACGGGGTCCCCAGAGCAGGAGGGGAGGGAGGGACGGAGGGGAGGGGCTCACCCCACTGCACAACAGTTGTGTATATTACAGCCAGTTGCACAAAGAGGGTCCCAGATCCAGGCAGCGCCTGATCAGAGGAGAACTCCTGGACTCTTTTCATGTTTCCCCAGCAAGATTTTGATTTTCTCTTGAGTTCCTCCTGCCACCCCAGCCCTCCACACACACAACCACACATACAAATTCACAGAGGAACGTTGTTTGTTTCTCCAACCCCCAACAGCTGAAGAAGCGCTGGAGTTTCGCTTCCCCCCCTGCCCCCAGCCTGAAGCGCTGGGCTCCCCCGAAGCGGAACCAAGAAACTGGCCCTGATCCATCAGGCAACAAGCCCGGATTCTTCCCCGGGGCAGCTCTGGGACTGTCCCGCTCCGCCCCATGCCTGAGTCTCCGGGTGGGGCGGCCACCTCGGTCCTCTGCCCTCCCCCCCGGGAAGAGGCTGAGGGGGCCCTCCCGACCCCCGAGGAGACCCCGGACAGCCCAGGGAACAAACCGAGGGAGGGCTGGAAAAACGTCCCCGGAGGCCCAAAGGACCCAAAGGCTCCGATTCTCCTCCTTCACACGTTACGGGGAGACTCGGCTCTCGGGGGCAGGAGAAGGGGGGGCTCTGATACCGGGAAAGAGGGAAGGAAAGAGAGGCAAAGGATGAGAAGCAGGGAGGGGGTCGAAGCTGATGGAGGACCTGGAGGAGTGGGGCGGGAACAGGTCTCCCTCCCGACCCCCGAGGAGACCCCGGACAGCCCAAGGAACAATCCGAGGGAGGGTTGGAGAAACGTCTCCGGAGGCGCAAAGGACCCAAAGGCTCCGATTCTCCCCCTTCACACGTTACGGGGAGACTCGGCTCTCGGGGGGGAGAGAAAGGGGGGCTCTGATGCCGGGAAAGAGGGAAGGAAAGAGAGGGAAAGGATGAGAAGCAAGGAGGGGGAGGGGCTCAGCTGCAGTGGGGGGAGGGGGATGCTGACGGAGGAGCTGGAGGAGTGGGGGGGGGACGGGTCTCCCCAGAGAAAGTCTGTCCATGGGGGGGTTAAACGTTGAAACCAACTTGATGGCAGGTAACCATCATTAACCTATCTGGTTATAGGAGATCTCCAGTCCTTTCCCCACCAGTTAAAGCACTGGGGATGGTGATGACTTAACAAGAGTTCATTTAATGGCTGTTCAAAGTTACAGTGGCGGTGAAAAAATTGACTCTTCACCTAATATTTCTTCTTTTAAATTTTCTTTATTGTTTTTAATGTTTTTTCATGTATCTACCTGTGTTTAGTTTTGTGTATCCAACCTAGTCACTTGTTGTGAGATGGGTGGTTATATAAATTTGATAGCTAGATGATAGATAGTTAGAGGGGGGGTAGAGAGATAGATAGAGAGAGATAGACAAGAAAGAGAGAGAAATGACAGAGATAGATAGATAGATAGATAGATAGATAGATAGATAGATAGATAGATAGATAGATAGATAGATAGATAGATAGATAGATAGATAGATAGATAGATAGATAGATAGATAGATAGATAGATAGATAGATAGATAGATAGATAGATAGAGAGATAGAGAGATGGCTTGGGGGCCTGTGGATTCTGGGGAGAAGGGAACCCCCAGATTCTCTGGTTACCCCCAAATTTTCTTTCCCAACTTCACTCCTACTAGCTGCCTTTTACCAAAAAACCCTCTTTTTTTCTTATACTCTTTGCTGGCATTTGTGGGTTCAGCTCTGAAAATGCTTCAGTTTCCCCCTTTCACTTTCGCTTTCCGTCTCCTTCCTCTTTCAGTGCAAGAAACTTTGGGGGTCAGGTGACTCCATCCAGCCACCTGCAGGTGAGTTTCTCCTCAAGTTATAGATGTTTCTTTAACATTCATAAATTGAAGTCTCCTTGTGTCATTTCACGCAATTTATGGCAAAGTGACACCCGGCTTTGTTGCCATGCCCGATCCTGGCCCCATCCTCTTTGTTAATATGAAACGTGTGGGGGGGGAGGCCTCATCTCTTGATCAACCCCCTAATTAAATCATTTGGGGAAAATTCCATCAGCCCCCGGAGATTAATCACCGGTCCTTTGCATCGTTTTTGTCCCTGAAAGGGGTGGAGTCTCCCTCCATCCTGTGTCTGCCATTCAACCACCCCCCTGCAATGTGGGCCTGTGGGGGGGGGACGGCTGAAAGAGAGGAATAATAAGTTATTTACACTGAAGGTTTCACTTTGTATTCTAATTTTCTTTCCCGTCTCTTTTTCTACAGCACTCATGAATTAATCCTGCCGTCCTTCCTGCTTCCTGATGGGAAAGGAAGTTTTTTTTTTCAGTAGCTGATGAATTTCTGTCTCTTTTTTGCAACCTCTGAAAAATGGAGGCTCAAGATTTTAGATTGGGGAGAGGAAGAGAATGGCAGCCTGGAGCTTCTCCTGCCGAGACCCCCCCCCCTCACCTTTCCTTTCAGGGCCTCTCTTTCTCGTGAGGGAGGTGTGGAGACCATCTAGACTGACCCCAGGGACTCTGGGCCTGCCTGTCAGTCCAGAACCCCGAATCTCTCCCGGCTTTGAACCCACAGCAGCTTCATCCCCATTACTCTTCCTACAAATCACTTCACTTCACTTTGCTATAAAAGAATAAAAGTTATATTGTAGGAAAAATCCTGGAATTCCTCCTTCCTTCCTCTTCCTCCTCCTCTTTCCTGCCCCCCCCCAGAGAGTCCTCCCTTCTTGCCTCCCGGATTGAGGCCTCCCCTGCCTCCGGATTGACCATCCAGGCTAGTTTAGGTCTGAACCCAGAACTGGTTCGGGAGGAAGGTGGGCAGATCCAGGGAGGGGAAGGGGCAGGACCCCCTCCTCCTCCTCCTCAATCTCTCCAAGTCCTGCCAGGTGGAGGGGACCCCTGAGAGATTCCCTATTCCTGCTTCCCCTGGAGAGCCTCTTCCGTGGCTGGTAAGCTGCTGGAGCTGGAGCTTCTCCAGGATCAGAGCCGGTTTGACTTCACCCGATGAAAGAGAGAGTTCAGCACAGAGACAGATGTGGAGAAAGTGGGAGGGGGAAAAATCCCTTCAGTCTGGGGGGGCTGCATTTTAGGGGTACGTTTCCTGTCAGCTCCGGAGGGGAGGGCGGACTTCCTTTTGTGCCCCCCTCATGATTCTCAACCAGAGCCTCCTTTTCTCTGTGTGTCTGGAAGGGTGGACTACATGCCCTTTCAGTTCCCCGAGGGAGCATAAAGCAAAGTGGAGCCAGAGCTTGAGGGCTCCTCCTGGGCTCACCTGGCTCAATTTGGGGGCAGGAAGTCCCCCACAGGATTAGACCATGTGTGTGGAGGGACTGCGGACTCACGTACACACATGCATGCGCGCACGCACACACACACACACAAAGACTCCCTAACCCCTCAGACAACCGATACCCACATTTAAGGGCCCTGAGACGAAACCTCCAGTGCTGAGTGGGGAGTCCTATGCCCCCCTCAATCTGGGGTCACTATGCTGCAGCCGGGGTCACCAGAGAGAGATTTCCATAAGTGTGAAGTTGCGCCATTTCCCTGGAGGGAGGGAGAGAGGGGGCTCCGCTGGGGATCATTCCGGATCAGCAGGGGGTCCTCCTCCTCTCCTCTTACTCCTCCAGGGTGTCCAGGCCCCACAGAGAGTTGCCCCCTTGGCCTGTCCCAATTCTGCCCCCCTGAAGGGCTGCAGGAGCGGAGCCGTGTCGGGGTTCAGCCCGGAGACAGGAGCGTCCGGGGCAGCTTCCCCTTTGATGGACAGTCCGGGGCTTCCTTCCCCTCCCCTCCCCCACCAAATGCAGGAGGGGCTGGGCTGACGGAAGGCTTCGGTGGGGAGTGGAAGTGGGGAGAAGGGAGGGGGAGACCTCAGACTCAAGAGACTCATAGGATGGAGAGGACCCTTGAGATCTTCTAGTTCATCTCCCTGCTCAAGGCAGGAATCCTTATACCACAACCTTCTTCTTGAAGACCTCCAGGGATGGAGCCCCCCCCAATTCCAGGTTGCATTGATTGATTGGTTCTACAGCCAGGAGATCCCTCATGATCCCTTCCAGGTCGGATCCCCCTCGAGCAACAAAGACGATTAGGGGACTGGCCAAAGCATGTAAGGAACAGTTGCTGGAATTGGGTATGTCTAGTTTAATGAAGAGAAGGATGAGCGATGACATGATAGCAGTGTTCCAATATCTCAGGGGTTGCCACAAAGAATAGGGAGTCAAACTATTCTCCAAAGCATCTGAAGGCAGGAAAAGAAGCAATGGATGGAAACTAACCAAAGAGAGAAACAACCTAGAACTAAGGAGAAATTTCCTGATAGTTAGAACAATTAATCAGTGGAACAACCTGCCTCCAGAAGCTGTGAATGCTTCAACACTGGAGGTTTTTAAGAAGAGACTAGTCAGCCATTTGTCTGAAATAGTATAGAGTTTCCTGCCTGAGCAGGGAGTTGGACTAAATGACTTCCAAGGTCCCTTCCAACATCATCATCATCATCATCATCATCATCATCATCATCATCATCATTATTATTGTTATTGTTATTGTTATTGTTATTGTTATTGTTATTGTTATTGTTATTGTTGTTGCAGGGTTACCAACAGTTAAAAAACCCACAAATATTAATTATTAATTAATTTTATTATTTGATGATTATGTTAGATTTTAATTTTATTAATCTAACTTTCTTATTTCCTTTGATTTTAAATAACCTTAATTGCCAAACAGAGGCAAATGAAGAATATAAACCAAAAATTGCAATCAATAATTAAATTTTAAGAACCCAAGAAATAATTTTATTATCAGTTCCCTACTTTTACCATTAGATGTTCCTTAGTATTTAGATCTGGCCTCAGGATGATAATGTAGCACTTGGGGAAGAAGATGCAACCCAACAGCCCAGCACCAGAAGACAATATGGAGAAAACCTGCACAGCCACCATAGATTTTCCTTTGCTGCTCAGGTAGGTGGGCAGGAAGGAGACCCAGACACTGCAAAAGACCAGCATGTTGAAGGTGATCAGTTTGGCTTCATTGAAGGCCCCAGGCAGGTTTCTCGCCAGAAAAGCCACCATGAAGCAAATGGCAGCCAGGAAACCCATGTAGCCAAGGACAGTATAAAACATAGTGACAGAGCCTTCGTTGCATTGAAGGATGATCTCTCCAGGCTGGGAGTGCAGGTCAGAGTCAGGGAATGGTGGAGAAACTCCCAGCCACATGACACAGATAAAAATGTGCACACCTGAACAAGAAAGGATGATGGAGTTGGCCAAGCTCTTCCCCAACCATCTCCTCATCCTGTTCCCTGGTTTTGAGGCCAGGAAGGCCAGCACTACCGTGATTGTTTTGGCCAACACAGAAGACACGGCTACTGAGAAGACAATACTGAACATTGTTTGTCGGAGAAGACAGGTGGCTTTCCTTGGTTTCCAATGAAGAGAAAGGGAGACAAAAAACAAAGCAGGAGGGAGACCAGAAGGATAAAGGAGAGATCCTGATTGTTGGCTTTGACAACGGCAGTTTCTAGGTATTTAAGGTACATGATTAAAACTAGGCCTGTGGTTAGGAACAAGAGTAGAGCAAAGGAAATGAGGATGATACCAAGATGTTCTTCATAGGACAGGAAGGTTATTTTTTTTGGAATACATTCGACTCGGTTCTTGGTTGGATATTGATCATCTGGGCACTTGGTGCATTTTTTGATATCTGAGAAAACAAAGTAACTTTTCTTTTATAGTCTTTAAAATTTCAAAAAAACCTTTGGATGTGATGTGATACTGAGAGATACGAAAGCCTCAGTAAATGGCATATTCTTATAGTCCAGCAAAAAAAATCCCCAATATAAAAAACTAATAAAAACAAACACAACATAATAAAATTAAAAGAAGAAATATCTGGTGCCACAACTTCCCTTCTATGAGGTAATCCACCAGATTCTTATCTTGCACTGACCTTACCTTATCCAAATATCTGGGAGAAGTAGCAACTCTCCAGAAGTTTAAGCAGATAGGGGCCTATTGGATATCAAGGGGAAGTGGGTTCTATAGGGCAGGAACTGCCCCAGAAAAGGCAGGCTTGTGAGGACCCATAAGGTGGCAATGTTTTAGGGAACAGATCTTTCTGTGGGTCCATATATATGTTGTTCATAGTATGTTTAGGTGTGTGTCATGTATGTGTTTCACTTTGAGAGCGGGCAACTAAATTTCATTTTTGATGTGTGCCGTTGTGCCCACAATATAAAAATGACAATAAAGGTATCTTTTGCATGCCAATTATATCTGCTCTGGTGGGAGAAGCAGATATCCCGAAGGAGAGGAAGCCCTGCAGATACCCTTGTTTTGTCTCCTGTAGGGTTTGAAAGGTGAATTTAACTGCATTTAGAAACAAACTGGGAGCTTGTGCAGCCAGCACAATAAGGGTGTCCTGTGGAAGAACGTAAGGAAACCCTACATCGTGCATGGCTTTGCATTCTGGACCATCTATAAATTCAAGGTGTTTTTCAAGAGCAACCCCATAAGTATGGGATAAAAACATAGAAACAGAAACTGATGGCAGAAAAAGACCTAGTGCTCCGTCAAGTCTGCTCTTTTAACTTTTTTCTTTTCTTATTTATTTAATATTATTTTTTTCAGATGATGGGCATATGTTTATCCCAAGAATGTTTAAACTCAGTTACTGATGATTGACCCATTTGATGGCTCATCTATTAAGAACCCCATCTAACTCCATTAGATACCCCATCGTAGGAAAGAATAAAGAAACTGTACTACATACTTTAATTTGAAATAAAGGAAATGTAATAATACTGCCAGGAATTAAGTTACAAAAAATAAGCAACCATAACCGCAAATAGAGATAAAGGACACATAGAAAATGATACAACTCCACAGATGAACAGACATATATACTAAAAGCAAGGTAGAACTTCCAAAAAAATAAAGGTTCTGAGAAATTTTACTTCCCCATTTCTTCAAAACAACTGTATAAAACATCATGCTTTACTATTTTTCAGGGTCTCAACACCCTTAGGGGTTGGTACTGGAGCGCTTCAATAAAAGTTTATTACTAAAGTCCGTCTCTCATGTCTGGCTCTGATTGGCTGTGTGCCAGGCTTACCCATTTTCAGACAACAAAATAAGCAGAAAAATATAAGTCTACCATCTGAGCATTTTGTTTTTTCCTTTCTTAATTATTTCTTTTTTAAAATTTTTGTCAGATGATGGACATATATTTATCCCAAAAATGTTTAAACACAGTTACTTCTCTCCCTCCATTGTTCTTCCCAATTAGATATTTCAGCTTATAAAGATTTATGATCTTGATAAAAATTAACTGATTAATTGAAGAATTGATTGATGTTTCTTTTGGCCTGTAATGTAAAGTTGATTTCAGTATGCAAATCCCATTGATCTAAAATCATTCATCAAGTTACAAAGAATACAGATATTTCTAAGAAAGTAAAACATGGACGGAAACATCCACACTGGCAAATGAAAAACAGATTAACAACAAGAACAACAAGAACAATAACAAAGTTGGCAGGGATCTTAGAGGTCATCTAGTCCAATCCCCTGCTCAGGCAGGAAACCCTATTCCATTTCCTATCCAATCCTACCTCATCCTGCAAGATCTTTTTCTTTTCCCTCCCATTAGGGAAGAAATTGGACACTATGAAAATTAAGAACAAAACAATCAAACTTAAATGTGTTTTTAACATGCATATTGATCAAAGTTTCCCTATGGTGTCACCCACCTTCCTGAGTGGAGATGGTCCCCTCTGGACAAGGAATGCAGTTGTAGCAGCAAACTGGCTCGCCTTCTCGAGCCTTCTTGAAAAATCCAGGATGGCATTTTCCCACACATTTAGACTGAGGCAGAGACTAAACAGAAAAAGAAGAAATGCCAAAGAAAATATGTTAGGACTCACCAGCCATGTAAATGGAGGTAGACATGAACATTAACCAAGTAGTCTCTGGGCTTCATGTAGGCAAATATGAAATCTGGTGAACTAAAACTGGCTGACTAGTATCTAAAATTATAGTGAGGTGAGATGGAGATGAGGTCATGGGAACGTGTCCCTCAAAAAGGGTGAGTCAGGCATCTTTTGGTGCACCACATGGGTCATGAGCCCTGTGTGAGAAATGGATACTCAACACAAGATATCCAACACAAGGTCCTTTCTGTTGAGAGAATACAATTAGGTGATACAATCTGACAGGGAAATACAAACTCATATTTATTATTAGTTTGATTTGTAGCCTCTCAGTGTGTCCTAAGGCAGCTAACAATCAAGAGAAACAGTTGCATTCAAGGGATTTTCAGAGAGAGGCAGCTAGAAGCATGTTCTCAGCTGATTAAAACATCCCAGACTCTGTGCCTGCAATTTTGGGAGACCCCTGACTCCAATCAAGACAAGATGAAGCTTATTTAACAATTGGACCAGCAGGACCTCCATCCAGTCTTGATTCCATTTCATTGGATTCAATCCAAATCTGAACTCAGGGACTGGTCAACAGAATTACCTTCATCTTTGATATCTGAAGGCAAAAAACTAGTAAACCTGAAGCTATTAACACCAAAATCTCCAGCATATGAAGCCCTGTCTCACCAGTTTTATGGTGATACTAAACTGCTGAAGGGACACTAAATGGCAATGATTTGTGTCCTAAATAATAATCACCCCATATCTCAGCTTACAACAGGATTCAGCATGACAGCATCAGAAGGGAAACCTTGGTCAATAGAACTGAAGCATGCTTATCTGCCTAAGAAAATTATAGAGGTTTTACTACATACATTCAATTCTCAGTGAAGGTTACCCACTGTTTGACTGGGTTTAGCCCACTTGAAATGGCTTTGGAAAAAAGAGAAAAGACATCAATATTTTCCCTACCTTGTTGAGCAACTTTAACTGTGACAAAGCATCTTGGTTGATTGTAAGTCTTTGTCTTTCAAAAGTCCCCAATTGCTTGTTGATGGGATCCTCCTTGGGGAGAATCACCCTACTAAAGATCCTCAAGTCTGCTGCTACATCTCCATTCTGATCTTATCTCTTATCACTTTTTAAATTTGAATCTTTCTTCTATGGTTGTTTAACTTGCAAATATTGTGAGTTGGGAGAACCATTATCTTCAAAACTGAAGTACAAAGATTCAGCAATATTTCTAAATCATGTAGTATACTGATAAAATGTATATTGACAAAATGTAATTGACAAAAAATGTCAATCATATATAACAATCTAACAAAGATCACCAATCAAGTAAACAAAATACTCAAATAATAGAGTATTCATAAACTCCTTGGAAACAATAGGGTGATTACCAGAAATCAAAGATTTGTTAAGAAGAAAGTTGCAAGGCTAATCTTCATTCAGGTAGAGGAGATAAGAAAAATGACCAGATGAAGTAATTCTACTTTATTGTAAAGCTATATTAACAAAATCTTGCAGTGTGAAAGTGCAAATCTTTCACTATCTCTTTTGACAGTCAAACAATTTAGGAAGGACTTTTTCTGAGTTCCTTTCTCTGCCTGTTAAGCAGTTGTGGGTTGCCCCCCCCACCAAAAAAAAACCATCTTATCTGATCCTTCCCTGCATCCCTTTGTCTGGTCCTCCGAACTCATTCACACCTATTGTTATACTTCCTTAACAGATTGTGTGAATGCTGGTGGTATAACTTGTTTTTAGCAAAGAATTAACAAAATGCTTCATGATGTGATGAATGGGGATCTAGTTAATTGAGTGCTGGATGGTATGAGATAATTAAGTGGAGACAACTGTGTCAAAAACTGTACTCAAATAAATATTAATATTACTGATAAAATTGGGGAGTTATGAAAAACAATTAGACCTTGGTCATTGTTTCTTCTATATTTTCATTAATAAAGGAAGTAGATAAATCATGATTTTATGATGCAAAAATTATAATAACACTTGGACAAAGTTATTTTGGTCTCCTTTAAAAATTCCCAGCTTCTCTGAGGTCCCTATAGATCCCTGTCAGGATGCTTCCATCCTGATGGGAGGGGGGACCTTTGGAGCTCTCCTGTGATGTGTTTAGCTTTGCTTTGTTGACTGGGTTCCGCTGCCCAATGTCATCTGCCTCACCTCACCAAGGAAGAGATGCCTGGGAACATCTTATCTCAGTTTCCATCTGGAGTTCTCACAACCTCTTTGCACCTCTGGATTGGCTCCTATGGACTGGGCAGTTGGGAGGGGTTTTGAACAATGTGGTTTAGCCTAACAATTTCACCCGGGAACTTCAGATTCTGCTTGTCTTCTCTTGCTGTCACTGACTCTCAATAAAAGTTCCTTTTGAAACGATGCCAGTTTCAAGAGTTCTGCTTTCTTGAGAGATTCAGCTGAGGCAGGGCCTTTCAGATTCCAGACAATAAAAATATGATTTTGTAAGTATGCCCACCATTCCAACTCTATACCATCTTCTAATAGTCTTTTCCTTGTTTTCAGTTCTCCATTCTCGTCTAAGATATCTTTATATGTAATTACTCTTCCTAAATTTATGAATTTGGGGTGCATAAATATCTGTAATATGGATAGCCAATTGGGGCTTTCTATATAATTAATTTTTTTAATTTTTTCCACACGTCTAATAGTGCCAGTCTAATATGATAGTTCTGGAAATACTGGTGAGCCTTATATTTCCCGTCCCACATTATGGCATGCCACCCTATTTGCATATCATGGCCTTCTAATGCCAGTAGTCTTCTGTTCCTTAAGTATATCCAATCCTTTATCCATACCAATATTGCTGCTTGATAATATTTTTCCCAATCCAGGAGGCCGAGCCCTCCTCTTTCCTTTGCATCCTGTAATAATTTTAATTTAATTCTCGGTTTTCTACCTTGCCAGATAAATTTGGATGTAACTCTGTTTAAATTTTCAAAAAAAAGTCTTACCTAATTTAATTGGTACACATTGGAATAAAAAGAGTAGTTTGGGAAGTATATTCATCTTGATTGTCGCTATTCTCCCCATAAAGGAGAGCTGCAAGTTTTTCCATCTGTCTAAGTCTACTGTAATTTGGTCTATTAATTTGTCATAATTTTCTCTTTTGAGTGTAATACATCTTGCCGACAGTTGGATCCCCAAGTACCTTACTCTTTTAGATGTCTGGATATTGATTTTGTCTATTAGCTCAGTTTCTTGTAAATTGGACATGTTTTTAACTAACATTTTAGTTTTTCTTTATTAATCTTCAACCCCGCGACATCTCCATAATTTTCCAGCTCCTGTAATAATCTTGTTCCAGATTCTAAGGGATCTTCCAAAATGAAAACTAAATCGTCTGCATAAGCCTGTAATTTAAATGTCTCTTTTCTAATTTCTAATCCTTTGATCAGCTTGTCTTTTTGAATTATTCTTGTGAGTGCTTCTAAAAAAAGAATAAATAATAGAGGGGATAGTGGGCAACCTTGTCTTGTGCCTTTTTGTATTTGGACGCTATTTGTTAGTTCTCCATTTATAATTACTTTTGCTTCTTGTTTGAGTTGAGTCAACATAAAATTCCATTTGACATTATCAAACACTTTCTGAGCGTCCACAAAAATGAATGCCATTTGTTTTTCGCTATGTAATTCATAATATTCTAAGATGTCTAGTATAATCCTAACGTTATGTCTAATTTGTCTTTTAGGCAAAAAGCCATTTTGGTCGGTGTGAATGAATTCAACTAAATATTTTTTTAATCTTTCTGCCATTATAGTCATGAAAATCTTATAATCCGTGTTCAGTAAAGAAGTGGGCCTATAGTTTTTAATGCAGGTCAAATCAGAGTTTCTTTAGGAATTAGTGAGATGATTGCTTCTTTCCATGAGTTTGGGGTTTTTGCTATGTTTAATACATCGTTAAATATGCCCAGTAAGGTTGGGCCCAAAAGTTCTTGGAGGTTCTTATATATTTCGGACGGTAATCCGTCAGGGCCAGGTGTTTTATTACTTTTTTGCCTTTTAATTGCTTCTATAATTTCCTGGACTGTTATATCTTTATTTAATATATTTTGAAATTCTTCCGGGACCTTCGGTAAGTCCGCTTTCATAAGATATTGTGATATTCTTTCCTCAGTAACCTTTCCATCCTCTTTATAAAGGTTTTTATAGAAGTCATATATCACCCGTTTTTTTTCTTCATTTTGATATACCATCTCCCCTGCTTGATTACATAATTTACTAATCCATCTTTTATCTTTTTGTTTTTTCAATCTATAGGCCAACCATCTCCCGGGTTTATTTGCCTGTTCAAAAAAATTTTGTCTAATACTTTTTAATTTTTTTGCCATTTCTCCCTTTTCTATAATATTCAATTTGTGCTTATTTAAATCTAGCTGTTGTTTTAGGTCTCTACATTGTGGGTTTTTTTGTAATTCTAATTCTAATTTTTTGTTTTCTTCTTCTAAGCTTTTCCGATGTTGCCTTTTCTTTTTATATTCATTGGCCATGTACGCAATTGCAGTTCCTCTCATAACAGCCTTGGCCATGTCCCATAAATTTTGAGTGCTAGTCTCCTCCTTCTTATTTGTCTGGAAGAATATCCGCATTTGTTCCTCCATCTTATGCTTAAATTCTATTTGGTTTAAGATTGCCTTTTTTAGAGTCCACCTCCTTGTTGTTGTCTTCTGTTCTTTCCATTTAATTATAATAGGATTATGGTCTGCCCAAGTATTAATTTCTATTACTACGTCATCAATATCTGCATTTAGTTCTTTCGTTGTCCAGACCATATCAATTCTGGACCATGATTGATGCCGCCCTGAATAGTATGTAAATTGCTTTTTATTCAGATTTCTCTCCCTCCAACTATCCTGAATAGTCAAGGACAAAGAAGGGGAGGAAGAGATAAAATAGAATAGAATAGAATAGAATAGAATAGAATAGAATAGAATAGAATAGAATAGAATAGAATAGAATAGAATAGAATAGAGCTGGAAGGGACCTTGGAGGTCTTCTAGTCCAGCCCCCCGCTCAAGCAGGAGAACCTATACCATCTCAGACAAGTGACTGTCTAGTCTCTTCTTAAAAATCTCCAGTAATGGAGCACCCACAATTTCTGAAGGCAAGCTGTTCCACTGGTTAACTGTCCTCACTGTTAGGAAGTTTCTCCTTAATTCCAGGTTGCTTCTCTCTTTGATCAGTTTCCAACCATTGTTTCTTGTCCTAGTTTACAGGAGTTTAAAATCAGTAAAAGTCTGATTTTCGAATATATAAAAGGTCTTGGTTGTTGAAGGGAGGATGCAGCAGTCTTCCGATAAGTAGGAGATGTTGTACAGAAGCTTAAGATCTTAAACCACCAAGCCCAGAGAACACAAAAGACCTTGAGAAGGAATTTAGTCTGATGGATCCTTGTTGGGATTCCATACCTTCCACGGCTGCAGCCTTGGAGCCCCCAACCTCTCTTCACCCTTCTTCCTTCTCCTCTGGGGTTTGGATGCAGAACTTAAGGTGTGGGCCAGAATCTTAATGACACTGTAAGTAATGCCTGTATTTGTGACCTGCATCCTATTTTTTTTCTCTTGGGTCTCCACTGGTGCTTTCTGGGTGCATCTTCTCCGGCCTTTGACAGAAAATGTGTGTTTTGAAACAGAACAGCTTGAATACTCAGCTTGAAATTCAGGTTTCACAAAGAAATCTCTTTTAAAGGCATTATCGTTTTTCCAACTCTTTTTCCATTGAAAGGGAAAGCTCCAAATACTATGGACGTGCTTGAGACGCCAATCCTTTTTAATTGAAAATACTGCAGACACTGTCATGATCCAGACTTTCCCTTCAATGGCTCCTGGCAAACCTTCAAGTGCTGAATGGAAGGGAAGAATCCTGTCCCAAGGGGAATCAAATTCTATGAAGTGAACAAAGATGTTGACTTGTGTCCACTTAGAGAGGGCATCCCTGAGGAATACTTTCCGTCTAGTCCTTGAGAATTGTTGTGATATAACAACACAAATTCTATTCTTGACAAGCGTAGGAGTAAAAGTTCTCATGAAATTCTCTCCCTTCTCTGTGTCTGGAGCAAAGAGACCAATCAGGGTCCATCCAAAATGGAGGAGAATTTGGACAATTGCTGGGTACTGAATCCCTTCTTTGGGGAGCATCGGATGGAAGAAAGGGAATTGATTTTTATCACTCAGAGCCTCTGAAGAAATTCTCTGACTGATCTGGAAAAAGAAATGAAGAATTCTATGTTATATTTGGCATCCTACAAAGTCCCAATTTTTAGTTTTTAATGAATCCAACTTTTTTCTCATGCACATATTAGAATATTTCCTGTTGATTAGTCATTAGGCCACATCAAGATACAGAATATAAAACACAGAACATTAACAAGACTCCATGTAAAAACAGAATTTAGAAAAATAAGTACAATAGAATAAGCATAAAGAATGAAAATAGTATTTCTTTATAACCCCAGAATTTAACACAATCAGACCATAATTTCCTTCCGAAAAGGGCTTTATTATATATAATTTTTGAATTCTAAGCACAGAGAAAATACATTTTTTAAAATATTAGGATCCCAATAGATTGTTTCTCTAAAGGGCAATCCAAGATATTGATCTCCCTTTCTTAAATAATTGACATTCAAAATAATAGATGTATTACATCTTCTATTTCTGCAGCTCCACAAATACAAGTATATTTATTGTAAGGAGTTTGGAAGATTTAACTCAATACTTGGAATGTACATTTTTAGCAGCTGATGCCTTTCAGTGTGCCAACCTCACTGAAGATGGCCCTACCTTTCTCTATTTTGACCATCTTTGATTCTTTGTGCAGCATTTTTTTTAGGTTTTTCTCGAGTGCCAAAAAAGACAGGGAGACGACAGTTCCTAATATAAAATCAAGAATGTTTTAAATACAATTCGTTTGTTCTAATAGCGTTTGGGGACTCTTATTTGTTTAATGAAGAGAAGGACGAGGGGGGACATGATAGCAGTGTTCCAATATCTCAGGAGCTGCCACAAAGAAGAGGGAGTCAAGCTATTCTCCAAAGCACCTGAAGGCAGGACAAGAAGCAATGGATGGAAACTAACCAAAGAGAGAAGCAACCTAGAATTAAGGAGAAATTTCCTGACCGTTAGAACAATTAATCAGTGGAACAACCTGCCTCCAGAAGCTGTGAATGCTCCAACACTAGAAGTTTTTAAGAAGAGACAGGACAGCCATTTGTCTGAAATGGTATAGGGTTTCCTGCCTGAGCAGGGGGTTGGACTAGATGACCTGCAAAGTGTCTCGCAATTATTATTATTATTGTTGTTGTTGTTGTTGTTGTGGTTGTTGTTATTGTTATTGTTATTATTATTATTTTCCATACCATTAATTTTATTAAACATAATTATATGCCCCAATTTTATAAATTGTATAAATTCTGAATTCTGCTCTGAGGGGAGCAGCTGAAGTCCTTTTATCCACCCTCAAGATACTTCTCAGATGATGTGATCGGATTTGTTCTAGTAGTGATATAAATTAAATTCCAAGGTTCAGCTCAATATAAGTGCATAATGGTAACGTTGATATTTTGTATTTAATACTTCAGTATGAGGAAGCCGCATACCTATGATTTTTTTTAAAAAAATAGTGCATTCACTTGTGTCTTCTAATTGAGCTCCTTTGATGTTAAGGGAGCCAATATCCAGTAACAGAGAAAAGTTCCCCCAGGTAAGGAAAGGTGTGAACTTGCTCTGTTGCCTCCTCATTGATTAGCCCTATATGGCAATGCTGTCATTTTCCAAAAACCATAACTTTTGACTCTCACTTATCCATAATCAGATAATTATTATGAGAATAGGAGCCAAGTCCTCTTAACAGCACATGCAACCTAAATGTCATATTGGCAACACCTTTGTCTTACCTTTTGTTACATATCAATCCTACTTCTCATGGCTCCATTGAGCCCCAAACACACTCTCAAACAAATGAACAAAAATGGGATGGAAGGGACCATGGAGGTTTTCTAGTCCAACCCCCTGCCCATAGCAACCAATCCAGACAAAATGAATGTCCAGCCTCTTTTTGAAAATCTCCATTAATGGAGCACCCACAACTTCATGAGGCAAGCCGTTCCACTGATTAATTGTTCTCACTGTCAGTGCTTGTAGAAAGGGCTTTGAGCAGGGTCAACATCCTGAGCTCCATTTTAAGGGCAGTCAATTTCTTCCATAATATTTCTCTGCTATAAAGGCAGCAAGCCATTATTTCCTCTGACTGATATTTTTATAGTTAGATGTTTCAAGACAAAAGAATTGTCAAGAGTGGATCACATCTGCCTAAAGACTGCTGGTTCTTCCACAAGGAATGCACTTTTCATCCACCTACTATCAATTCTTTTCAAGTGGAAGTTTGCATATATTTAATTCACAATATCTGTTAGAGAAATGGGCCTGGAATCGCTAGGGTCCTTTTTAGTCCCTTTTTTATATATACGAATTACAACTGCCATCTTTGACACAAATGGGTATGGTGGATATTATTTATATGTATAAATGTATCTGTCAATGGAGGGTCCCACCAATCGGGATATTTCCTGAATTGTTCAGCTGCTAGAAATTCCTCTCCAGAGGCCATATTGCTCTTCAAACCTTTTATGATGAATTTGATCATGAGAATTTTAGGGCAAATAATAGTAGATACGTTGCTTAACATATTTGTAGATTTTTAATAAAACGGTTGGTTAATATTAGCGGCCCCTAAAGGTTCATGATACATATATGTTTTATCATCAGTAGGAAAGGTAATCACGTAGGACTCTGTTTAAAAATCTGAGATTTGTGCATAATTGAGGATAGCATTATTTTGGCTAAGAACATGTAAAAAATGTGAGTTTTCATCAGTACTGCACATTTCTATTGTACAGAAGATCCTTTGATTGGACACAGAGCCTCTCCTCGCCTTCACAAGTGTGCAGCAGAAGCCTCTAAGCAATTGGGATGATGTCATGAAAAGGCAGGTCTTCCTCCCGACTGCATATCCCAATCCTTATTTATAACACTTACAAATGCCATGGTGAAAAGATTATTTGCAGCAGAACCAGTTCTTAAAAACCCTGATCCTGAGGAACCTTTCATCATCCAAGCTGATGCTAGTGATGTTGTGGTGGGCACAGTCCTCTTACAAAAAAACCTTAGGGGGGATCTGCAGCCCTGCGCCTACACTTCATGAAAGCTTTCGGAAACAGAGAGGAAATGGGCTGTTTGGGATAAAGAGGCTTTTGTAGTGAGATGGGCATTATTAACTTGGCACCATTTCTTGGAAGGTAGTAAAGTGTCTTTCGAAGTATAGACTGTTCATTATTATTATTGAATTATATTGAATTCCATAGAGAAGACATGGTTGGATCTATCGCTTGCACACCAACACCCCACTCACTTTACAGAAAGGGAAGGACAAACACAAACCTGTGGGACTTTGTAGGTGCCTGCTAATGTTGACATCTGGATGGAGCTGTCTCTGATAGCTCCATCAACAAGAGCCAAAAGCTTGTCCTTCCTTCCACAGCTGTAGTTGGGAACATTGGCTTTTCCAGTAGAGAGCATGTCCAGCAAGGCATCTGAAGTGCCAATGGTGTTATCATAGTTGTCATGGATGTTGTAGCCAAGTGTGAGATTGTTCAGGAGCTGGGGATTCTCCTTCACCAGTTCAATATTGCAAATCGGACGTAGTACCTTTCCATAGTATAAACTAGTGTAAAACCATGATCATGTTAATATTGGCATCATCAACAGCAACAACAACAACAATACTTTTTCTTCATTTAATCATCTTTTTTCTCTACAAACTAGCTGAAACGTAAGCCAATATTGATCCAAAATCCATCACCCATTAATATTGTTAGTGTTGAAGATGGGATAGAAACATACAATTATTTTTAGCAGTACTAATATTCATAGCCAAGAATAATTCAGTCATTAAAGAAGAACCACCATTAAAAGAAGGAAATTTTTGAAAAGTGACCCAGAGAAGCTGTTCTAAAAACAAGTCATCTTCTATTCTTTTAAAAATCAGATATTGCATATCAATCGGTTATAAAAATATGGAAATGGTTGGGCAGAGGAAATTAGAACCATTTCGATCATTACTTTCAACCAAAGTCAGTATTCCAGTCATGAATTTAGGGTTGAACAGAGAGAGGGAAGTAATGTGGACTTCTTTCAGGTTTCATTTGCCTCATATTTCTATCCTCAGAAAATAAGGCAAAAGAGAGAGGCTGTGCTAATCAAAAGGATTCAAAAGATTTGTCAGATCCTGCAATATAAGGGTAAGTAAAACCAGAAGAAAAAAAGAAGAGTGTTAGAACTGCAAATGGAGGGAATGAAACTCCATCACATGACTTACAACCAAAACTGATTAGAAGGAGCCATGTTGAAAGGTAATGTTGCAGGTGTTATTTCTGATGGAGAGATGATTATACCAATGAGAAGATCTCCTGGCCTATAATAGCTCCATGGCTTTTCTCCATCCTGGTGGTCCAAATTCAGTGGACACTTCATTCTCAGCTTCCCAGAGAGTGGCTGGGACATCAGCAGCATCAAAAGCAGAAGCAGAAGCAGAAGCGGGAGGTCCATAATTCATGGGGCGGAATCAATCTCCTTCCTCTTTCTAAAAAAAGAATTAGAATTCAAAGCATTCTGACAGGGTGGAATATCCAGTGGCTTTCCTGATTCAAACAGAAAAACCAAGATTCACCTGAAAGAGAGAGAAAATATATATTCAAGAGCACAGCTTCTGTCTGTCCTGTAATGTGAGCCACAAAAAGCATAAACTATGATATTTATCCTTTTCTGATGCACGATCCCTTCCATGTTGCTTCAGTCTGATGTTTACATGAAAGGCAGTCACTGGAGACATAGGAGAAGAGTTCTCAGAGACAGGAATGGTGATGATTGCAGTGAGAAGGAGCTTCTGCTCTTGGGACCCTGAACTTCTTCCAAGTAAAGAGGGGTAACTGGAGAAAAGCACATTAGAGAAAAGTCACGGATACACCCCTTGGGGCAGTGTCCTGTAGTGGTGTTAGTCGTTCCTGTTAGGACACGTCCAGAAAGTCATGCTGGATGGAGATAGTTCAACAGCCAGGAAAGTGACTTCTGCTGTCCTTCAATGGGGTTTCTTGCCTCCAGAGGCTGCTAGGGAAGGTCACCCAGAGTTATGGAGTTTGGTGCTACTCTAGGTTGGTGACACTTAACTCTAGTGCTGCCTGAGCTTTATCTCCATGGAAGCACTCAGTATCCTTGAACCCAGCCTAATGTTAAGAGTTTGGGATTTTCTTTTCAATGAGATCTCCATGTATCAATCCTAATTTGGAGCTGATTTCATAATTCCTTGTAACTGAAGTGAAATTTCATTTGCCATCTGTTCTAGAAAGATCATTTTTTTCATGAGAGCTGGCTAAGAGGCAGGAAAGTGACAGCCTGGGATAGCACCATTGGCACGGAGAGAGAAAATTGTAGACTGGGTAGAAGTTTTAGTTTCCTTGACACTTTCTGTATTGTCTTTCCATACTGATACAATGAGAGCCATTAAATTTTGAGGTTTCTTGATTTAAATAAAACAATTGTGCTGTTAGGTCTGTAATGGAGATGATGGCAGCGCCCGGAGTGCGGTGGATGGTGTGACCTGATTTCTTGCCACAAACACCCGGACGTTGGTTTAGGAGGACCTGGTGGCAGTTCCTCTGGTTTCGTAGATGCACTTGGTGTTCTGTGGATCCTGTGACATTCCCATCTCTGAGGCTTTGTTTGTCCTCCCTAGAAGACTTCCATGTGCTTATAGTTCGGAGTCCCTGTGTTCTGGTTTATCTTGGTCGATTGTTGATTATTTTTCTTACCTGGAGCGGTATGTTAATATATACAGCTTGGCCTAGAAGGGAGAACTGGGGGTTTGAGTGACAGGGGGAGCTGATGGGATGGGCAGGTCCATCCTTACAATGAAGACCATAGGATGACCAATATCTCAGGTCCATCATTTAAAAGTTCTCCCACTATTCAGTTCTCAGCTTCCACTCTCACTGCCTGGCTACCAGATCTTCAGTGGCTCCCATTCTGGCTGTTGCTTTTGAATGCCAGCTTGATGTGTAAGAAGGCTTCTCTCGCCCATGATGTTGCCTGCCCTGTCTCACTGAAGTCTAGTTGTACTCCCAGAGGGGAGGAAACCTCAGTTGGAAATGCGGCCACCTACTTTGTGGGTTTCCCTCAGCTGAGAGCCCAGGGAAGTGGCGGAGAGCTGGCTGTGGTCATCCATGGTTTGTTACAGGCTTTCAGGAGGCTGCACCTAGAGCTGTCTTTTCGCCCAAGGTTGGGTGTCTCCAAAAAATGTTTCCCCAGCCTGCTGAAGTATGTTGTGTGAATGTGGCCCTTACAAGAAGTGTGTCCAGCTTGTTTCTGTTATAAATTATTGTTCAGCTAGTCCCTGCTAAATTAATATTCATAATTCACTGACTCATTGGTTCAACCTCCAAAAATAAACCATGATTAAAAGTTGCCAATGTGAATTCAGCCATTGGTGAGGTGACCAGGTTAAATGGGTTGTATGGCTATGATCAGAGCCAGTCTGGTGTGGTGGTCAAGGAATCAGACTAGTAACCAGGATATCATGAGTTCTAGTCCTGCCTTGGGCACAAAGCCAGCTGGGTAAACCTGGTCCAGCCAACCTCTCAGAACTCTGGGAAACAAGCAATGGCAAACCACTTCTGGAAAACCGGGTCACCTATGGTCTTTCTGATTACATTCACACACAGCCGGCTGAGGCTGTGGACCTTCCTGAGTCTGGCTACAGTCTTGCAAAACCAGATGAGTGGACTCCAATTTGCTAAACACGGGCAGATTTTTTTAAAAAAACTAGTTGCTCTGTGTAGAAGCGACAGGAAAACTCCAATCCTGATCATGACAGCGAGTTTCAAGTCCTCATGAAGGCTGTGGACAGGCCAATGAAGTTGGGGTCCTGGAACGCCAGAAGGGCTGCAGGAGGTTGATGTCCCGTCCTGTCAAGGGCAGGGAGGGTGTGCTGGAAAAGAGGAAGGCAGGTGGAGCCCCCTACACAATCCAGCTCAGGCAGCCTCAGGCATCGTTGAAAAAGGTTTCTTTGAGGGAGGAGTCCTCCTAGCGGATGAGAAGGGTGGGAGAGCAACAGTGACATCACAGCAAGGGGGGTTCCATGCAGTGGGGGTCCAGGTCAAGGCACCCCTTTTGCTTGGTAGCACTGATGGTCAGCCAGGAACCCCCACAGGCAGCAACATGGCTGCATTGGCATTCAGCTCTTATTTTCCCCAGGGTGGCACACCTTGATGTGAAGGAAGACAGACAGCCCTGATCTTGAGTGGGGAGGGAAGTCCAAAGTCTGAAATCTTCCAGTGAGGCTTTTTGCCTAAAGCCAAGTTCTCCTCCAGGAAAGATTTCCATTTTGGGCCTCCCGGGTCAGAGAGAGAAGCGAACTGCAGCTGATTCCATCTGTCTCTGCCCAAAGTCTCCCCTGGAGGATTCGGCCAAAGAGCAGAGCTGAAACTTTGAGGATAATAATAATAATTCTCCCTCTCACCAGAGATCCCCGGCTAATTCAACTAGTTCTTGGACTCAAAGTTTGTTGGGCACTTCTCTGGAGAGAAATGAAAGGGGAGTAATCCCCATAGGATACAAAATGATAGGGCAGAGCTAGAATTAAATCGGTCAGCAAGAATTGAGAGGTTGGAAAGCTCCATGCTTGAAATTGGCCCCAGAGGGAATACACGGCACCTGTGGCTGAAGAAAAAGAAATCTGATATTTGTTGGCATAGCGGTTAAAGAGAAAACCCTGGGGACGACCTAATGCCTGAACATGTCACAGAACTGGAATAGCTTCTTATTGAGCTAAAAGCAAAGTTTAGTTTATTTTGAAAGTTAATGCTGAAGGGCACCAATATAAAAAGACTGATGCAACAGTGTGACCAGGATCAAATAAAATTAAAAAAAATCTGCTAGTTAAAAACTAGTCATCAGGACTTGACATAGTTTTTTTTAAAAAATCACACCCATGTACAGACAATGAGAGAGAGAGAGAGAGAGAGAGAGAGAAATGAGAGAAATAAAGGATGTCTTTCACCCCACGTAAGGAAGAAAGGGAGGGAAAGGACCCATGTTCCACTGCCACTCCCTTCCACACATGGGGCACTGAGGGGGAAAAGCAAAGCCCAGACTTGTCACGTTGCCCATAGAAAAGGCTCAGGAAGGAGGAGGGGAACTGGGGAACCCTTCAGACATCCCATTCTGGGAAGAGACTAAGGTGGATTATGGGCTTTGGAGTTGCATTTCAGGGGGAAAGGCAGCCAATGGGGGTCTGTGAAGCTCCGGTTCCTCTTCGTGTGTTTCCAGGAAAGGCTCCTGTCGGGGAGAAGCCATGCAGGGCCTTTGTCTCCAAAGGGGGATCCGGCTTTGCTGGGGAGGGAAAGGCGAGGGGGGTCTCCCTGGAGGGACCCTCTGGGGCTCTGAGGAAGAGGCATCCTGGGGGTCCCTTGTGGCCCCCAAAGACCCTCCGGCCGGGTTCTCCTGGGCAGCCGCTGCCCCCCACTTGCCCAAGCCCCCCCCCCAGAGAAGCTCTTCATTGCAGGCATTTCTGGGTGGGGGGGAAAGGCCCTTCAAGGGCTTCGGCCTCCCCTCCCTCTGCATTTCTGGCAGTTTTTGCCTTTCTCATCACATGAAAAACATTTTAATTTTCTATCCTTATTGGATATTTTCCTGTCCCCCCCCCCTTTTGTCTTTGTTCATTCAACCTCTTCTCCATGAGTCTGATTGGTGGCTGAGTTCCCAGGCAACCATTGTCTTTTCCCTCCTGCTTGATTGGCTGCTGCTGGATTGCCACGACGACAGGGGCAGGCCAGGACTAGAGGCAGCCACTAGGGAGAGGGGGGGGCAGGGCTTTTGTCTTGGCTCAGAACTGGAGGAGTTGAAGGGAAAATCTTCCCTCTTTTAGGAGAAAATGAATATATGTATATTTAAAATGAAGGAAAAATTCAAGACTTTGACAGAAAGAAAATATGAAATGTAAACTAAAAACAGATAAAAAGGAGGAAGACGCAGTGAAATTGGATAGAATAGAATAGAGCTGGAAGGGACCTTGAAGGTCATCTAGTCCAGCCCCCTGCTCATTTCAGACAAATGGCTGTCCAGTCTCTTCTTAAAAACTTCCAGTGTTGGAGCATTCACCAGCTGAAATGGAAAACACTTTGTATTAAGATTAATTTTGGTATTAGTTGAAAGCACTTATATTTTACAATTCATTTTTGAACAAATGTGAAAGCTTTCCTTTTGTGAAATGAAAATGTCTCCCTACCCACTGTGGAGAGAATAAAAGAATAGCAGAGTTGGAAGGGACCTTGGAGGTCTTCTAGTCTAACCCCCTGCTCAAGCAGGAGACCCTATGCCCTTTTAGACAAATGGCTGTCCAGTCCCTTCATGCTACAGAAGGATTGGGGGTCTTGGGGCCTTGCGGATGTAGTTTAGTAACAACTCTCCCTCTGGCTGGAAGCTGGAGCCATTGGGGGATCCTATAGAATAGCAAGAGGGGCACCACTAGGCACCCCAGCCAGGGTGGTTAGCAATTATGGTTCTACTACACAATTTGTGGTAGCTCTGTGGGTGTCAGTCTAACACTTGTTGTCCTGAGCCAAACATTATTTGAGACCTTTTCTTATAAATGGGATTCCTTTCCTATAGAAATTGTCCCTCTTCTGAATTCATTTTTCAGGAATGTAATTCAGCGTATTTTAATTTAATGTGTCTCAAGGAATGTAAATGTTGATATTCCATAGTTTGGGCTGATATGTGCAAACAGAGAAAAAATGTATTATTGTTAGTACTTATGATATGAAAGGCCATTTAATAAATATTCAAAATTATGATGGATGCCCGAAAATTATATACAAAACTCTTTCAGAGTTATGATGTCTGCAATGCCCCTGCGGTCATTTGCCCTTCAGACTGACCATGGGGATGCTGCAGTGCCCTCCCTCTCTCCCCCTTCGATCTTTCCCCCAACGGGACCCTGCAGTGCTTGGGCCTGATCCCCATGGCTGCCGGAAGTGGCCACCATTTTCAATACTCCGACGAGTCCTTGTAGAAATGGCGGCTATTTTGAAGCTTTCAACCTAATCCTCAGGCTGTTGGGAGACTGCAAAGCTCTCCTGGCTCTTGCTAGCTTGGGAAACCAGACCCTGCATGCTAAGATGGGAGCTTCAGCTGAGCTTCCTGAAACCTTTCCATGGCTTTGACTCCCCCCCTTGCTCCCCCCCAAAACCCACATCTCTTCAATAAAGGACACATAAAAAAGCTGGGAGAGACAAATTTGTACATCTTTCACCTCCCTCCCCAAATTAGGTGCTAAAACTAAACTCCCCACCCCTGTCCTCAAATCTCTACCCCCTTTAACAATTTGCTAGATATACTGCATGCCTGAAACAGAATAACAGAGTTGAAAGGGAACTTGGAGATCTTCTACTCTAACCCCCCTTTTCAAGCAGGAGACCCTACCATTTACCCTTTCAGACAAGTGGCTGTCCAATCTCTTCTTGAAAGCCTCCAGTTTTGGAGCACCCACAACTTCTGGAGGCAAGTCGTTCCACTGATTAATTGTTCTCACTGTCAGGAAATTTCTCCTTAGTTCTAGATTGGTTCAAAATCTGTAAGTTTACTTTGAATGCAGAGAGAATAAATAAAAACAAGGAAGCAAGCAATGAATTTTTTTTTGCTCTGTCCCACTGCATGCGAGGAGGCCCCTTCCTCAGAAGAGAAGTTTCTGATCACACCCAAGGCTGCCCTGACTGGATCGGATTAAGGGCTCTGCCTTCCTTTCTCTCTTCCAGAGATCCCTCCCTGCCCTTGCCAGGAAAGCCACAGTCCTCCTGTAGGCCCCTCTGTCACTCCTGGCTCTTCAGGACCCGTGTTTCATTGCCCCCCCACCACAGTTGCCTTCATGAGGACATGAAACCATCCTCCTTGTCAGGATTTGGAGATTCTTGTCACCTCTCTGCAGCACAACCAGCTGCAAAAATCGGCCCAATTTTAGCGAGTTGGAGGCCACCTGGCTGGGCTTGCAAGAACAAAGAACAAGCATTAGAACATGTTGCAACCATTTCAATAGCTTAAGGTTTCATTTATGCTTTTAAGTTTCCATTTCCTGAGTTAAGTTAAAGGTTTCGTTTATGCCTTATTAAGTTTCCATTTCCTGAGTTAAGTTAAGGTACCCTTTTAAGTTTCATTTCCTGGCAAAACCCACCCTTTACAACCTCCTGCTGTGACGTAAGTGTACCAATAAAAGAAAAGCATGCAGATCCTTCTGGGCTCTCGCTTGCTGATTCAACCTGAAGAAACATGTTGTCCGTGTGTTTCCTATCTACCAAACGCGAGGTCCGTTGGCCTAGGCTAACGTACATCACTGGTCCGTCCAGCAGGCGCTGGACCCCGGGATTCGAACTCCCACAACTGGTGACCCTGACGTGATTCACTCTATGACGTGATTCACTCCACGGCGTGTTCTCTGTCTAGGGAAGCGCTGCTCTGGCTCCTGTATTTACGCACCTGGCAAAGGCTTGATCAACGTAAGTATCGGTTCCTCACTTTCCAAGGTTCTGTCCAAGCATGTGGATGAACTTTCCTCTTTAGCCAGAAAGGCAAATTGTTTGCAAAAAGTTAACGGAACAACTGTCTATCCCCAGACCCTTCCTCCCAACCTGTGCCTACTATGGAAGACGTTCCAAAGCCGGCACAGCCAAAAAAAAACCCCTCGTCACTCTATCCTTCTCTCTCTCCTCCAAAACAGAAACAGGCAACCCTGTATCCTGTTTTGCAGAGTTCTGCAACCGCACTCAATGCTTCCGTTTCATCAAACTATTTTGAGGTAGACCAAACAATAAATTTTCAGAACAATTTAGAGATATAAATTAACTCAAACTGCACTCCTCTGCAATGCGTTTTGAACAATTGGAATGTTTTGAAATTCTTTTGTAATCTGTTAAGTTTGAACCCTGTCAGACAATGTCTGGTGGTGCTTTGTGTTGATGTGTGTGTTTTGTTTTATATATGTTTAATTCCTAGAACGTTACGCTTGGACTTGGAACGGTGAGAAAAATAGGAGATGGTTAAAGGGCCCTATAAAAACCACATGTTTGGTTGGAATCATCTCATGATTTTCTCGCTTCTTGCAGGACAAGCCATATGTCTAAATAAATGTTGTTTTAATGGTATTTGTGTATATATGTCTGTCTGTGTTGTTTTGTGTTATTTCCAAGACTTGGAAAAGGGTCAAAACCCTCTTTGATAACAACAAACAAAAAGGCCTTAATTAAAAATAAAAAGTTTTGCTTGAAAAACATATGAAATGAAATATTTGTATATGAAATGGTGTAAGCAAACAGAATGGAAGTGAATGAGTTAATTTGCTGGTGTAAATGTGTGTGTTAGCCCTCACCCCTCCACCCATCCCACGCTGTGAAAGGAATAGTAACATTGTAGTTTTTATTGTTGTAACATGGGAACGCAATGGTATGAGTTTGCATGTGCAAAGTTTTATGGAAGAGGTATAAAAGAATTTATACATGTGACTGCATGTGAATTTTTTTGGTGGTGAGATTTTTGCAAAGTTTCTTTTTCTTTCCCCCCCTCCTGCCTCTTTCGTTTTTCGCTGGCTGTATTGTTTTAAGAGCAAAGGAAGGGCAGACAGAGGAGGGGGGGCAGCTGTTCGTTTTAACTATTTTTTTTTCTTCTTCTCTCTGCTTAGAAGTCTGGGTTGAGGAAGGGGGGTGGATGTGAAATTTGATGCCCACTCTTGCAGTTTCAGCTTGCTATTTTTTTACTCGAAAGAGGAGGCAGTAAATGTTGGGCAATTCTTTTGCAAATTTTTGAGTTTTAAATTGTTTAGTTAGACATATACATCCATCAACCAAAAGAAATGACTGAATTGTTTTGCTTAGATTTGTAAATGTTTTTCCTATTTCATGAAAATTTGTTTCATCTGATTGGAATTTGATTAAATTGGAACCCCAAAAATACAACCTAATTGGCTTTTTGAACTACATAATGATTCAAGTATCTACGGATTGCAAGTTGCCTTGGAAAAGATACAGTTACACTTTATCTTTATTTAGGGCTTAAAATGTTGCAATCTTATTCTGTTCCAGTTTTTGTTATAAAAAAGAAATCAGGCAAATGGCGTTTCCTCCATGATTTACGTGCAGTGAGTGCTGTTTTATAACCTATGGGAGCATTGCAATGCGGCCTCCCAAACCCAAATTTAATTCTAAAAGATTTTGACTTAATGATAATTGACTTAAAGGATTGTTTGTTTTTTTCATTCTTTTGTATCAACAGGATAAATATTTATTTGCTTTTACAGTGCCTGAGTTGAATAATTCTCAACCAACTCAGTGCTACCAATGGAAGGTTTTACCACAGGGCATGCTAAATAACCCTACAATGTGTCAGTTTTTTGTTTTCCATGTTTTGCAACCATATCGGGACCTTCATCCCTCCTTTTTGGTTTACCATTACATGGATGATATTTTGGTCGCAGTACCAGGCCCAAAGGGTACTGTTTTTGTAACTTTGCCAACCCTCACAACAATTTTGCAAAAAGGAGGTTTGCACATTGCTCCTGACAAGGTCCAAACCTCCCTTCCTTTTCAATATTTGGGCCATAAATTATTGGCCTCCCATGCTGCACCACTTTTTCCCTTTTTAAAATTACCACACCAACCAACTTTATTTCAATTACAGCAATATTTAGGTGCTATTAATTGGATTCAACCTTATATAGGTCTCACCACTTTTCAATTATCACCTCTTTTTTCAGCCTTAACCAAAGGTAAACATCCTGCAGATGTTATCCCACTGCAGGACAGTCATTTAAAAGTGATTCAATTGGTCAATCAAGCCCTACAAATTCAGTGGGTTGACCGAATGACCCCAAACATTCCCTTTTCTCTTTTATTGTGTAATACTATTTTTTTACCTACATGTGCTATTGTCCAAACTATTCCCTCCTTGCTGATTCTAGAATGGCTTCATCTCCCTCACACTCCTAGAAACACAATTAGTTAAAAACCTTTTCAATTTGCCTATCTCATCTCTAAGGCTCGCCTTCGAGCAAAGGCCCTTGCAGGAATAGAATCTTCTGTCCTATATGTACCATGTTCTCTCACTACATGGGAAACCATCTATTCTAACTCTGAAGCCTTGCAGCTTGCTCTCACTGAGTGGCCTGGAAAGATATCCTGCCACCCTCCTGCTGATCCTCGCATTCAGCTCCTACAAAATATCCATGTTTCATGGGATACCCAATTACAACGCTTTCCCATCCCACATGCTGTCACACTCTTTGCAGATGGCAGTAAACAATTTGGTGCTTGTGCCTGGTATATTCATGACCAATGGCACACAAAAATAACGCCACCCCAACGGTCTGCTCAGCGTGCGGAACTAGCCGCTGCCATTCTAGCTTTTCAAACATTTTCCACTCAACCTATAAATCTCATTCTTGACAGTCTCTATGTCACTCAAATTGTCACCACTATTTTTCAATCATACCTCTCTCCATCCCTGGACCCTGATTTAACTTCTTTATTTTCCACCCTACAAACTGTAATATCCAACAGGAAACATCCTTACTTTGTCACACACATAAGAAGCCACCAACCTTTTCCTGGCTTCTTGCAAAAGGGAAATGATATTGCAGACGCTGCGGCCTCTGCTACCTGCTTCATGTCTCTTTTTCCTGTCTCCCCTTGGGACAGTCATGCTTATTTTCATCAAAATAAAAAAGCACTAATGAAACAATTTGGAATCACTATGGCTGAAGCTACAGCCATAATTTAACAATGCCCAACCTGTAGCCTACAGTCTAAAGGTATCCCACAGGGCGTTAACCCTAGAGGCACTGAAGCCTGTGATACCTGGCAAATGGATGTAACTCAATATCCTCCATTTGCCCCGTGGAAATATCTACATGTTACAGTAGATACGTTCTCCGGATTTATTTTGGCAACCCCACAAAAAGGGGAAGCTGCAAAACAAGTGATTAATCACTGTATTCGTACCTTTACAGTGCTGGGATGTCCAAAAATATTAAAAACAGACAATGGCCCAGCTTATGTCAGCTCACAATTTTCACAGTTTTGTCATCACTGGTCCATTGTCCACAAATTTGGAATTCCTTTCAATAGCCAAGGGCAGGCTATTGTTGAGCGAGCAAATCAAACTTTAAAAAATGCATTAGATCGTTATATGGGGTCCAAGGGCTTATGCCCCCCAAACCTCCCGGCACTGCAAAACGTGTTAAATGTTTGTCTGTATACTCTCAATTTTCTAAATCTCACTGGCACTCCTTCTTTGTCTGCTGCGTCTCGACACTTTACTAAACCTGTTGTCCCAACTTCAAGACCACTTGTGTACTACAGACAGCTCCCGGATCCAACTTGGAAAGGTCCAGCCGAACTCATCACCTGGGGAAGAGGCTACGCTGCAGTTCAACTACCCGACAGAGTTTTGTGGGTCCCTGCTCGTTGTATTCGCCCATATTTCATCACTCCACACAACCCACCAACTCCATCGGATGTGCCATCATTGCCTTTGTGAGTGTGGATGTACATGCTGTTATTGGTGTAACAACTGCATATTGCACCACCCATATTGTCCAGGGGTCCAACACTTTTGCATCAATCATGTGGACCCTGCTTTTGATGACACTCTTGACAAGTTCCTTCCCCATGATGTCCACACTGCACCTTCCCATGATGACAAAGCACCTGAGAATTCCTCTAAATTTTCATAAAGGCCTATATTGTGGTCCTGTTTTTTCTTTTTTTTTTGATCTCAATACTACTGCCCTTTTCCATTGTTATGACCGAGGTCAATCCTTTTGTCCCTTTGTGTTTTCTCAGTATCCTAATCGTGGCATTCCTCTTCCACCATCTCCCTCTATTTCCCTCACCTATGCTCATTACCCTTGTCACATGACTTTTGCTATTCTTGTGACCCCTGAGACTACGGGGCGCTATTATGTGTCTGGATTTTCATCCTATGGTACTTATACTACACATTCTTTTGAACTCGCATCAGTGGCGAGCTATGCAAAACCTCCTTTGTCTCCTCGTTTACTTGCCTACAACTTTGTTCCTCATCCCCGCTCCTTCCTAGACCTGACCGCCCGTATTTTTACCTCACCTCACTTACAACACTTTCATTCCACAAAGCAACCTCGCTCACACCAACGCATCATTCATTCTCGACGACGGCGATCTCCTGATCCTAATCCTCATCGACCTCTCAACTACACATGGACTGTTCGTGACTTTGAAAATCAGGTATTATTCCAAATCTCCAAATATACAATATGGCCCTGGTTCCCTATCTTACATTTTGACTTTGCTGAAATGGGTACCGGGGTCAATAAATTTGCTTCAAAATTTCTCCAAACTAACAAATGGGACAAACAAGGTTCGTGCACACCTTCTCCACTAGAAGCAACATGGTGGGACCTGTATTTTTGTCCCGAACCAAAGACACCTGAGGAAAAATATCAATGTGGCACTTTTTTGGATAAATACTGTGCCTCATGGTCTTGTGTTTCTACGGGCGCTATATCCTGGACTGCCCCTCGCTCAAATGATTATATCGCCATTACCCGTAGTAATGGCAAACCCCCTTCTTTTCCTGCCCTACTAATTTGCATTGCTGTGGTGAGCGGAAAAATCCAATGAACATTACCTTCACATCCCAAGGAAAGACTTTGACTACAGAGCAATGGGCTGTCGGATATTCTTGGGGTGGTAGAGAATGGAGCGGTTCTGAAGACGACGGCGGAGTTTTTTCCATTCGCCTCACAATCCAGTCACCACATTCCCCTCCTATAGGTCCTAACAAAAGCATTCAACCTGTTTTTTTACAGTTCGTTGTACATAATATGCCTAATCCCTTGATTAACCTTGTCAATGCTTCTTCCTTTTTGCTAAAAAGTACTGTTAATTCTTCTTCACAAACCGACCACTGTTGGCTCTGTTTATCAGCCACTCCACCCTTTTATGACGCCGTTGGCTCTATTGAACCTATTAAGAATGCTACTAAAGATGACTCTTGCAGATGGAACTCAACATCCATCACTATTACTTCTATTATGGGACATGGTTGTTGTTTGGGAAACATTCCTGCAAATTATTCTCAATATTGTGCTAATATCACCACTGGCAAATATCAATGTGATGTTTGGCTCACCCAGAAAAGATCGGGCAGTGTAAATATGGCAGGTTATAACTCTCTTTTTACCTTGAGTAATGGTAATATTTCTGCCAGCTTAAAGGGCCAATTCTTCATCCCCGGCAACAACTCCATCTGGGCTTGCTCTACAGGTGCCACAGCCTGTGTATCAGGGGATGTTCTTATACAACAAAAAGCCTTTTGTATTCAGGTACGCTTAGTCCCTAGAATCACTTATTATTCCCCCTCTGATTTTGTTTCCCTTATGGAACCACCGGAATACCACCTACGTGTAAAACGTGAATTTGTTACAGCCCTAACCCTTTCAGTTCTTTTAGGATTAGGTGTTGCAGGAGCAGCTACTGGAGCTGCGGCTTTGGTTGTTAATCAACAACAAATACAAAAACTTAGTCTAGAAATAGATGATGATCTTTCCCGCATTGAGACTTCAATTTCTGCCCTTCAAACTTCCTTGTCGTCTCTTGCTGAAGTAGCTTTGCAGAATAGGCGTGCCCTCGACCTTTTATTTTTAAAGGAAGGTGGAACGTGTGTAGCCTTAAAAGAAGAATGTTGTTTTTATTCTGATCAATCTGGCATTGTGCGCGACTCTATGAATGAGTTACGCAAACGATTAAAAGACAGGGAACAGGAAAGGTTCTCCCAACAATCCTGGTATCAAAGCATGTTTAATTTCTCTCCCTGGATTACTACATTGCTTTCTGCTATTTTAGGACCTTGTATAATTTTGCTTATATTATGTATGATTGGCCCATGTGTTTTTTCACGCCTTTTGCAATTTCTCAAGGATCGTTTGAATGGTTTGGATTCTAATCTTTCTAAGATTAATGTTATGCTTGCCTCAAACAATATATATGAACCCTTGAAACCCAAATTCCACCCCTTTGAAAAGGTTGCCCTACTGACACTGTCTGACACGGACTCCAACTGTTCCGATACTGAATCAGACTTAGCCATGGAGGCTCTTGCCCCCAAGCAAGAATCTCGTATTCTTATGGAGTTGCCCTTTTCTGTTTCGGAGGATGCAGATGATGGCTACGAGTAGGATAGAGATTGAACTTTAAAAAATAAAAACAGTGGAGATGTTGCAACCATTTCAATAGCTTAAGGTTTCATTTATGCTTTTAAGTTTCCATTTCCTGAGTTAAGTTAAAGGTTTCGTTTATGCCTTATTAAGTTTCCAATTCCTGAGTTAAGTTAAGGTACCCTTTTAAGTTTCATTTCCTGGCAAAACCCACCCTTTACAACCTCCTGCTGTGACGTAAGTGTACCAATAAAAGAAAAGCATGCAGATCCTTCTGGGCTCTCGCTTGCTGATTCAACCTGAAGAAACATGTTGTCCGTGTGTTTCCTATCTACCAAACGCAAGGTCCGTTGGCCTAGGCCATGGGTCGGCCATCCGAAACTTCGGATGAGCCGCACGGACCCATTTAGCTTAAAAAAAAAAAACGCTGGGAGCCGCGCGTTCGCGCATGCGCGCGCACCCGCGCATGCGCACCCGCGCACCCGCGCATGTGTGCGCGCCGTTCGCGCATGCGCGCGCGCCGTTCGCGCATGCGCACCTGCGCGCGCGCACCCCCCGCACCCGTGCGCGCATGCGCGCGCGCGCCCGCCAAAATGGCGGAGGAGGCTCCGGAGCCGCAGGTAAGGCATCAAAGAGCCGCATGCGGCTCCAGAGCCGCGGGTTGCCGACCCGTGGCCTAGGCTAACGTACATCACTGGTCCGTCCAGCAGGCGCTGGACCCCGGGATTCGAACTCCCACAAGAACACAGTCAAACTAGAGTCTTGGACTTTAAGAGACCTAATTTCAACAAACTTAAAGAGAGCTTGGGAAGGATTCAATGGATGATAATCCTCAAGGGGAAAACAATTCAACAAGCTTGGGAAATTTTGAAAAGTAAGATTATAAAAGCCCAGTCTAGCACGATTCCAACAAAAAAGAAAAAAAAACAGCTCTCAAAAGAAACCAGGATGGCTGCATAATAAACTCTCTGATAAATTGAAAGACAAAAAGGACAAGCATAAAAAGTGTAAAGAGGGGCACATAACTAAGGCAGAATATCAGCAAATAGCCTGAGCCTGCAAAGATGAAATGAGGAAAGCTAAGGATCAAAATGAACTAAGGTTTGTAACAAAAGTCAACGATAACAAAAAAAGAAACCTTCTTTCAACATGTAGAAAACAAGAAAATAATTAAGGAAATGATTGGTCCATTAGTGGGAGAAAGTGGCAAGAAGGTGACAAGCAACAGGGAGAAAACAGAACTACTCAACTCGTTTTTTGCATCCGTATTTATACAAAGGGAAAAAACAGTCCAACCTATCAAAAATGGTATCATAAAAAAAAGATTAGAAACACATTAAGAGGCAAGAAAATGGCAAGTGAGCACCTGTCCATGCTAGATGAGTTCAAATCACCAGGACCAGATGGACTAGACCCCAAGGTTCTCAAGGAACTGGCAGATGTGATCTCAGAACCACTGAACTATATCTTTCAAAGATCCTGGAGCACTGCGGAATTACCAGAGGACTGGAAAAGAGCTGAAGTAGTTCTCATCTTTAAAAAAGGAAAAAAAATGGATCCAGGAAACTACAGACCTATCATCTTGACCTCAATACCTGGAAAGATCTTGGAAAAGATAATCAAACAACGAATCAGCGAACAGCTAGAGGCAAACAAAGTCATTACCAAAAGCCAACATGGGTTTGTCAAAAACAGATCATGCCAGACCAATCTTATTGCATTCTTTAACCAGGTGACAAAATTAGTGGACCAGAGCAATGCTGTTGATACTTGGACTTCAATAAGGCATTTGATAAAGTAGACCACAACCTATTACTTGATAAGATGGAAAAATGTGGGTTAGACAGAATCACCACCAGATGGATTCGTAGCTGGCTGACTGGCGATACTCAGCATGTGGTCCTCAATGGAACTGCATCTACATGGAGGGAAGTGTGTAGTGGAGTGCCCCAGGGCTCTGTTCTGGGCCCAGTGTTCTTCAACATCTTCATCAATGATTTGGATGAGGGGATAGATGGGGAACTCATCAAATTTGCAGATGACACCAAGCTGGCAGGAATAGCCAATACTCCAGAACATAGGCTTAAGATACAGAAGGATCTTGACAGACTTGAACATTAGGCACTATCTAACAAAATGAAATTCAATGGTGAAAAAAGTAAGGTTCTACATTTAGGCAAGAAAAACCAAATGCACAGGTATAGTATAGGTCTTACGTTGCTCAATAGTAGTAACTGTGAGAGGGATCTCAGAGTCCTAGTGGACAATCATTTAAATATGAGCCAGCAGTGTGCTGCAACTGCCAAAAAAGCCAACACAGTGCTAGGCTGCATTAACAGAGGGATAGAATCAAGATCACAGGAAGTATTAATACCACTTTACAATGCCTTGGTAAGGCCACACTTGGAATACTGCATCCAGTTTTGGTCACCACGATGTAAAAAAGATGTTGAGACTCTTGAAAGAGTACAGAGAAGAGCAACAAAGATGATCAGGGGACTGGAGGCTAAAACATATAAGGAACGGTTGCTGGAATTGGGTATGTCTAGTCCAATGAAGAGAAGGATGAGGGGTGATGATAGCAGTGTTCCAATATCTCAGGGGCTGCCACAAAGAAGAGGGAGTCAAGCTATTCTCCAAAGCACCTGAAGGCAAGACAAGAAGCAACGGATGAAAACTAACCAAAGAGAGAAGCAACCTAGAACTAAGGAGAAATTTTCTGCCAGTTAGAACAATTAAACAGCCTCCAGAAGCTGTGAATGCTCCAACACTGGAAGTTTTTAAGAAGAGACTGGACAGCCATTTGTCTGAAATGGTAAAATGTTTCCTGCCTGCGCAGGGGGTTGGACTAGATGACCTCCAACATCCCTTCCAACTTTATTATTATTTTATTAACTAAAACAGGGCCATGTGTGGAAGCTATCTGCATTTGCAAAAAAGGTGAAGTACTGGCTGTTTGCCTTCATTACCAACACAAGGTGTGCCTTAATAAACAATCCAACCTGTGTTTGGCTAAGTTTGTCCTTAGTTGAGTACCAGCAATGCTCTAGACATCTTGCGTCTTGTGTCCTTAACTGCTCCTTGATTCACTGAAAGTGATGGGATTCCCAAGAATGGAGAGTCACATTGACCTGATCTGATCTAAAGTCTCAGCCACCCCCATTATTCCAAGCAGTGACCATGGATTTGGGTAGAACATCCAGCAGTAGAGATGGATATCATCAAGATATTGTGATCCCATACAGTTATCCCAGGGCCGTATCTGTGAGTTTTCACTAATGTGCTTTTTTTCCAGCTATCCTTTGCACACGGAGCTCTGAAATAAGTTCAGGATCCCTAGAGAAGTTGCTTCTCACTGTAATTATCACCATCCTGGCCCTGGGATCTCTCTGCTTCTTCTCCAGTGACCGCTTTTGATGTAAACATCAGACTGAAGCAACATTGATGGGGTCTTTCATTAAGAAAAGATAAATGCCTCCATTCATGCTGAATGTTTGGCACAAGATTTAGGAAAGGCAGGGGTTATGTTGTTGAATGTAACTTTCTCTCCTTTCCAGGTGAACCTCGGTTTGTCTCTGTCTCAATCAGGAAAACCACTGACATTCAATCTCATGAGCATACTTTGAATTCTAACTCTTTTTGCTGTTTGGACACAAAGAAGTTGCTGATTCAGTCCAAGGAGGAATGGACCTCATGCTTCTGCTTCTGATGCTTTTGCTGACTGGGAGAAACTCTGGGAGGCTCAGAATCAAATGCCCCACAATTTTGAAGGAGCAGGAGAGAAATAAACCCCAGAACTATTACAAGCCAGCAGGCCATCTCATTAATGTGATTCTCACTGCATCAATAACTTTGTTTAAGCCATTACAGTTCAAGGAAGCTCCTTATATTTTTTCTACTCGGTAAGTCATTCATTAGGATGACATTACAGTCCCTTCACTTGCATTTCTATCATTCTTCTCCCTTTCTTCTTCTTCTTCCACTGATTCCTAAGTTATAAGACACGTGTAGCATTATTTTGACTCATAAGGCTGTCCTCTTTTGTTTTATCTTGTGCAACAGAATTAATTCCAAGGATGAGGTAGAAAAAAAACCTTGCCTTCAAGAAGCTGTGGGTGCTACATCACTGCAGGTTTTTAAGAAGAGATTGGGCAACCATTTGTCTGAAATATTATAGGGTCTTCTCATTAAGCAGGACATTGGACTAGAAGACCTCCAAGGTCTTTTCCACCTCTGTTATTTTGTGGAACCCTGAAAGAACCGGAGGAAAAAAGACACAGAAGTCTTGACCCTCCTCTTCCAGCGTTCATCACTTGAATAACAACTTGCATTTGGTGTAATTAGTGAAAGAATTGTAGTACCATCTTCCAGCCCATATTAGATGCAGTTCTTTATAGGAATAAGGATGACTTCTTTTTAGAATTGCTTCGCTGGCTTATTATTAAACCCTGTTCTTGCTTTTATGGTGGTTCTACTAGGAAGATTGAAATAGTGAACCCTGTTTATTGGACACCAGCACTATTGCACTACTGTAATCTTCTCAATACTCACAGAAATTAAATGGAAATGGGTGATTCTCATTTGCCTCTGGTTTTGGATCAGTTTTGTCTTAAGATAAAACAGACTTGTAGAGACAAAGGAATAATTGAAAAAAAATGTTGATTTTGATGATGATGATGACATAAACTTCTTTTTTACAGTTTGTTATTTTTTGATGTAACAAGATCAAATGATGATTCTACTTTAAAAATTAAAGTAGAAAACATTGAATCATGTTTTTAGACAAATAAATGTTAGGACTACCGTACTACTGCAATCTTCTCAAGACTCACAAAAATTAAATGGAAATCTATGACTCTCATTTACCTCTGGTTTTGTATCAGTTTTGCCTTAAGAATAAATAGGCTATGGAGATATAGGAATAAATGAAAAAAAATATGTTGATTTTGATGATGTTGATGATGATGATGATGATGATGATGACGACGCTGCCAAACTTTTTTTTTTAACAGTTGGTTATTTTTTGCTGATACAAGAATCCTACAATTCATTTTTTCCATTCAATCGGTTAACAAGAATCCCCAGCTCCTGCACAATATCACACTGGGATACAGCATCTATGACAACACTTTGAGCACACTTTATACTTCGGATGCCTTGATGGACATGCTCTCTACTGGAGAAGCCAATGTTCCCAACTACAGCTGTGGAAGGAAGGACAACCTTTTGGCTCTTATTGATGCGGCTGACAGTGAAATCTCCATCCAGATGTCAACATTAGGAGGCATCTACAAAGTCCCACAGGTTTGTGTATGTGTTCCTCTATCTGGATAAATAAAGTGGGTGGTGTTGGGTAAGTGCAAGAGGAAATCGTATCTTCCCTATTTGATTAAAGAGCTGCTTTTCACCATGGCCATTGCACATACCATGACTATGGTGTGGGATCCACAAAGGGGAGGGAGCAAGAATGAAAGAAGTCATATCTTCTCGTGACACCATCCCTATTGCTTCTGAAGGGGAAGAGAGGCTTCATATGCAATCAAAGGGTCTTTCTACAAAAGGAAGGTGCAGCAGCACTGGGAAGGTCAAATTGTGTACATAATCTTAGCCAAAATAATGATAATTTCAATGGTGAACAAATCCCAGATTTGCAAAAAGACTCCCCTACTGTAAGGACCCACTTCAACTAACCACCCAAGAAAGCAGAACTCTTATGGACTTGTAGGGACCATTAGCATTTGCTAACTGCTTTATTAAAAATATTAGAAGTATATTATCGAACAAGTCAAATATTTTTACCCTAATAGTTTCATGATCAAAATCATCACGAAATGTTTGAAGAACATTAAAGCCCTTGGAGAAGACTTTCTACCAGCTGAACTATTAAGAAAATATCCTGAGTGGTGGGCCTTTTATTGGCAGGTCCACTTATTTATATAAATAATATCTCTCATATCCGGTTGGGTGGAAGACAAGCAATAGTAGGTGCTATAAATGAATGAAATTTAAAAATCCATTATAGGTCCATTTCTCTAGTGTATATTGTGGCTAAAATATATGCTAGTTTCCTCTTGAGGAGAATTCAGAGTGGGTAGATGAAAAGTGCATTCTTTACAGAAGGATAAACAACCTTTAGACACAATGGATCCATTACTGAGAATTACTTTGTCTTTTTTTTTTAAAATGATTTTATTAAATATACATTTAAAAACAAAAGTGGACATGATTCAACCTCCCTGAGTATAACACTGCTATTACAGAAAGAAAAAGCAGAAACTTAAAATACCTTCTATAACAGGACAGAGTATAACAAGCTGTACATACATGTATTTACATATCTTTCCGTTGTGTCCTGATATAGATGCTAATGAGAAATTCTTGCGTTATCTACTAATCAATCAATAATCAATAATCATCTCAGCGATCCTCCTTATCTCTAACCAATCATACAATTTTTTCCAAATTTCATAATACTCTGTTTCAGTTTTATTTTTGATCTCTAGAGTTAACCTGTCCATTTCAGCGCAGGACAAAATTTTATTTATTATTTCTTCTTCAGTGGGGGCTTCCTTTCTTTTCCATTTTTGGGCATATGCCGATCTTGCTGCATACATACTTACGAGAATTACGCTGTCTTGAAACATCCAACTAGAGAATATGTTAGTCAGGGGGAAAAGCAGTTTACTGCCTTTTTAAATTCTAGTGTGCCACCTGACATAGCAAATAGAGAAATATTATGAAAGAAATTCATTGCCCTTAAAATAAAACTCAGACAGTTGGCCCTGATCAATACTTTCTGTGTGCATTCAATTCAGGGTCTATGGAGCCATGATAAGTAGGATCAGTGTGGACATTAATGACTTAGCAGGTCTAGTTAAGGATCCTGAAGTAAACATGAATAAAGTGCTGAATTCTTATTGTTACACCTTGTTGTATGCTGAAAATATCATATTAGTAAGTTGGATTTGGTAGGTTTTTTAAGAAGACATGGCGCCTACTCTAATAATAATTCTCTCATTATTAATAACTCAAAGTCCAATGGTATTATCTCTGGAAAGTAACATCATAGCTTTTTATATCTATTCTATGAGGAACCAACAGAGCAAAATAGCACCTCTCTTTACTTGGGGTAGTTTTCTCTGAGACTGGATCTTAGATCCCTCATCATCAAGGAAGCTCACTTAGAACAAGGACATGAGCGAATTTATTGCTCAAATTCAAAAAATCTTAGCTATCCAGCTTACCTAGCCCTTTCAATAATGTGAAGGTTACCCTCTTCATAGCAACAAGCAGTCTTCCAATATCTAAGGGACTGTCATAAAGAAGAAACGGTCAACCCATTCTCTAAAGCCCCTGAAGGCTGGGCAAGAAGCAATGGATGAAAACTTATCAAGGAGAGATCCAAGCTGGAACTAAGGAGAAATTTCCTGATAGCAAGAACAATTAATCATTGGCATGGCTTGCCTTCAGAAGCTGTGGGTGCTTCATCACTGGAGTTTTTAAAGAAGAGATTGGATAGCCATTTGCTTGAAATATTATCAGGTCTCCAGCTTGAGCAGAGGGTTGGACTAGAAGAAGGAACTCCAAGGTTCTTTCCAGCTCTATTATTATATTATTCTGCATAAAATATAATGCAACTAGAACAAGCACAATCACATCCACTGTAGAAGATTTAACCAAGTCTATTTTAATGATGAAGGATGTATTTATGGAGCTCCATAGTTAGAAGGCATAACACATTTATTATTTCAATATCAGTTTAATAAGAATGAGAGAGATCAGCATCTTGGCCTGCACATTAGACAAACTGTTAAAATAACATATTTCCTGTGTGGTAATAGTTCAAATTTGCACATTATATAGACCTTCATTGGAAGAAAACGCTTCAGGTGAGAACCACACAGGGGTCATACATAAATTCTTTATTCTTATTCTTTTTTTTTACTTATTTTTACTATTCTGTTTTGTATAAGAACTTATTAACATTTTGTGGTTTACATTCTGTATCATGATATTGCCTAATGGCTATTCAGTAATTAATAACGTGTTGATGAGAAACAAGTTGCATATATTTAAAAACTAATATTTTGGACTTGATCTGACCTCAAATATAACAAAACATTTTTCATTGCTTTTTCAGATTGGTTATACAACTGCTTCAGAGGCTCTGAGTGATAAAAGTCAATTCCCCTTTTTCTACCGGATGGCCCCCAAAGAAGGGGTCCACTACCCAGCAATTGTCCAACTGCTCCTCCATTTCAGATGGACCTTGATTGGCCTCTTTGCTACAGAGACAGAGGAGGGAGAGAATTCCATGAGGACTTTGACTCCTGTGCTTGTCAGGAATGGAATTTGTGTTGTTATATCAAAACAATTGGCAAGATACACACCTACAGAACCCCTCAGGGATATCATCTCTAAGTGGAGACAAGTTAATGTCTTTGTTTTCTTTACAAAATTTGTTAGCATCATCAATGGATTTCTTCCTGTTCATTTAACACTTGAAGCTTTGACAGGACACATAGAAGGGAAAGTCTGGATCCTCTCAACTTTTTTGGAATTGCATATAATAAGGGAAAGACAGTACAAATATGTCCATAGTATTTTGAGCTTTGTTTATCAGAGGGAAAAAAGGGCAAATTATGATCCCTTTGAATCTAAGCTCCTTATGGAACCTTTCATGGCAGATTATCATTGCTCTTATTCAAAGCACATGTTTTCTGTGAAAGGCCGGTTAAGATGCATCCAGAAAGCACTGCAGGATCCACAATGGTCAATCCATATTGACCATCATTTTTACAGTATTGTTAAGACTCTAGCGCACACCTTGAATGCTGTGTATTCCTCCAGATCCTGGAAGAGAAGGAAGGAGGGCAAAGAGAAGTTGTGGGCTCCAAATCTGCAGCCATGGCAGGTATGGGGTCCTGACATGGATCCATTAGTTCCTTTTGGAAAGGAATTCAAAGGAGAAGGAGGGTAACCATCTCAGCCTCCTTGTGCTAACCCCCCCCCCCAAAAAAAAGGTTTGGCCAATCTAATCACTCGGAGGAGAATGTTCCAAAAAGAGGTAGCATGACAGATATGTTTTGGTAACAAATACTGCTAATTTTAAAATGGATGTATGCATGGATCTAGGTGTCGTACTGGATAGCCACTGAAGTATGAGCCAGCAGTGTGTTGCAGCTGCTCAGCAGAGGGATAGTATCAAGATCACATGATGTGATACTATTGCTTTATACTGAACGATTAAGACCACACTTGAAATACTGCATCCAGTTCTTGTCACCAAGATACAAAAACAAAAAATGCTGAGCCTCTAGATAGAGCACAGAAGAGAGCAACAGAGATGGTTATGGGTCTGGAGTCTAAACCATATGATGATTTGTTGTAGAAACTAGACAGTTCTAGTCTAGAGATAAGAAAGAGTAGGGATGACATAATAGCAGTGTTCCAAAACTTGAGGGAATGTCACATGGGGGTCAACCTGTTCACTAAAGCACCTGAGGGCAGAAGAAGAAGTAAACGATAGAAGATTATTAAAGAGAGATTCAACCTAGAATTTAGGAGAAATTTCATGACAATGAGAACAATCAATCAGTGTAACAACTTGATTCCAGAAGTTGTGGGGGCTCCATCACTGGAGGTTTTCAGGGAAAATGGACAACCATTTGTCCTGAATGGTATAGGTCCCCTGCTCAAGCAAGGGGTTGGACTAGAAGACCTCCAAAATCCCTTCTAACTCTGTTATTCTATGACTTCTATGACTTCCATTTTTAAATTAATTCTTGTATCTATGGGTTTGTGATTAGTATTCTGTTCTTGCAAAGCAGACATCGAGACGAGGCAGGTTCACAACAAAGGATCTCTTTATTAAGTACATTCACAGAACAGAAGCAAGAACACAATGGCAACTGCCCTTTTTATCCTCCCCTTGCAAGGGGATGCACAGCCAATCATTGCAGGCCATTCTCCCGCCTTGCGCATGCGCGCAAGGCCGGAGACAGCCTGTCTGGGTCCCGGGCAGACACGTGGTCTGTCCGGGTCTCTGCAACCTTCCTGCAGCCTTTTTGAGCCTTGCTGAATGACTCAGCAAGGCCCAGGACATAACACCCCCCTTGGATTAAACAATAAGTAAGCAAATTGTTTAACACCTCACATAAACACAACATGGCAGGCTGGTTAGCACGTTATACCATCCACCTTACTCCTTGCAACGTATTACCTTCAGGTCCCAATGGAGTCCACGGACCTTCACTCTTTGACAATATTTGCACCACAACCTACAATTGTTTTTTTGTTTACCCCCTCAGATGGTGAGGACTAATACCTCTCCTGTATAGTGAACAGGGATCTTACATATTCCCCTAAATGCTTAGGAGGACCCTTGACCCACTCTGATCTTCGTGGAGCCAGATTAGGTGCAGGTGCGATTGTAGGTGTGGGATTAGGAATAGGTGCCTGGAGTGCCTGCTCCCGGTTTGCGCAAAACAAACCAGGACTTTGTCGCCCAGAAGACTCAGGGGTTTCCCCTGACTGCTGACTGGCTGGATCCACCAGACCCAAACCAGAGTTCCTTGGTGGGGTTGAGTTCCCCGAGTCCCTTGGTGGGGTGGAGTTCCCCAGAATTCCATGGGACTCCTCTTGTGAGCACTGTCCCTCGAGCCCAAGACCAGCAGCAGGAGTACCTTGAGTAGCCGATTTACGGCCATTTGCCCCTAGCCAGGGACCTCTGCCAGAGTCAGGAGCCACCTCCATGGCAAGACCCCCACCTGGAACATGTGTAGGAACATTTGGATAAGTGCCCTCATGGAGAGACTGTGGTCCACAATCATAATTGGGGTCCCCCTCCCCCCTGAGAGCAGAGCCAGGAGCAGAAACATGGCCAGGAAGCCTCCAGCACAATTGGTCTATGTGGCATCTAAGCACACGACCATACTCCAAGGCCACTTCGTAGGACAGTGGCCCAGAGACCTTGCATACCACAGCCGGTACCCAGAGATGTCCATGCCCATAGTTTCTGGCCCAAACCGGATCACCCACTTGGAGTCTCCTAGGTGTCCGTGGTTGTGATACCTGTGAAGCCACCCGGTCTGGGTGCAGCCTGTCCAGCTTCGTGATGAGTCTGCGACCCCAGCGGAATTCAGCTGGGCTCTTTCCTGTAGCTGTACAAGGTGTGGTGTGGTGTGCAAGGAGAAAATTGGCTAACATGTGATGCCAGGGTCCTTCAGTGATTCTCTTTAATGCTTCCTTGGTGGTACGCACCATGCGTTCAGCCTGACCGTTGGTGGCAGGGTGGAAAGGAGCAGACGTAGCATGCCGGATCATGTTGGCTTGAAGAAAAGCCTGAAACTCAGAAGAGGTAAATTGGGGACCATTGTCTGAAACAAGGACATCAGGAAGACCATGGGAAGCGAAGATTCCTCTGAGCACCTGGATGGTCCTGGCAGTAGTGGTGGAGGATACAGGAATGACCTCTAGCCACTTGGAATGGCTATCCACGAGGAGAAGGAAGAATTGCCCCTGAAAGGGCCCAGCATAGTCAATGTGTATGCATGACCATGGAGTGAGTGTGTCCTCCCACCTATGTACAGGGGCCTGGGGCATCTCAGGCCATGACTGTTGGCACACTTGGCATGCCTGAACCTGGGCCTCGATGTCCTTATCGAGTCCGGGCCACCACAGATGGCTATGCACAAGTGCCTTCATCCTCACAATTCCCGGATGTCCCTCATGCAGAGAGAGCAAGACTCTAGTCCTCAATGTGGCCGGGATGACTACTCTGCTTCCCCACAGAATACACCCTTTGAATGCTGAAAATTCATGTTTCCTATGCCAGAAACTTTGGAACTCTGTACCAGGACACGTGTCAGGCCATCCTGACAACACCCATGTCAGCATGCGTGCAAGCGTGTGATCAGTGGCAGTTTCAGCAGCCACATCCCTAGCATTGAGGGGAGATTCAGGCAATTCCCGAATGGAAAGAATATGTACAGCAGGAGCAGGGTCTGCCTCTATTTGCTTTAGAGGTAACCTACTAAGGCCATCAGCGTGGCCCATCTCTGTCCCTGGTTTGTGAATCAGGGTGTAGTCATAAGCTGACAAGAAAATTGATCATCTCAGCATTCTGGGGGAGATGATGTGTGGGGTCTGCTTGTTGGTTGTAAACAACCCCAGCAAAGGCTTGTGGTCAGTTTAGACCGTGAAATGGCGGCCATACAAGAATTCATGAAATTTCTTGATGCCTGAGATTATTGCCAAGGCTTCTCTGTCAATCTGCGCGTAATTACGCTCTGCAGATGAGAGAGTTCTAGAGTAGTAGGCCACAGGGACCTGAGTCCCATCAGCCTTGAGATGACTTAACACTGCTCCTACCCCATAAGGGGAAGCATCACATGCGATGCACACAGGCAATTGCTCATTGAAATGCGCCAGGACCGCATTTGAAGATAGCAAGGCCTTGACTTCTTTAAAAGCCCTTTCATGGACGTTTGTCCATTTCCATGGAGTCTGCTTGTCCAAGAGCCAGTGTAACGGCTCAGCCACTGCAGCCTTGTGGGGGAGAAATGAATGATAAAAATTAAGTAGGCCCAGAAAAGCCTGGAGTTCAGCTTTTGACTGGGGACTTGGGACCAGTTGAATGGCCTGGAATTTAGACTCTGCGGGGTGGATGCCTTCAGCATCAATATGAAACCCTAGAAATTCAGTGGATGTTACACCAATTTTACATTTGTCTTGCTGTAACTTCAGCCCAGCTTGGCGGAAACGCAGCAAGACAGCTCTCAGCCTTTCAACCAAGTTCCCAGATGACTCTCCTGCAATGAGGACGTCATCTAAATAGGGGCAGACCCCAGGAATACCACGGAGCATTCGCTCCATCACCCCTTGGAAAATGCCAGGGGCTACATTGACCCCAAACTGTAGTCTCTTTACTTTAAAAGCCCCTCTGTGAGTAACCATTGTTTGGGCCTCAGCTGTTGCCTCATCAACAGGTAACTGTTGGTAGCCTGAGCTAAGTCAAGCTTAGGAAAGACTTTTCCCCCCTTCAGTGAGGCCAGAATGTGGCTCACCACAGGCACTGGATATGCATGCTGCTGCAAGGCTTTGTTTAGAGTGCATTTATAGTCAGCACAAATTCGGACTTCACCATTGGCTTTTAATGGTGTCACTATGGGGGTTTCCCATGGACTAGAATCCACAGGTTCTAGAATGCCTTGTTGGAGCAGTTTGTCCAACTCACCCTCCTTGGTTTAACCCTGATGGGTGTGATGGCTGGATCTAACCTTAAAGCAATGGGAGGCCCCTTGTATGTGCCAAGCTCTGGGCTGAACACATCTGCAAACTCCTTACAGACTCCTGCAAGGCTGGCAGTTTGTAGATGATTAAGACCAGTCACTTGGATCCCAAGTGCCTCGAACCAATCGAGTCCGATAAGACTCGTGCGATCACCCCCAACTATCACCACATCTAACAACCCATCAAATTCCTTATGCTGTACTCTAAGCATGGCCTCCCCCTTCACACTGACTCGTGAATTCTGGAAGTCAGTGAGGATGAGATTGGAGGGCCTGAGTTTGACTCGTGAGCCACTCCTGGAACAAACCTTTTTAAAGGTGTCTGCAGAAATAATAGAAAGAGCGGACCCTGTGTCCAGCTCCATAGCCAGGGGAACTCCCTGCACTCTTACATCAATATGAAGCTTTTTCTTAAGGGGCCAGTGAACCCCAGTTTTGAATACCCCCCTACGGGATGCGCAGAAACCCACCCTGTGTTGGCTGGGGACCTTGGTACCTTTCAGAGGCAATTCTTCGGGGGACCTGTTTTTCTGGCGACCCATGCAGGGTGATGCGATGTGGCCTTGCCTGCCACATGCCCGGCAAACAGCAGAACGAAAATGGCAGTCGGCTCTCCTGTGGTGACCCCCACAGCCGAAACACCGAAGGGATGCAGGTGTCTGTCCTCTGCGTTCTTGCAGTCTTCTCTCTGCCGACTGTTGAAGTTTGTCCACCTCTTCTTCCTCGGATTCTTCTCCGGATGCCTCTCGCACAACCTCCTGATGGACGGGAACTGCTGCTGGAGGGTTATTGGTCAACCGCAAAGCCTTCACCGCACCGCCAGCTGCTTCTTCAGCTGCAACTTCTCTCAGGGCATCTTGGAAGGAAACATCAACTCTAGCAAACAACTTTTGTTGCATCTCACGGCTTTGCAATCCGCAGACGAGTTGATCTCAGAGCCTCTCTTCCAAGTCTTGGAACGCACATGGCCTAGCAGCTTGCCTCAGAGCCGCGATGAAGTCTGCAGCTGATTCTCCCAGCCACTGATCCCGCTGCTCAAATTGGTGCCTCCAAGCTATTACAGAAAGCTTGGGCTCAAAATGCTCATGCAGCATTTTCTTTAGATCTGAATAGGCGATTGACTCCAATGGTGCTGGGGCTACAAGGTTCTCAGCAATGTCAAAAGTCTCTTGCCCACAGACACACAGCAAAGTAGCAGCTTTCAATTCTTGGATCTTATTCACCCTGAAGTAGTTCTTGACACGAGCTACGTAAGAGCTCCATCGTTCTGGGTGCGAAGTATCGAATTCGACAAGATGGCCCAGCTTGGACATCATTGTGACCGATAGCCTCTTCAACGTCTCTCGCCACAAGGAAGGAGAAGGGGTCCCATGAAGCCAAGCCCACCTCCAGCGTCTTCGTACTGGCAGGCGGTTGCTTCTCCTGGACGCTGCGCTTCTCTTCGCTTCAGGCCTTCAGGTGAGTTGGCCCTAGCTTCTTTTCCTTTGGCTTCCTATGCGGCGAATCCCATCCTTGTTGCCAATGTTCTGTTCTTGCAAAGCAGACATCGAGACGAGGCAGGTTCACAACAAAGGATCTCTTTATTAAGTACATTCACAGAACAGAAGCAAGAACACAATGGCAACTGCCCTTTTTATCCTCCCCTTGCAAGGGGATGCACAGCCAATCATTGCAGGCCATTCTCCCGCCTTGCTCATGCGCGCAAGGCTGGAGACAGCCTGTCTGGGTCCCGGGCAGACACGTGGTCTGTCCGGGTCTCTGCAACCTTCCTGCAGCCTTTCTGAGCCTTGCTGAATGACTCAGCAAGACCCAGGACATAACAATTAGCATCATAGAATTTTCTATTTATAAATTTGAAGGAGATTCTGAGAGTCTCCTCTTCTTTTCTGGTTTACTGGCTCAGCTACAAATTTGTTCCTCTTTTTATGATGTTTTTTCCTCTCATTGTCAGAATCTCTCTTGTAACTGAATTTATTTTTCCATGTCCCATACTCTGGAATAATGGTGAAAAGATTGCAAGCTTCTGTATAACATCTTTCAATTATTTGAAAGAGTGCTGTATCTTCCCTTCTCCAAGCTGGAGATTTTGTAAGATGGAAGAGGCGATCCCACACTCCTGATTTCCGCTCCCATAGACCAGCATGTTTCTACATCTTGTTGTCTTTCCTCAAGGCTAAGAGCAGCTCCTCTGATCTTGTGTTTGCCTTCTCTGCCCTTCCCTAAACCTGATCCAGAGGTATGGTGGCTCAGTGGCTTAATGATGCTGGAGATGATCTCTGCTCCACTGGTTTGAGTCCTAGCACTGTGTGGTGGGATGGGCTCTTGTCACTTGCCTCAGCTTCTGTCTACCTAGCAGTTCAAAAGCATGTTCTACATGAGTAGATAAATAGGTACTTCTGAGGTGGGGAGATGAGTTGATGCTCCGTGGAGGCAGTCAGATTTCTGCCAGCTCTGAACCTTCCTGGTTGCAATGCCTGTTTGTGAGGCACCTGTGGGGAAGGGAGGGGACCTTGGATGCTGCTGCAGGAAGAGCCACTCATCTTTCTTTCTGGTGTGAAGCTAACTTCCCCTCTTGTGATGCACCTTGGGAAGCGCACAAGTATCTCCCACAACAGAGCAGAGTATGAGCAATAAATAGGGTGAATTAGAAATTCAGGTAAATGAGGGCAGATATCATATTGTTGCCATTACGGAAACTTGGTGGGATGAAACCCACAAATGGAACACACAGCTAGAGGGATGTAAATTATTTAAAAGAAACAGACCAAACAAAAGAGGAGGTGGGGTTGCTCTCTATATAACAGACATGTCAATCTCGCGACGTCACATGATGTCGCGCAACTTATCGGGATGGTTTTGCCATTGCCGGCAATGGGGTGGGGGTGGCTTCCGGATGACACATCCGGCCCGCGGGCCGGCAGTTTGACACCCCTGCTATATAAGAAATAACTACATCTCTACAGAAATAGAGCACAACAATGATGAAAACTGTCTTGAATGCATTTGGGTCAATATAAAAGGGGGGGGGGAGAATGGCATTGCCATAGGTGTATACTATAGGCCACCCAACCAAACAGAGGAAATAGATGAGCTTTTTGCTAGTCAGTTAACTAAGGTATGTAGGAAGCACATCACAATAGTAATGGTTGACTTTAATTACCCTGACATCAACTGGGAGACAAACTCTGAACCAAGTGGAAGATAAAACAAATTTCTGACAAAACTAGCAGACAACTTTGTCTCCCAAAAAGTAGAAAAGGGAACTAGAGGATCAGCTATATTGGACTTAATTCTCACTAATAGAGATGCAATGATAGAAGGTGTTGAAGCCACAGGAACCTTGGGGGGGGGGGAAGTGATCATGCAGTATTGGAATTCAACATTATGCAAGCACAAGCAATAGAACATAGTCAAATTAGAGTCTTGGACTTTAAGAGAGCTAATTTCAATAAACTTGGGAGCTTGGGAAGGACAACAGTTCTCAAAAGAAACCAGCATGGCTGCATAAAGAACTCTCTGATAAATTGAAAGATAAAAAGGACAAGTATAAAAAGTAGAAAGAGGGGCACATAACTAAGGCAGAATATCAGCAAATAGCCCGAGCCTGCAAAGATGAAATGAGGAAAGCTAAGGCTCAAAATGAACTAAGGTTTGCAACAAAAGTAAAAAATAACAACAACAACAACAACAAAAGCTTATTTCAACATTTAAAAAACAAGAAAAAAGTTAAGGAAATGATTGGTCCATTAGTGGAGAAAGTGGCAAGAAGGTGACAAGCAACAGGGAGAAAGCAAAACTACTCAACTCGTTTTTTGCATCCATCTTTACACAAAGGGAAAAAACAGTCCAACCTATCAAAAACAGTATTGTAAAAAAACAGATTAGAAACACTTTATACTTCATGTGATTTTGATTCTGTGCCTCTGCTTATACAACCAAGGATTGTACTAGCTTTTTTGGCTGCTGCCACACACTGCTGACTCATATTTAAGTGATCGTCCACTAGGATTCCAAGGTCCTTCTCACAATTACTGTTTTTGAGCCAGGTTTTACCTACAGTATTCTGTGCTTGTACCTTTGGTTTTTCCTGCCTAAGAGTAAAACCTTGCTTTTCTCCACATTAAATTTCATTTTGTTAGATAGAGTCCATTGTTCAAGTCTGTCAAGATTTTTTAGCATCCTGAGCTTGTCTTCTGGGTTGTTGGCTATTCCTGCCAGTTTAGTATCATTTGCAAATTTGGTGAGTTTCCCTTTTATTCCCTCATCTAAGTCATTTATGAAGATACTGAAGAGTACTGGGCCTAAGATGGAACCTTTTGGTACCCCACTGCTTACTTCCCTCCATGTAGATATAGTACCATTGATAACTACTCATTGAGTATGGCTTGTTGGCTAGTTACAAATCCATTTGGTGGAAGTGGGATTAGGTCATGTGGTCTTGCTTCCCATTTGGTCTACCTGTGAGAAGATTAACCTGGCAATTTTCTTCTTGAGAAATCCATACTTTCTGGTAATCTCCTTTTTGTTTTCAAGGAGTTTATGAATAATCTCTTTGTTTGTTTTCAAATTATCTGTCACTTGCTCTGGAATGTTTCCTCTAATTGACACATTTTGTCAATCATATTTTGTCAATACGTATTCCCCTAATATAGAATTGCAGAAATTTTGCTGCACCTTTGGGTTTCACCTTTGGAGACAGTGGTAACAATTGTTCTGCTAAGAATTCTTGCAAATGAGACAACTCTAGAAGACAGATGCAAAGGTGAAAAGACTGCATGGGTTAAGAAACCATGCTTTCTTGTTTTAAAATTCCTGGATGTTTTCATTCTAGTTCCATTCCTTTCTGAAGAAGAATGAATTGTGCAACCTTTCCCTGCTGAAACTTTACTTGGATGAAAATGGAGACATAACTGCAGATCTGGATATTGTGAGCTGGATGTTTCTCTCCAAGAGGAATCCCAGGAAACAGCAACTAGGGAGATTTGAAAGACAGAGGTTTACCATCAATCAAAATGTTCTGTCACGGCTCAAGTTGCTTAACCAGATGGGGAAAATATCGGTATCTTTCTTTCTTTTTTACAAAGCCTGGGGACCCATTTCAAGAAGGCTAAGCCTAGTTTACCTTTACTGAGTGGTTTACCTTTACCAAGAATTGAATATGTGAAGTAAAACCTTTATAATATTCTTAAATAGGGAGGCTTGAGTACCATCAACCATGGTATCCCTCTGATGCTACAATATGGAACACTGTTTAACTGATTCAGCTATGTCCAAAATGAGATTTTCAGGGATTATTCTTTAGGAAAAAGATCATGGCCATTTTGTGTCCATTCTGAAATTTATATTTCCATAAAACTGGAGAGAGAAGCCAACAAGTGCTGGGAATTGTGGTGCTGATAGATTCAAGTTTGCTTGTTCCTTGTCCGCAAATAGCAAAGAAATAAGCAATTCTCTTGAAACAGAATAGAATAGAATAGAATAGAATAGAATAGAATAGAATAGAATAGAATAGAATAGAATAGAATAGAATAGGTTTGGTTGGAAGGGACCTTGGAGGTCTTCTAGTCCAGCCCCCCACTCAAGCAGGAGAACCTGTCCTATACCATCTCAGACAATTAGATTGAATCGAGACTGCATGGAAGTCCTGCTCATCTCAGTTGGACATAAGCTTTGGAATTTGGATTCAGCATGTCCTGGTTGGAGACAGAGTCCCCTGAAAGAGGAGGTCCATAGTCTGTGATGTTTTTGAGGAACCCAGCCTGGAAAGAGGAGACTATGCTTCTCCTTGACCACACTGGGATCCTGCAACAGTTCTTCTTCTTCTAGAAAGTCACTTCAACAGGAAACCCTTCCAATGTTATGTACCTTCAGTCAATCACCTTCAGTTGATCGTTATGTACCTTTAGTCCATCTAGACACAAAGGAGGCTCCAGATTTAACTAACAGTAAATGTGGGTCTATCTTTCCATGCCAGTTGGTGTCATCAAATTATGCTTCTTCATGTATCTATGAAGAATGCAGAAATGCATGTTACTATGAGGAGGAACCCTCTGATTGTCACTTAATGCTTAAACCTTTTCTCAATTCCACCACTACAGAGTTCAATAAATAAAAAAAATCCTTTATTTCCATGTGATATGCCAGAAGCAAAACCAAGAAACAAAATGAAGAATCTCCCAATAGTTATATCTCCTATAACCGTTTTGTACTAGTTAGAGATTTTATAGTTATCAAAGTGAAGATGGGAAACTAGTTGGCTAATGTTCATGTCGCTTTCCATTTTTCATACTTGGTGACTCCTAACCTGTTTTCTTTGACATTTCTTTTTCTTTTTAGTCCCTGCCTCAGTCCAAATGTGTGGAAAATTGTCGTCCTGGATTTTTCAAGCGGACTCGGGAAAAAGAGCCACTTTGCTGCTATGACTGTATTCCTTGTCCAGAGGGGACCATCTCCACTCAGAAAGGTGGGTGACACTGCAGGAAAGATTGCTAAATTCACCCAGAGCATTTTAATCAATGTGGATGTTAAAAGAGACACATCTAAGCTGGAACTTTTTGTCCTTGTTTGTAAATTTCATTGTGCCCAATTTCTTTAACAAGGAGAGGAATAAGAAAAAGAACTTAAAGGATAAGGTAGGAAGAGAGAAAAGGACATGGTGGATTGGGCAAGGCTACTTCTGCCATAATAATTATCCCTTCTACTTGTCAGTTTGGGAATGTCCTTCCATGTTCACCTTTCTTAGGAACATCCAAATTCTTTGAAACTTAAGGAATGGTTTCGGGTGAATGGAGTTTGCTCACTTACTGTAAACCAACTTTACCTGACAAGAAAATCAATCAATCTATCAATCCATGAGTCAATCTTTATTAAAATCATAGATCTACAGTGGTGAAAGATAAAATTGGGAAGACCATAGAGGGAGAAATCAAGATGTTACACATGAAGCAATCAGTGTGCAGAGTAAATATAAATAAATATAAATATAAATAACCTTTATTGTCATTTTTATATTGTGGGCACAATGGCACACATAAAAAATGAAATTTAGTTGCCCGCTCTCAAAGTGAAACATACACATGACACATACCTAAACATACTATGTACAACATATATATAGACCCACATCCCTACATATACATAGCAAATAAATATTAAATACTGTCCATCTTGAATATATAACGCAAGGAGGAAGTCCTTTTGAAAGAATCAAATTTTAAGGGATTTCCAAAACTAATTTACCCTTAAGGGTAGTTAACGAATATATATATATATGTAGCCTGGTAATTACATGGGAGAGACGGCCAAACGGATAAAAACCAGGGTACATGAACACAAATTGGCCGTCAAAAGGCAGGAGCAGTACTCCCAAATATGGACACATATGGTGAATAATGGACACTCATTTGACTTCATGGGGGCAAAAGCCATCACCCAGGAAACCTCCAAAGGAGGGCGCCTACTGAAGGAGGCCTGGTTCTCAGATGCGGGCTCGATAAACTGACACGTAGAATTGCCCCTGGCATACCAGACATTAAAAGCATATGAGGAACAAGCTAGGATGCGGACAGCGTTCACAAGGGGCAGAATTAAAGAAGGCAATCATCGTATGGAAAGGGAATTGGACCCACGACGAGCCACTGGAACCAAGGAGGAGGAAGAACGACGATCAGAGATAAACAACATGGTCCGCAAAAAGGAGGAGAGGAGAGATGATCCAGCTGAACAAATGTGATTGCGGGACAAAAAGGGGGAGGGCGGCGATGGAGAATCACCGATGGTGCCAGATCCGAACGTGCGGCCCGGAATGGCCATGGGGGGGTGGTTGGGAGATACACCAATGGCAGGGGCATTAGGAAGGATAGGGTTGGTAAGGATGAGAGGGAGTGAATCTGGGGGTGAGTCAGCAGGCAGCCCGGCTGACCAAAGGCAGACGAGGTGGAGGAATAGGACGCGGTTGTGCGGGTGCACACCCTTGCGTAAAGGGAAACTAGAAGAAATAGGGCCAGCAGGGACAGATGGTGGAAAGTTAGACAAATGGGTGGACCAATACCAACAGGAAGGGGGCGGGAATGAGAAGGCATCGAGGATGCCGGACCTAGCCGTACGACCCAAAACGCGTATGGGGGTAGGGGTGGAAGGCGCATCAAGAGCAATGACACCAGGAAGGATAAGATCGGTAAGGAAGGGAGAGGGTGGAACTGAGGGCGAGGCAGCAGGTGGCTCAGCTGACCTTAGGCAGATGAGGCAGAAGGACAGGATGCGGCTGTGCGTGCGCACACCCAGGCATGTAGAAAGATTGGAAGAAATAGGACCCAGGGGGATAGATAATGGAAGGCAGGTACAGCGGATGGTTCAAAGGGATAAGAAGGAGGGGGGAAGGTGAGGCAGTTGGCAAACACACCAATGGTAGCAACATTAGGAAGGATAGGATCTGCAAGGATGAGAGGGGGTGAATTCAGGAGTGAGCCAGCAGATAGCCCAGCTGATCGTAGGCAGACAAGGCAGAGGGACGGGATACGGCTGTGCGCACACACATCCAAGTGTGGAAGGGAATCGGAGGAAATAGCACTAATAGGGATAGACAGTGGAAGACAGGAAAAATGGGCAGACAAACGAGATGGAAAGGAGGGGAGCAGCAATGGAAAGGCATCTAAGACACCGGATCTGGATGTAAGGCCCAGAACGAGTACGGGGGAGCGGCTGGAAAGCATGCCAACGGCAGCAGCGCCAGGAAGGAGGGGATTGACAAGGATGGGAGGGAGGAAGGTTGGAGAACTGGAGTGCAAAAAAGAGGAGGCGGGACAATTAAGGCAATTACGGTCAGCCAGGATGGATGGCCCTATCACACGGTTGATGAGTAAGCAATTAGGCTAGCAAGGTTTATAAAAGTAATCTCCACCCCAAAACTTCACTCTAAGGACGCTGGCAGGGGACCAGCGAAAGCTAAGTTGTTTTAATATTGTAAATAGTTGTTTTTATTGTTTTAAACTTTTTAACAATAAACAGCTGGTTTATATTTCTCCCGGAGATCGAGGACTGTGTCATTGAACATATATATATATATTGCTCGCACAAGCACGAAGCCGAAGACACCAGCCTGAAGATGGCGAGTGGGACCTCGCCGAAACGTCGCCAAGATACTCTCAATCTTACACGGGAAAAGACCCGAATACGCCAAGACCTGCATACCTGTACCCGTGAAAATCTACAAAAACAAATATCTTACCTCTATGGGGAGGAAACCTTCCGGCTAACCAGGATCTATGAGAAACTCGAAGTCCGAAGAGCCACCATCTTATGTGGCCTCACATTCCTACGCAACTGCTGAGACAAAAATGTGATCCCCATGTGTTTCCAACTAAAATTCCATTCCAAAACCTCAGCTGCCGAAAGGATCCTAAAAAGAACTGAATTAGCCCTAATCAGAAACGAACTCCACAGGAAAAGATTCCTACTAGACCAAACCAACAGGGACCTACTCACTCTTCACCTCAAACTCAGTAATAAAATCCACCCAGCACTCTGGGACAAATCCAAACAACTAGCCCTCTGGAGAGCCGAAACAGAAACCTCCCACAAGACAGACACACACACCAACAAACTCCACAGACTAGAAAAACACCAGAAGCCCAACCCTCCGCCACAGCAACTCATGAAACAAACAGTACATAACATATCAGACAGGACCCTCACCATAGCAGAAACCAATGTCCTTTCCAAAGGATTCAACTTTGCAGTCGCCCCCAAACGCATCCCCACTGAAAACATCATATGCAGAGTTGAAGTTATCCTAACCAAAACCAACCCAGATGAAGCCAATAAAATCAGACGAAGTCACCAACGTCCTCTGCTCCAGCAATCCACCCAGAAGCAACTTACATAAAGAAGAACAAAAAGCACTCACCAACTTGAGGAAAGACAACAACATACTCATTCTCCCATCAGACAAAGGTAACGCCACTGTGGTGATGAACACATCCGACTACCAAGCCAAACTATCCAGCCTACTCCAAGACCCCGCTTACAAACCTCTAAACACAGACCCCACCACCTACCTGGAAAAAACCACCAAATCCAAAATAAAAGCCTCTCCCATCAGTGAAGATCACCCCCAGAGAAAAATCTTCCAGATGCCCCAAGCTCTACAGCCTCCCCAAGATACACAAAGGAACACCACTAAGACCCATAGTCAGCTCCATAGGCTCACCTCTACAGAATCTTGCCAAATTTCTTGCCAAACAACTTCAGCCCTACACAGAATCCATCACCTCACACGTACAGAACTCACTCCACTTCATAGAAACAATAAAGAAACAAAACCTACAACCCAGCGACCTACTCATGTCATATCCCTCTTCACCCAAGTGCCTATTAAAGAAGCCTTGACAGTATCCAAAACAAATACAACCCCCCCAAACACATCCTAGATCTGACCAACCACTGCCTAACCAACGCATACTTCATCCACAATGGATAAAGATACAAACAGATAGAAGGAGCACCCATGGGATCACCCCTCTCACCCGTCATCGCAAACCTATACATGGAACATTTTGAAACCAAAGCCTTAGATAAATCTGAACACAAACCCAAACTCTGGCTTAGATATGTAGATGACACTTTCGTAATTTGGCCACACGGGAAAGAAAAACTGGACAACTTCCTCACACATCTGAACAGCCTACACCCCAAAATACAATTTACTATGGAAACAGAAGCTAACAAACAACTTCCCTTTCTGGACGTCCTAATCTACAAAAAACCCAATGGCTCCCTAGGACACACCATCTACCGGAAAAAAAACACACACCAACCGCTACTTAAACGCACAATCCCATCACCACCCTGCACAGATCAACTCCGTAGCCAAGACCCTCATCTCCAGAACCAAACGCCTAGCCGACAAAGACCATCTGAAAACTGAATTACACACTCTCACAAATGTATTAATTTCCAACGGATTCCAAAGAAACACTATTACCAACCTAATCCAAAAGGAGACATCCCCCAAGAACCAAGACACAGAACAGGACAACGGCATCGCCCTCCTCCCTTACATCAAAGGCACCACAGATAAAATCAGCAAAATTCTCCACAAACACAATATCAAGACAGCCTTCGGCACTGACCAAAAAATAGCCAGCATCTTAAGAAACCCCAAAGACAAGATCCAGCTAGAAAACCAAGGAGTCTACGAAATACCATGCAAAATCTGCCCAGCCACATACATTGGACAAACTAATAGGAGAATAAATGCACGCATCGCAGAACACAAGAACGCAGTCAGAAAAGAAGAAAAAACTTCCTCCCTTTTCCAGCACCTTAAAGCAACAGGACATGAAATTGATTTTGAAGGTACCAAATTAATCTCCAAAACTGAACACTTCAACAAGAGAATAATTATGGAAGCCATCGAAATAGAGAAACACCCCCACAACATGAATAAACGTGACGATACCTCCCGCCTACCAGACATCTGGAAACTAGCCCTAGTCAACAAACGAGTCCCAACCACGAAAACCGACACCGGACCCAGAACAACACAGGACACCACCACCAATCACCCTCACCAGACTCAAACCCAAACCCATCACATAGACGAAATGCAACCATCATCCAGAATCCACACCACGGCGGCATCACCAACTGCTGCACCCCCCGCCGACCCCCACACAAAGCAAACTGACACACGCCATGAACACATGGCCAGACTGCAAACTCGGAGCCAAACCAAAGCCCGTGATGTTACATCACAGCCATCTACTCAGGACATTACATCACAGAACTCAGGAGGTTACATCGCAAAGGCTCAGTATGTTACAACGCAGCCTACTTCCCATGATGTGGCAGCACAGGACTCAGGATATCACTACAATAGAGCTCAGAATGTTACCACACAGCCCATTACCCAGGTACAAAAGAACAATGGGCACACAGCCAGCACCTCAGCCACACAGGATGTTACCAAACAACTGACTAATTTTCTTACATCAATTCCATCTTCCAATCAAGATGTAACAACACAGCCAACCAACCCACTTACAGCTACATCAGCTAATTTGCTCACATCAATTCCATCTTCCAATCAAGATGCAACAACACAGCCAACCAACCCGCTTACAGCTACATCAGCTAATTTGCTTACATCAATTCCATCTTCCAATCAAGATGTAACAACACAGCCAACCAACCCGCTTACAGCTACAAAGCCAACATGCCACACACCCCTCCAGTATTTATAGAAGGACGGCAGCTCCGATCACGCTTTGCTCGCACAAGCACGAAGCTGAAGACACCAGCCTGAAGATGGCGAGTGGGACCTCGTCAAAACATATATATATATATATATATATATATATATATATATATATATATATATATATATATATATATATATATATATATATATATATGTCTTTGGTAATTACTACTACTTATTACCAAAGACCTACATACAAACACCCGTGAAAACCTCAGAAAACATATATATATATTATTGATTTATTGATTTATTGATTGATTGATTGATTTATTTATTTATTTATTTATTTATTTATTTATTTATTTATTTATTTATTTATTTATTTATTTATTTATTTATTTATTTATTTATTTATTTATTTATTTATTTATTTATTTCCAAGGGGAGTTATAAAAATACTTATTATTTTTGTTTTCTCAGATACTAAAAAATGTACCAAGTGCCCGGATGATCAATATTCAACTGAGAACCGAGTCGAATGTATCCCCAAAACAATAAACTTTCTGACCTATGAAGAACATCTAAGCATCATCCTGGTCTCCTTTTCCCTACTCTTATTCCTAACCACTGGCTTTGTTTTAAACATATTCCTCAAATATCTAGAAACTCCTATTGTGAAAGCCAACAACCGGGACCTGTCATATGTCCTCCTGGTCTCCCTCCTTCTTTGCTTCTTGTCCTCCTTTCTCTTCATTGGACAACCAATGAAAGCCACCTGCCTTCTCCAACAAACAGTGTTCAGCATTGTTTTCTCAGTAGCCGTGTCTTCTGTGATGGCCAAAACAATCATGGTGGTGCTGGCCTTCCTGGCAAGAAAGCCAGGAAACCGAGTGAAGAGATGGTTGGGGAAGAGCTTGGCCAACTCCATCATCCTTTCTTGTTCTGCTGTGCAAACTTTCATCTGCTCCATCTGGCTTGGAGTTTTTCCCCCATTCCCTGATTCTGACCCACACGCCCAACCTGGAGTGATTATCTTGCAATGCAACAAAGGCTCTGTTGTCATGTTCTTCATCACCCTCAGTTACTTAGGCTTCCTGTCAGCTATCTGCTTTACAGTGGCTTTCCTGGCCAGGAATCTGCCTGGGGCCTTCAACGAAGCCAAGCTGATCACCTTCAGCATGCTGGTCTTCTGCAGTGTCTGGGTGACTTTTGTGCCCACCTACCTGAGCACCAAAGGGAAATACATGGTGGTTGTGCAGATCTTTTCCATCTTGGCCTCTGGTGCTGGACTTCTGGGCTGCATCTTCTTCCCCAAGTGCTACATTATCATCCTGAGACCAGATCTAAACACAAAGGAACATCTAATGATCAAAGTAGGGAACTGACAGTGAAATTGTTTCTTAGGCTCACGTCATTTAATTTTTCATTTCAGTTATTACTGGACTTGCATGCTTCCTTTGTATCTCTTTGAAAATTAAGGTTACTTAAAACCAAATGAAATAAAAATATGAAGAGTAAACTTAAATCAAGATAATCACCAAACAAAGGGATATATTTATAGTTGTACATGTGTGAAGTGATAGAAAGATTAGTGAACAAGTAATGGATGATGTTAGCATATATATACATAAGTAAAGCATCTCAAGTTTTTTTAGGTAATGGAGCTCAGGTTACTTTCTGCACCTGTTTTCCATCAGAAACCAAAAAGGAGGGGACTAAAGCAATAAAGCAATAAAACAGAGAAGAAAGTATCTCCCATAAATCAAAATGAGAGGCCAATTTGAGAATACCAGAGCCCCCCAAAAGAAAAATATTTCCTATTGCAAATATAACAACAACAACAAAAGTTGGAAGGGACCTTGGAGGTCTTCTGGTCCAACCCCCTGCTCAGGCAGGAAACCTATACTATTTTAGACAAATGGTTGTCCAATCTCTTCTTAAAAAAATGCAGTGTTGGAGCATTCATAACTTCTGGAGGCAGGCTGTTCCACTGATTGTTCTAACTGTCAGGAAATTTCTCCTTAGTTCTAGGTTGCTTCTCTCTTTGATTAGTTTCCATCCGTTGCTTTTTCTCCTGCCTTCAGGTGCTTTGGAGAATAGGTTGACTCGCTCTTCTTTGTGGCAACCCCTGAGATATTGAAACTCTGCTATCATGTCACCCTAGTCCTTCTTTTCATTAAACTAGACATACCCAATTCCAGCAACTGTACTTTATATGTTGTAGCCTCCAGTCCCCTAATCATCTTTATTGCTCTTCTTTGTACTCTTTCTAGAGCACGGGTGTCAAACTGCCAGCCCGCGGGCCAGATGCATCATAGAAGTGGTATAAAGTGGTATTTATGGGTTTGTTATTATGAAATAACAAACCTTTGTCTGCTATCTCTATAGATCAGTTTGGTTGATCAAAAACCAATTTTACCCATAGTCCTTCTTCTCCACTTTGATTTCAAGGAAGTCAACATACGTTTCTGGCAAGAGATCAGTATTTAGCCTTACATCCTTCTGGGGAAAAAAATGACTAAAACTCCCTTTTAAGCATTGCCCTGGGTCAGTCATACAATAATGTGGGGTTCTTGGTGCTCTCTGAGTTTGGTGGTTTCCTTGCAGATGTAACATCATCAGTGCTGAAAGGGAGTGGAGTTTGTTCTTATTTTTATATACTAGTGACTTTCCCTATCAATTTGGTGGGAGTGTTCATTACCAAATGGGGTCCTCTCTGTCCAAAATGTGGACATGCTGTCTTCAAGAGTGGCCTTTGTCTTTCAAATGCAGATGGACCACTGAATCTTGTCCTGATGGGTTTGTTTTCCTATGTTGTGCCAAGTGTTTGTGAAGTGGTTGTTTTGTTTTCCCAATGTACAGATCTGCACATGTCTCACTGCATTGTACTGCGTATACCACATTGCTCAGTTTGTGTCTGGCTCTTTTATCCTTGGGGAGGTACACTGGTTTGAAAGAGAGGTCAAAGAAGCCATCTATGTCAAAATTGAACAGCCTTCTCTCAACAGAGGAGGAAGGATATGACATCATTTATCTCCAGTCTACAACAGTCCTTTCAGCAGTTTCAATAAGGCTCCACATCCATTTGCACTACTCTGGGGACCCTGACGACACAGATAAACCTCCAAGTAGCCTCAATTACTCTCTAAAAGAATGCAAATGACCAACTGTCTGCAAGGAATATAAATCCTTCCATTCCCCACGATCCAGTTAGAGCTGAAGAAGCTACTTCGATGAAAAGCAAAACATCTTCAAAGAAAAACAAGAAAATCCAGTTGCCTCTTGAAAAGGGACAACCATGTGCTGGATGACTGAGAATCTCCATAGACATTTGTTCCACTGGTTGATTGTTCTCAGTGTTAGGAATTTTTTCCTTAAATCTAAGCTGGATCTTTATTTCCATCCATTATTTCAGTCTTGCCCTTAAGTGCTTTGGATGAGTGGCTATCTCCATCTTCTTTGTGGCATCCCCTCAAATATTGGAAGACCCTAGTCTTTTTCTTCATTAGACTAGTTCACACGCCCAGTTCCTGCAACTGTTCATCACATGTTTTAGCCTCCATCCATCCAATCATCTTTGTTGGACTTGTCTGGACTCTTTCTAGAGTCTCAACATCCTTTCTGTATGGTAGTGACCAAAACTGGATACGGTATTCCATGTGTGGTCTTACCAGTGCAGCATAAAGTGATACTAGCACTTCATTAATCTGATAGTGTCCCTCTCTTATTGTAGCCTAGGACTACATTGGCTTTTTTGGTAGGTGCAGCACATTGCTGGTTGATATTTAAGGGATTGTCCACAAGGACTCCAAGATCCTTCTCACCATTACTGCTTTTGAGCCAGGTACCAGTTAGCTTGGGGTGCCAATGGGAAAACATCAGAGTGGAGGTGGTTGATAGATTAACAACAAATATCACCTCCCCCCACCTGCTCTGACCTTCCCGTCTTTTAATTGGGCTGCAATACTTGGCTTTGCATATTATTGTATTTATGACTTTTAGCTTTGCACAGTTTTTATCTTTTATGATTGTAAGCCACCATCCCTTTAGAAATTACAGGGGGGTCTGTACATAGTCAGGCTCTATTACCTGTGTTCCATTTTCAATTGCTGGTATGAATTGTTTGACTAAAGCTAGAATTGTGTTAGAGTTTTTTTTAAATCGTGTTCTATGTATGAAATCTTACCTTTTGGCATGTTTAATAAAGTTGATATTGGTTTAAATCCTGGAGTTGGCCCATCTGCCTCAGGCTGGCTGAGCTACTGACTCCCAAAGCAAGATTTGGCTGGGTGAAGATTTTCCCTACAGTCCTGTGAAAAGGGCTGATGGGGAGAAACTGGTTGGTAATGAAGGAGGAGGATATGGCAGCAAGGATATCAAATTGGTCAATAGCTGTTCACCCACAAGTGGGAATCCTCAGAACTGATGTTCCTCAGAGGAGGGGCAGGTTCAACCCTGAGGGCACCTTTCCCCTTATTACATGGTGTCCAGAGTGGGACATTGAATACTAGAGAATCAAGGAGTTTCCCTCTTAAAATAAAATTTCTTTTCCCCTGTCAACCAACAGAAGTCACACACCAGCTGCAAGCTTTTAAATTGCTAGGGCAGACAGACAGCTGTGAGACGGTGAATAGTATTTGCATGCCAACCCCTGTCAGGAAGACACAAGCTATAAAAATGTCTTCTAACTTCTGATGAGGAATTTCCTGCAACAGAGATTATTAGTCATCCCAGTCATGGTTGTCCCAAAGGTGCTTTTTCCAGAAAATGTTTCACTTCTCATCCAAGAAGCTTCTTCAGTTCTGAGATGAAAAGTGAAACATCTTCAAAGAAAAACAAGGAAGCCCAGTTGCCTCTTGAAAAAGCACCTTTGGGATAACTATGACCTGGATGACTGACAACCATCTATTGCACGAAATTCCTCACTAGAAATTAAAAAGTCTGTTCAGCACCTCAGGTAAAAGAAGCTGGAACTATAGACAAAGAGAGAGGAAACCACTGGGAAGATGGAGCTTGATCTGGAGCTTAACTAAATGTTGAAAAAGAGTACATCAGGAGAAAGAGAACACCACTTAGAGCTGTTCAAGTTGCAATACCACATCATCCTCACTAACCCTTCACCTCTCAGTACTATCCAGATCTCAGAGAAATGGAAATAACAATTACCAAAGAACCAGGAAGGTGATGAGATTGAGACTCTCCTAACTAAATTTGAAGTTATTTGGCAAGCTTAAAGTACTCCAAGGCCCAGAGCATGGCTCATATATGTAATATCTTGAAAGGTTGCTTAAGCCAAATATTGGCTAAGCTGCTGAGGCAAAGGAAAAAGGAAGACTACCAACAGTTTAAAAAAAAAAAGGAAGCTTAATGAATTTACTCTATTATTTGATATTATTTTGAATTTGAATTTGATTAATCTTCATGTTTTTATTTCCTTTTCTTTTAAATAACAAACTGTCAAACAGATGCAAAGGAAGCACACAAACAATAATTGCAATGAATGATTAAATGTTAAGAAACAATAACCACATTCGAACAGTTGAAAAGTATAAATATTAAACATTACTTCTTTGTTTTATTGTTTGATAATTATCTTGGGCTTTCATTGGATTAGTAACACTTCATAATTATTAATAATAATTAATAATTAAATGTTATGAGCCTAAGAAACAATTTCACAATCCATTCCCTACTTTTATCATTAGATGTTCCTTAGTGTTTAGATCAGGTCTCAGTATGATAATGTAGCACTTGGGGAAGAAGATGCAGCCCAGAAGCCCAGCACTGGAGGCCAAGATGGAGAAGATCTGCACGGCCACCATGGACTTTCCTTTGGCACTCAGGTAGGTGGGCAGGAAGGAGACCCAGACACTGCAGAAGACTAGCATGCTGAAGGTGATCAACTTGGCTTTGTTGAAGGCCTCAGGCAGGTTTCAGGAAGGCCACCGTGAAGCAAATGGCAGCAAGGAAACCCATGTAGCCAAGGACAACATAAAACATGGTGACAGAGTCTTCATTGCATTGAAGGATGATCTCTCCTGGTTGGGAGTGGAGGTCAGAGTCAGGGAATCGGGGAGAAATTCCCAGCCACATGGCAAAGATGAAAATTTGGACACCAGAACAAGAAAGGATGATGGAGTTGGCCAAGCTCTTCCCCCAACCATCTTCTCACTCTGCTTACTGGTTTTGTGGCCAGGAAGGCCAGCACCACCATTATAATTTTGGCCAGCACAGAAGACACAGCTACTGAGAAGACAATGGTGAAAACCATTTGTTGAAGAAGAAAGGTAGAAACCTTTGGTTGGTCAATGAAGAGAAAGGCAGACAAGAAGCAGAGCAAGAGGGAAAGCAGGAGGATGTAGGAGAGGTCCCAGTTATTGGCTTTGACAATAGGAGTTTCTAGGTATTTAATGAATATGACTAAGAACAAGAGTAGGGCAAAGGAGACCAGGATGATGCCCAGATATTCTTCATAAGACAGGAAAGTTATTATTTTGAGCATACATTGGACTCGGTCCTCAGTTGGATATTGATCATCTGGGCACTTGATGCATTTTTCAATATCTGAGAAAACAGAAATATTTCTTTTATATCTCTTTTCATGTTTCAAGAAAGATCTCCTTTGGATGACAGATAATAGTGAGAGGCAGAAAACCTATAGCAAATGGTAAAAATATATAACATTTGCCTGGCTGCCCATCTTAAATCAATCCACAGGGCAGGAGTGGCAACAGAAAAAGCAGGCTGTCTCAATGTTTTATGAACTGATATGAAGTATGCCCATTATACCTGCACTCCTGGGACAAACAGATATCCACAGGGAGAGGAAGTCCCACCAATATCCTGATCCTATGCCATGGCTGGCTTTAAAGTAAATTGAATTGCACTTGGAAAGGCATCACGAGCCTGTGCATTTCACACAATAGGGGTGAATATTTGGAAACCCAAGAATATGCATGCTATTGCATGCTGGACATTTTGTATATTCTAGGTGGTTTTAAAGAGCAACTGCATGCAGAGCAAGGTAAAGGTAAATACACAGTGGCTTTCCCTGTCCAATTATGTCTGACTCTAGGGCACAGTGCTCATCTCAGTTTCTTGACCAAGAGAGCCACCATTGCCCAAAGACATTTTCCATGGTCATGTGGCCAGCATGGCTATATGCTGCTTCCTTCCCACTGAAGTGTTACCTGTTTATCAACTTGCATTTTCATGCTTTCTAATTGCTAGGTGGGCAGAAGCTGGGGCAGGAATGGGAGCTCACCCCATTGCACGGTGCTTGGGTCTCAAATGTGGGCTGTCAGCTTTCCAGCTGACAATCTCAACATCATGTAAAATGAAATTCAAAGGTGAAAGAAATAAGGTTCTACATTTAGGCAAGAAAAAACAAATGCACAGGTACAGTATAGGTGGTACATAACTCAATAGTAGTAACTGTGGGAGGGATCTCAGAGTCCTAGTGGACAGTCACTTAAATATGAGCCATTAGTGTGCTGCAGCTGCCAAAAAACCCAACAAAGTAATAGGCTGCATTAACAGAGGGCTAAAATCAAGATCAAATGAAGTGTTAATATCACTTTACAATGCCTTGGTAAGGCCACACTTGGAATACTGCATCCAGTTTTGGTCACCATGATGTAAAAAAAGATGTAGAGACTCTAGAAAGAGTACAGAGAAGAGCAAAAAAGATGATTAGGGGACTGGAGACTAAAACATATAAAGAACGGTTGCTGGAATTGGGTATGTCTAGTTTAATGAAGATAGGACTAGGGGTGATATGATAGCAGTGTTCCATACCTCCTACAACTGACCCCATCCCCTTGGGTCCCCCACCTCTGGTGATCACAGAAAATGATGTGCAAGGTCTATTTCACAAGCAAAAGCCTGGAAAAGTACCAGACCCAGACAAGATAACTCCTTCTTGCTTGAAAACTTGTGCTGATCAATTGGCCCCCATCTTCACCTGAATCTGTAATAAATCAACAGAGATGTGCCATGTTCCTTCTTTCTTCAAATGCTCTACTAGCATCCCAGTGCCAAAGAAACCTCCATCAAAGAACTGAATGACTACAGACATCCATTGCTCTGACATCTGTAGTTACGAATACCTTTGAAAGGTTAGTGCTAGCCCACCTGAAAACCATCACAGATCCGCTATTAGACCCCTTGCAATTTGCCTACCGAGCAAATAGATCAGCAGATAATGCTGTTAATATGGCTCTGCACTACATTCTACAACATCTTGAATCATTCCAGATATTCTTCTCACTAAACTAAATCAGCTAGCCATGCCTGACCACACTTGTAAATGGATCATAAGCTTTCTAACAGACAGGAAGCAGCAAGTGAAGCTAGGCAAAATCACATCAGATACCTGTACAATTAGCACAGCCCCCCCCCACTGTGTGCTCTCTCCATTTCTCTTCTCTCTATATACTAATGACTGCATCTCAAAAGATCCCTCTGTTAAAGTACTGAAGTTTGCAGATGATACAACAGTGATTGGCCTCATTTGAGACAAATTGGCATAGAGAAAAGAGGTTGAATAACTAGCCTTGTGGTGTGGCTGGAACAATCTTGAACAGAACACACTCAAAACTGTAGAAATGATAGTAGACCAGGGCTTTTCAACCTTTTCACAGATTGTACCACTTTTAGGACATGACAATATTTGAGTACCATCAGTGCTTAGCAAGGTGTCAAAAACTTGATGACTAAAAAAAGGGGGGGATTTTGGGTTTTACTGATTAGATTCATTTGTTGTTATAGAAATGGCTAGTTTATAATATTATGGAAAAGTAAAAAGTTGAAGTTCAATGTTAATGCTTCCTTTAGAGGAAGTATGTTCTTTTTCCCTTCTCCCCCTCACCTTTTCCCCCCTTTTCTTCCCCACTGTGTCCTACTATTTGCTTTTGTATTTTTGTATTTTATTCTATAATCTAATAAAATATTACAAACTGTAGAAAAAAGGAAAAAGTTTTAATTTCTTCAGTGGCTATTCCTTTGCTGGATCACTTTCCCTTTGCACTGATGAATTTATCCATGTTATCCATGTTTATTAATATGCACCACTACCAGCTAGTTCAGGGGTCTTCAAACTTGGCACTTTTAAGACTTGTGGACTTCAACTCCCAGAATTCCTCACCCCTCATGGCTGGTTGAGGAATTCTGGGAGTTGAAGTCCACAGGTCTTAAAGTTGCTAAGTTTGTAGACTCCTGAGCTAGCTAGTTGGCCCTTCTGCACCCCCCCCCCCAAATCCCTTCCCTGTACCCTTAAAGACACAGGAATCAAATGCAAAGCAAGAAAATAAAGAAACACAAACTCTGCTTTTTTCTCTCTTTAAGCTGCCTCAGGTGTTGCAATTCTAGACTGAAAGACTCTGGCAATTGTGAAAAGCTTTAGCTTTAAATTAAATCAGTTTACCTTCAAAGAAAACTTTCTAAAAGCCACAGACAGACTCAATTAAAGGGGGTAAAACTAATTACAATAGTTTAAAGGGATTAAACCTTTCCTGTTGTCTTTTTCCCCCTTCCCCCACCCAAACCACATTCTTTTATAGCCTCTCCTCCCCCCCCCTTTTCTTCAGTTCATCTCCAGCTATGAGCTGCTTCTGGAAGCACCAATCAGCTTGAGCCAATCAGCTGGAGCGAGCCCAGACAGTCCTGCAGCTGCAGCTGCCTCTCCCTCAGGCTTGGCTCACTTCAGCTCATTCCCCTCCCCTGCTACACTTGGCTAGCAATTGCGTACCACCTGCCATGTGGCAAAGTACCACAAGTGGTACATGTACCACCGGTTGAAAAGCCCTGCAGTAGTCGTTAAGAGAAACCCTACTATTCTACAACCTGTTACAATACTAGACAACACAGTATCAACAGTAGAGACCTTCAAGTTTCTGGTTCTATAATATCTCAAGATTTAAAATGGACACCTAACATCAAAAATGTAATAAAAAAGCACAACAAAAAATGTTCTTCCTGCGCCAACTCAGAAAGCTCAGACTGCCCAAGGAGCTGCTGAAACAGTTCTGCAAAGGAATTATTGAGTCTGTCATTTGCACCTCTATAACTGTCTTGTTTAGAACTGCAACCAAACAAGGCAGACACAGACTTCCACGAATAGTTAGAACTGCAGAAAAAACAATTGCTACAAGCCTTCCTTCCTTTGAGGACCTGTATCCTGCATGAATAAGAAAGAGGGCTGTGAAAATATCTACAGACCCCTCATGTCCTGGACATAAACTATTTCAACTTCTTCCCTCAAGACGACACTACAGGGCATTGCACACCAGAACGACTAGATATAAGGACAGTTTTTTCTCCCATGCCCTCACTCTGCTTAACAACTAATTCCTACAACACTCAAAATACTAGTAAAGCTGTATTACTATGATACTCCTCATCTTTCCTATTACCTATCCTTATCTTCTTATGACTATAACTTTGCTGCTTGTATCTTACAATTTATATTGTTTTTTTGTACCCTAGTATGATTTTTGTTGTTTAGCTAGTACTCTATGACTATCACTAAGTGTTGCATCTTATGATTTATGATGAAGTGTTGTATTTTACGACTTATGATGAATGTATTTTCATGTTGTATATGATTACCACTATTACCTCTATGTACACTTATGCACTGGAAACAAATTCCTTGTGTGTCCAACCACACTTGGCCAATAAAGAATTCTATTCTATTCTTTCGAAGTTCATTGTTATCCTAAAATATAAAACCAGAAGTGAAGGGAGCCCCTCCCCTTCTGGTCTTGCAGAAAGGGGTCAAAATGGGGCTCTGGGACTTTGTTTGGGGGGCACAGAGGAGGACGCAGCCATGGAGCTGGTCAGCATCCTGAATCCCCCCTTTTAATTAATTTTTTCCCACTGAAATTTAATCATTCCTGCCTTTTAGATCTTAAATTATATAGACTATAGACATGGGACCATTAAGGATGACTCGTTGATTAAGGTTTGTCCGCCAGCTGCAAATCCATCTGCTGGTGATGTTGTAATTAATTTTTACTATTGAATTTTAATCTTTCTTGCCTTTTAAATCTTAAATTGTATAAACTACTTTTGTCATTTAATATTTTATCTGTACACCACCCAAAGTCCCTCTGTGTGAGAGAGAGATGGGTGGTTTTAAAATTTAATAAATAAATCACTGATAAAGAAATGTATCTATATACTGGGCTAGAGAAAGACCTTGCTGGATTTTTCCTCTCCCCCCCCCCACCAAAAAATATAATAGTTGGATGGATTTTCTGGAGCGGAGTTTTCCTGTAAAGAAAAAACTTTGGACCTTTGGAAGAAAAGGAACATTTATGTGACTGATGGGAAGGAGGGGAATCTATTTCTTCCCTTTTGGAGTTTAATTGTCATTATTGTATAATTTCATTTTTTTAACTGTAATTTAATTTTTAACCTTATTTTTTTATGCATATTTATTTATGGATTATGTTATATGATACACTATCCACAGCTCATCTTTGAGAGAGATGGGGGGCAGTTTAGAAGTTTCAATAAATAGCAGTAAATACAAATTAATACATTTCCTAGATCTGAGGGCACAGAATATATCAGGGGCAAATCTTTCTCTGGGACAATCTTAATAAATGAAATGAAAGGGGGGTCCTGGCATCCTCCCCCCTCTGGAACTCCCCCTCCCAGACTCACCTCTCCAGCCAATCACAGAATTGACCTGGAGAGCCTCGTAGTGGCTGTGCAGGTCTTCTCCATCATGGCATTGGGTGATGATCTGCTGGGCTGCATCTTCATCCCCAAGTGCTATATTATTATCCTGAGGCCAGAGGAGCAGCTTATATTAAAAGTAAAATAAGAATGGTGGGGGTGTCATTTTTTGAAGTAATTGGGACCATCTGGATCTCCAGGGAGGCTCTTCCGCAAGGCAGGGGATGCCTGATTTCTGGGTCCAATAAGATGATATGGTTTCATAGAGGGGATGCCAAGAATTTCCCTATGCTAGCCCTTCCCTGGGCCATATTAGATGCCAAAACGTTATTGAATTAATCCACTCCATTTTCTGACTGATTCCTTACATGCATCTAACCAAGGACTATAGAATATCAAATAAATTGAACAAGTTTTATAGATGGTGGATTTTATTAGGTTTACTTGCCTAGATCAGCTCAAAAAGTTTTCATAGGTTTTAGATCTAAAAATGTTATGCTATCCTAATTATATTTATCTATTCATTTATCTTTACAGATGTAAATATTTTGCTTTATTTTCTCTCTCTCTCTCTTGGTCCTGGTCCCTGACCTTAATCATCTTCTGGTTTCTTCTATGATTTAGTTCCACCTTTACAAACAAAGAACAGCTTTTTTCTTGAATAAATTAGGAAACCTCTGGAGCTACCATCTTGGAAGATGGCTCTGGTTTCTTCCACCTCTTTATATTGCTGTGTCTTCAAAGCAAGGCTGGAGATTCCATCAGGAACACAAGTCTTGTTGCTCCTTCTGCTGCTTCTGCTGCCCCAGGAAGTTCTGGCAAGTCTCAGAGCCAAATGCCTCCTGACTCTGAAGAGGGACGAGGTGCACCCACAGAACTATTACAAGCCAGGAGAGTTTCTCATTGGTGGTATTGTCTCTGCTATGAGGATGCTGCTTCTACCATTAAGCTTCAACAAATCTCCTTTGACTCAAATTTCTCTGTACGTCAAATTTCATGCATAGAACTAGAGCCTCTCCATTCCACCCAAAGTTCTAAAGGTTCAGTTGCCTCTCTTATAATGAATGATCTCTTTGATCTGCTAGTTTTTCCTCTCTTTCTGTCTCATTTCATCTTTGGTTTATCCTTTTCAGCTGATGAACCTGATCTTAAATTCTCAAATAAATAATCAGTAGAGATCTTCTGTTTTTCTTGACTTTGAAGAAGCAGCATCTGCTTTTCTTGACATCCTCTTAGCAGAGATAGAATGTGGATGGACGAGAGATGGTCCATTTGTTAACAATCATAGTTGTTCATTTTATGTGTTGTTTGGGTGTTTCTGCCTGTATGTGTCCTTTAATGATTGTACATTTCATGTGGAATAATAGGTCACACTTCCAATTTGACAAAGGTACACAAAGAGTTTGAAAGTCAGTCTGAAATCTTAATACAACAGCAAGAATAAGGACAAGATGAAGAATAAGCCAAAACTGAATTTGAAATTGAATTATGTACAAATGAGAACATGAAATAACAAGCATGTATAAAGTTTTAAGGATTTGAAACAGAAGATGAACAGATTAAATGTGCATGACTGAATGCACTATTAATTTTTGATATTAAATAGAGACGGAGATAATTTGGGTGACTGGCATTCGGTTTACATTCTGTCATAGGATAAGAAAATATTTTTTAAAAAATAAAATAATATATTCTTGGTATAGGACATCAGAGAAATGATAAAAAATGTGTAAGCATATTTCAGACCAAAGCAGGGATCGTGAAAAGCATGGGGAGACATTTTATGTTTTGAGGATGGATTTGTGAGAAAGCTCAGACATTTTAGACACAAATTGGCACAATAAGACAAAGAATTTGAAAGGCTAAAAACCATGCAGAAAACAGAATTCTTTTTTATTGGGACTTCTGAGCAAAGAATTAGATAACATTCATAGTGTTTATATATAGTAACTGTGGCAAGATTATTGTATCCTCAATGATGGAAGAATCATGGAATTCTCACAGTGGAGGACTAGATTGTGAAAAATGTAGAATTTGCAGAAATGAAAAATTTTCTGTTGAAAACAGGGTGGGAAATCAGGTTTTATTCTTCTTTTTTTAATTTTTTGGACCTTTTCTTTCTTTCTTTCTCTCTCTCTCTCTTTCTTTCTTTCTTTCTTTCTTTCTTTCTTTCTTTTGATTAATGTTTCATTTTCTTAAACAATTCTTAATAAATATAAATTTAAAAAAGAATTAGAGAAAGCTAACAATAACTAGACTAAGTCAGACAAAATAAGCATTCAGTATCCAAAAATAAAAGAAAAATGGAAAGAATCCCATAATTCTATTCAGGTGAGGGATTTTGTTTGTTTGTTTTTTGAGATTTGAAAATTCCTCCAAATCTCTTAGCCTTAGGTGGATTAGAAACACAATTGTTGAAAGAACAGTTAAATAACATGCCGCTTCCTTTGGTTATGTCCCCTAATATATTCATACTTTCAGGAAACCATTATCAAAGTACTGGAAAATGCTGTCCTTCCTTTTTGCAATCCAAGCGATCAACAAGAATCCCTACATTTCGTTCAATGTCACCCTGGGATACAACATCTATGACAATTATTTCAAGGCACAAATGACCTCAGAGGCTTCGCTGGACCTGCTTTCGGAGGGGGAGGCCAATGTTCCCAACTACAGCTGTGGAAGGCAGAGAAACACAGTGGCTGTTCTTGAAGGGGCTGATACTGACATATCCTTCCAGATTTCAACCATGTTGGGAACCTACAAAATCCCACAGGTGGGTCTTTGTTGGGAAGAGCATTTTTAGGCATGCAACTTACAGCCAGACATCCTCTGTTGTTAATGAAGAGCAAAGTTCCATTATGGGAGTTGCATGAAGTAGGGATGAAGGTTCTATCAAACAGAAGAGCAGGATCTGAGCAGAGACATCCCCTCCCTGGCACACTCGTAATGCAGACTGTGCATCTCTGCTGGCTATTTGCAACAGCCAAAGGCTGCACGGAAGAGAGAACAGAAACAATGTAAGGCAGAATGACCAGAGACCCCCTATAAAATGTTCTTCATTGTAAGGAGTGGAACAATTCCTCCTTTAGAGCCAGATTTTGTTTTTATGATCTCCCAATAAATAAAATTAAGGTGTTTTTTTTTTCCTTTTCAGATCAATCACGGTTTTGATTCCCAGGTTCTGAGTGATGAAAATCCTTTCTTCTACCCAATGCTCCCTGCTGAAGGAGTCCAGTACCCAGGGATGGTGAAGCTGGTCCTCCATTTCAGGTGGACCTTGGTGGGTCTCCTGGCTCCAGACACTGAGAATGGAGAAAGGTTCATGAGGACCTTGACTTCCCTGCTGATCAGGAATGGCATTTGCCCAGTTTTATCACAAACCTTTTCTCCAGCTTCTCGGGAAGCGATCATACACTGGCCTTTATACCTCAGTTGGAGAAAGGTGAATGTCTTTATTTTTGGTGCAGACGTGACTTCATTCAATGCAGGGGTTTTGCTTATGGATCTGGTATTTGAAAGGCTTACTGAACCTCCTAGAGGAAAAGTCCTGATCACCACAGTCCGCTGGGACTTCACTATTTATTTGGAAAAAAGATCTTTTCCTGTTGAATACATCCATAGCATATTTTCCTTTCCTATGATGAAAATTGTAAACCATGGTGGGTATTTGAGTTTTAATTCTTTTATGAGACACTATATAGAGACCTCCTTCTTGTGTTCCTACACCAACGATGCCTTTTCAGTGAAAATCTGGAGACGGTGCAGGCAGAGAGAAGACCTGGAAACTCTCAAGGAAGAGGCGATGGATTCAATCCTGATTCAGGACAACTATTTCATTTACAACACAGTCTGGGCTGTGGCACGGGCCTTAAAAGCAGTTTATTTGTCCAGATCCAGGAACACATTTAAAATTGGTAAAAACGTGAAAACTCCAAAGCTACAGGCATGGCAGGTACTTATT
>JALGBA010001094.1:0-190000 GCA_023970755.1 Azemiops feae
ACTAATGGTATACAGGTAGTCCTCGACTTACGATCACAATTGAGCCCAAAATTTCTGTGGTTTTGTGAGTTTCCCCCCCCATTTTACGACCTCCCTCGCCACAGTTGTTAAGTGAATCACTGCTATTGATGAGTTAGTAACCCGGTTGTTAAGTGAATCTGGCTTCCCCCATTGACTTTGCTTGGCAGAAGGTCGTAAAAGGGGATCACGTGACCTTGGGACGCAGCGACCGTCATAAATATGAACCAGTTGCCAAGCATCAGAATTTTGATCACGTGACCGCGGAGGTTGCTGCAACTGTCGTTAAGTGTGAAAAGGGGCATAATTCACTTTTTTTCAGTGATGTTGTAACTTTGAACAGTCACTAAGTGAACTGCTGTAAGTCGAAGACTACCTGAACAAAAGTTCTGGCAGATAAATCGTCATTTCCTGAAAGATTTCAAGCAGGTGGGCTGGAAGAGATCCATCAGGAGGAGACAGAAGTTTGACTTATGTCCTAGAGCAGAGGTCCCCGACTTTTGGGGCACCAGGGACCGGTTCCGTGGAGAGAGGTTTTTCCACGGACCGGAGAGTGCGTGGTTTTGTCTGCTGACTGAATCTCACGGATGGGGCTTATTTGTGCGGACCAGTTGCTGGCATGCCGCGGCCCAGTACTGGCCCACGGACCGGGGATTGGGGACCCCTATCCTAGAGAACATACACAGCGTTACACAGAAGATCAACTAATAATAATAATCTTTATTGATTAGCCATATTGGGCCATATCAAAGTGCAAAGTTCCAGCAAGAAATTATTGCTAAAGTTTGATAAAAGCAATTTAAAATGAAATTTGATAAAATACAGTTTAAAATAGAATTAGAGTAAAATACGACTTAAAATGAAATTGGAATAAAATACAGTCTAAAATGAAATTAAAATAGAGTACAGTAATTTTAAATATAGATCAAAAGGTGATAAAATTATATTTTCGAGTCACCCTTGCAATCTACCCCAATCGGTCCCACATACGCAGATCTCAACCGAACCATTTTGTTTAAACACTGTGCTGTGTTAAATGTTATTTTCAAGTTCTGGCCGCACATAAGGTAAGTTGTTTTGATATGGGGAACCCAATGAGTCATTCGTTTGGTATATAGACCAAGGTACCCGTCTCTCGCCCTCTTGTACAGGCAACGATCAAATAGTATGTGAGCCAGCTCTTCTACCTCTGCCGCTCCGCAAATGCAGAGACGCTCATTGTAAGGTATTGAATGGAATCTCCCATATCTGACCATTGTGTCAAGCTGTTCGAATCTCGCTCGCGTAAATATCTCCCTAAGGCAGTGGTGGCGAACCTATGGCACGCGTGCCAGAGGTGGCACTCAGAGCCCTCTCTGTGGGCACGCGCGCCATGCCCCGGAGATGGCAACCGTCCCTCTTCAACCAGCCGCCCGCTAACTCGCCGAGGTCCCACGTGGCCGGATGCATCCCAGCACCCATGCGCTCACTGGCCTCTGTGTGTGGGGGGCTATGGTGTCAGGCAGCAGCCACCCTGGCCCCTGCCTCGCCTTGCCCTGCAACAATGGCACCCCCACCCTGCCTCATCTTGCCTTGCCTCACCCCGCAGGATGAGCCTCCTGCCCACTGCCCCACCTGCCAGAGACCCCCTGGATCTCCCCCAACCCTGCCCGGCCCCCACAGGCATCCCTCCCCACGAGCAACATCGAGGTGACCGTGGCCACCTTGGCCACACCCACCCAGTCTGCCATGACCACCATAGTCACGCCCACCCAGTGGGCCACGCCACCTGGCACCCGGCGATAAATAAGTGGGTTTTGGGTTGCAGTTTGGGCACTCGGTCTCTAAAAGGTTCGCCATCACTGCCCTAAGGTGTTCAGAAGATCAACTAGATCTTTGCTTACCGCAGTATTTCTCAAGCGTGGCCACTTTAAGAGGCGTGGATGGGAATTCTGGGAGTTGCAGTCCACACCCCTTAAAGTGGCCAAGCTTGAAAAACACTGGTTTATAGACATCAGCTTGGTCTTGCCCCCAAAAAAAGGTTAATGGTTGCAGGCTGCAGAAGCGGCTTTTCTTGCTGCAGACGTTGGGGTTGACAGCTAAGCTCCCAGATCCTGGCATGCTGGCCGCTGGAGAGCCAAGGAAGGGAGCCCACGGCTGCGCTCTTGTATGCGCCATTGTCTGCGGCCAGCAGCTTCCTCGCCCGGCTGGAACTTGGCCTCCAGAAGTTCCGCTTCCAGTCCTGTGGCGGGAGGGGAGGGGCAGAAAGCCCGAGGCTGGCTGGGCGTTCTCGGGACTTGGAGTCCCAAGGCACCGATGGGAAACTCGGAGAAGTTATTTTTAGACTCTTGGTCAATGTGCTGCTGTTCCAGCTGGCCGAGGAGGCCTCTTTCTTTCCTGCCCAGCGATATTTTGCAATGCATTTGGTCTCCAAAGCTTCTGGAGGGGGGGGGGAGTGTGGAAATGGCCAAGGGCAAAGCCACAGAAGAACAGAAGTGTGCAAATTCACTGGATTGTGTGTGTACGTGGGGTGGGAATATCAAGCTTGGAAGCAACTGGAGGTTCCTGCCTCTGTTCTGGGAAGCCAAGCCAGAGGTGAATGTTTGGGAAGCTGGGGTGATGGCGCCATTTGCGCGCACGCACACCCCTCCTTAGGATCCAGGCCATGCTTCCAGGAATTTCCAGCTTTTTTGTTGTTGTTGTTAATGGGGAAATGTCTGTGGAGATTCTCAATCATCCAGGTCATAGTTATCCCGAAGGCGCTTTTTCACGAGACTTTCGCTGGACTTTCTTGGTGTTGTTTTTTTTCCTTTGAAGACGTTTCGCTTTTCATGCGAGAAGCTTCTTCAGCTCTGACTGGAGGGTGGGGAACGTATAAATCCTCCCCTTCCCCCACCATCCAGTCAGATCTGAAGAAGCTCCTTGGATGAGAAGCGAAACGTCTTCAAAGACAAAAACAAAACAAGAAAGTCTTCCAGTTGCCTGGTGAAAAAGCATCTTTGGGGATAATTATGGGGGGAATATTTTTCAAAAGTATTTTACGCCAGTTCAATCACCCAATCCGTTTTTTTTTTAAATGATTAGCAGGAAATTGACATTTCTAACATGCGACAGCTCACCTCCGCACTTTGGGGAGTGTGTGGTTCTCACCCCACCCCCCCAGGCTGTGAATTCCCATCCTTTCTGGTCCATAGTGAGACCTGCCAGCCTCACTGAATTTAAGGAGCCCATCAGAAACCTTAGAAATAGGAAGAAGCTTTGAAGGCTGTAATTTATCAGTCCTCTACAAATGTGCTATGATTGGCTTTGGATGGAGGGGCTATGAACGCAGAAGGTGGTCTCCCGCCCCCACCCCACTCCCCAGAGAGAGCAGGTTAGAATAGAAGAGAGCTGGAAGGGACCTTGGAGGTCTTCTAGTCCAGCCCCCCACTTAAGCAGGAGAGCCTATACCAGGGGTAGGCAACCTTGGCTTTTTTATGACTCGTGGACTTCAACTCCCAGAATTCCTTCCTGAGCCAGCATGGCTCAGCTTGGAAACCTCTCTCTTTCCCCTCAGCGTGGCTGGCTCAGGAATTCTGGGAGTTGAAGTCCACGAGTCATAAAAGAGCCAAGGTTACCTACCTCTGGCCTAGGCCTAGGCCGCTTTATGACTCGTGGACTTGAACTCCCAGAATTCCTGAGCCAGCGTGGCTCAGCTTGGAAACCTCTCTCTTTCCCCTCAGCGTGGCTGGCTCAGGAATTCTGGGAGTTGAAGTCCACGAGTCATAAAAGAGCCAAGGTTGCCTACCCCTGGCCTATACAATCTCAGACAAATGGCTGCCCAATCTCTTCTTAAAAATCTCCAGTGATGGAGCGCCCACGATTTCTGGAGGCAAGCTGTTCCACTGGTTAATTGTCCTCACTGTCAGGAGGTTTCAGGTTGGGTGAAGATATTCAGGGGATTCCTTGTGGGAATCGGCAAACCATGGGCACAGAAGGGGAGGCATGTGAAGCATTGAGAGGCTGGATGGAGACCCGGCATTTGGCCAGTCCCACAGCTCCAAAGTCAGTCCCGAAGGGCATCAGGGCCCAATGGGGCTGGAAAAGCAGCAGAATTTGGGGTTCAATTGGAGAGACAAAAACCAGTGAGGATGACAATGCGACTACATTTTGAGTGCACCAGATGGCGGCCCCTGGCTGACCGTGTGGCTGATCTGGGGTGGGAAGCCAGGTTGGGCCAGGGCTTGGCTGAGAAAAGACCACCTGAGGTCTGGCATGAGTGCCGGACCAGGAAGGGGGAAGTGGCAAAAACACTTCCCTGCTCTCTGTGGCGTGTCTGTGAAATCCCTGAGACCTGAGTGGATACATCATTTTTATATTTGTACATCTATCATCCACTTTCGTCTTCCAAAGGAGATCGCTTAATCGTGAGTCAGCCGTGTGCGGCAGCAGCCAAAAAAGCTAATACAATCCTGGGTTGTATAAACAGAGGCATAGAATCAAAATCACGTGAAATATTAGTCCCACTTTATAAAGCCTTAGTAAGGCCACACCTGGAACACTGCATCCAGTTTTGGTCACCACATTACAAAAAAGATGTTGAGACTCTGGAAAGAGTGCAGAGAGGAGCAACTAAGACGATTAAAGGTCTGGAGACTAAAACATATGAAGAACGGTTGCAGGATTTGGGTTTGGCTAGTCTAGAGAAAAGAAGGACTAGGGGGGACATGATAACAGTGTTCCAATATCTAAAGGGCTTCTACAAAGAAGAGGGGGGCAACCTATTTTCCAAAGCACCAGATGACAAGACAAGAAGCAACGGATGGAAACTAATCAAGGAGACAAGCAATTTGGAATTAAGCAGAAACTTCCTAACAGTGAGAACAATTAACCAGTGAAACAGCTTCCTCCAGAAGTTGTGGGTGCTTCATCACTGGAGGTTTTTAAGAAGAGACTGGACAGACACTTGTCTGAGTGTCTCCTGCTTGAGCAGGGGGCTGGACTAGAAGACCTCCAAGGTCTATTCTGATTGATTGATCTCATTGGGGTGGGGTCCTAATGTCCATTTGTCCAAGGGCTGTGCTGAGCTCCAGCATGGCTGAAGAGACTCCAAGGCTTGGCGTGGCCCCGGTCGATTCCGGAGTGAGTGCATGCTGTGTGTCCCTGCAGCTGCCCTCTGAAGCCTCCGGGTGGGACTGTGCCGTGCCCCCTCCCCCCTTTGCCTGTCTGGATAATAACCAACTAATCTTCCCCGAAGTCCTCCACTGATGCACTAACCACCTCCCTAACTCCTCCTTTGCATGCGCCCTCGTGCCCTGGACTGACGGAGGCTGCCCGACATGTGCCAGGGAGCTGCTCTCTCTGCTCATCAATGGGGTAAGTATGCTGCCTTCCCTCTGGCGGGCATTGTGCCACCCCTGCTAGGTTGCCTTCCCTCTAGGATGGCCATTCTGTCTCTCCCCCCCCCCCTTTTGTCTCTGCTCCAACTAACGCTGCTCTAATCCTGCCTCAGTGTCTCTCTCCATTCCTCGTTCCCATCACTTTGGGGGCTTCGGGCAAATTTCCCTTTGCTGCTCTGCTTGAGGGAGGGGCTGTTTGAGGGAGCCCAGGTTGTGACCTGGCATTTATCCCTTGGGCACAGCAGCCTGAATTGGCACCCTGGGGAAAGGTGAGGCTTATGGAGGCCCCTGGGAGACGCAGGTCACCTTCCCTGCTCAGCCATTTGCAATCGGCAGCTGCAACTAAAAGGTTCATAATAGGATCTGGAAAAGTGTGTTGATATCTCAGTTCAGAACTCCAGTTTGCAGTCAGTGGTGGAGAGTGTCTAAACCAGGGGTCCCCAACCCCTGGGCCAAGGACCGGTCCCGGTCCATAACCTGTAAGAACTGGGCCTCACAACTGGAGGTGAGCAGCAGGTGAGCGAACAAAGCTTCCTTTATATTTGCAGCCGCTCCCCAACACCACCATCACCGCCTCGGCTCCATTTCAGATCATCAGGCATTAGATTCTCACAGGAGCATGAACCCTAGTGTAAACTCTGCATGTGGGGGATCTAGGTTGCGTGCTTCCCCCCTCTCCATCTATGGAAAAACTGTTGTTGAAGGAAAAATCTTCATCAGGGTCCAATCCAAGCCAGGAATAATCAAAACATGGAGACTGCTTTAGAAAGAAGGTTGCAGTTTATTGAAGAGGAGAGCCAGACAGAAAGATGGCTCTGGAAGAAAAAAGTGACCACATGTAGTAGGGAGTGAGTTTTTATACCTTCTTGGGCTTTTGTTTGGCGTTGTTCCTGTGGCATGAATTTTGACCTGAGTGTGCCTTTCTGGTATTCTAATGGTGGTGGGTTAATCCTATTATGTCCCAAAGGTCATATCCTGCTTCCCTGGGGCTGGGGCTGATGAGTGTTGGATTTTTTTGGTGTGAGGGATTGTTGATTCTAGAGATCTTTGTCTTTCTAATCCCAGCTTCCTGACTCCAATCTTTCTGACAAGATTATCACACCTGCATTTCTGCAGACCTGGTTTCTGTTTGAGGCAGAGAGACTTGGGGGGGGGGTTGGTTTCTGCCTTTAAAATCCTTTGGGGAAATATATTCTACCTTTTTAATATTTCCCAAAATATTTCTTTCTCTGGATTCTTCCCACACTGTCTTCCACGAAACCGGTCCCTGGTGCAAAAAAGGTTGGGGACCGCTGGATTAGACAGTTTGACAGCCCTTCTGCAGATAGTTTGGGACATTTGTGATCAACTGAACAGCTTTCTACAAGAGAAAAGCATTACAGGGAGTCCTCAACTTACAACCACGACTGGGACCACAACATCCGTTGCTAAGCAAGGCAGTGGTTAAGTGACTGGCAACCCTTTTTGCACGTTGTTAAGCGAATCCCTGCAATTGAACAGGGGGCTGGAGTAGAAGACCTCCACGGTCCCTTCCAGCTCTATTCTATTCTATTCTATTCCAATTGTTACAAGTACAAATACAAGTACAAGTATAAATATTTATATTTACATTTATATTTATACTTGTACTTACATTTATATTTATACTTGTACTTACATTTATATTTATACTTGTACTTACATTTATATTTATACTTGTACTTACATTTATATTTATACTTGTACTTACATTTACATTTACATTTACATTTACATTTATATTTATATTTATATTTATATTTATATTTATATTTATATTTATATTTATTTGGATGCTTGACAGCTGACTCCTATTTATGACGGTCGCAGTGTCCTGGGGTCATGTGATCCCTTTTTGCAAGCCAAGCCCATGGGGAAGCCAGATTCACTTAACAACCGTGTTACTAATTTAACCACTGCAGTGATTCACTTAACAAACATGGCAAGGAGAGTCGTAAAATTTCTCACTTGGCAACCCAACTTCTGGGCTCCCTTGTGGTTGTAAGCCGAGGACTGCCTGTAATCACATCCAGTGGCCAGTGAAACAGCAGTGACGAGTTCCTGGTGTAAATCACGGTGAAGTGGGCAGGCCGAGGGATCGGGACCTCCCCTCTGCATCCCGGCTCCTCCTGGTTGGTTTCTCTCCAAACCAGAAGGCCCACGTCCAAATCTCCAGATGTGTGGGGGGGGGAATAATGGGGGAGACGCCTCTCGCACCCCCTCACCTTCTCTCTCCTTGCAGCCGTCTGCGAAGGCAACTTCACCTGCACGGACAACGAGGTGTGTGTGAGACCCAACGAGTGTCGCTGTCGCCACGGCTATTTTGGGGCCAACTGCGAAACCAGTAAGCGTGGGAACATCCTCCGGATGGGGTGGGGGTATGGGGGTGAATCTCCTGCTTGGGCAGTGGGCTGGACTAGATGACCTACAAGGTCCCTTCCAACTCTGTTATTCTAAACTTATTCTAAACCTGCAAGCCTCCCCCAAGAAAAAAAGGGCCACCAGGGGCCAGGACCCCCGGTCCCATCCAAGTCAGAGTTCACACACATACACATTCACACACACACACCCGGCGTCCAGAAAGTTGCGGATCCGAGAATTCCCAGCTGTCCAGCAGAGAAGATAAATGGGGGAGGGGAGATGATGATGGCGATCATGATCATGATGGTTATTTCAGTTTTATATATCATCTTTTTACCTTGCTTGAGGGGGCTACTTGTGTGCTTCTCAGACCTCAGGGGTTAGGAAGACCTAACCCCCATCCAGGACCCTCACCTGGGGGGCTTTAGGCCAGTCACCAGCGCCCCACCTTGCTGGGCTGCTGTGAAGGAAACCTTGGCGTTGACCCCCAATGTGCACTTCCTTGCCCTCTCAGAGGAAAGGCAGTGAGAAAGGAAAGGATTTTATTAACCAAGCTTCTCCTTCCCATCTCCTTCCTTCCTTCCTTCCTTCCTTCCTTCCTTCCTTCCTTCCTTCCTCCCTCCCTTCCTTCCTCCCTCCCTCCCTCCCTCCCTCCCTGCCTCCCTCCTTCTCATTCCCATCTTCCTTCCTTTCTTCCTTCCTTCCTCCTTCCTTCCTTCCTTCCTTCCTTTCTTCCCTCCCTCCTTCCCTCCTTCCTTCCTTCCTTCCTTCCCTTCCTTCCTTCCCTCCCGCCCTCCCTCCCTCTCTCCCTTCCCTGCTTCTCATTCTCATCTCCTTCCTCCCTTTTCCCCTTTTTCCCTGGCTTTAGTGCAGGGCTCTCCAAACTTGGAAAATTTAAGACTTGTGGACTTCAACTTCCAGAATTCCCCAGCCAGTCATGGTGACTGCGGAATCCTGGGAGTTGAAGTCCACAAGTCTTAAACCTGCCAAGTACGGAGACGCCTGCTTTAGTGCCAAGAAGATTTCCTCATATAAATGCATCTCGTGGACTCTGAGTGCAAGTCCAATTTACTTTCCCAGTTTAAATTTATTCAATAGAAATTGAATAAATAAATTGATTGGCAGCATTTTCAAGGCTGACTCAGTCCCAGTACAATCAAGGACTCGAGGGACTTAACGATAATGAAAATATCAAATCCCAAACCGAAATGTTAAAGAGATGTAAATTGAAAGCGGTACAGGAATTAATTAAGGATTAAAATGTAGGCAAACAGGAGGGAGAAAGTCAAGGCAATAGAGACTAATAAAGAAATAGGCCAGAGCAGAGTTTCTCAACCTTTGCCACTTTAAGGTGGGAGCCTTCAACTCCTGGAAGTTGAAATCCACATATCTGAAAGTTGCCAGGGTGAGAAACGGTGAGCCAGAGAGATTTGCCAGGAGACAGCGGCATCTTCACCGGAGGGTCTCCTGCCAGACCTGCTGGCTCGGCAGAACAATCGTGGCACTCCTGTTTGCTGGCCTTTTAAAAAGTTACTAGCATCAACAATCCACAGCCACTGTGCTATAACAGGGTGGCCGGCTACAGTTGCTCAAACCTAACCGTGGGGGGATTTATGGGAAGCGGGACTCCTCCCAGGGTGCTCCCCTGCTCCTCTCATCCCCCGCAGAGTGTCCCCGACTCTTTTGGGGGCCGGACTGCAAGGAGCTATGCAACTGCTACCCCAACGGGCAGTGTGAGGACGTGACGGGCCAGTGCACCTGCAACGCCAACCGCTGGGGGCCTCGGTGTGAGAACGTCTGCCTGTGCAAGCACGGCAAGTGTGATCAGAAGACGGGCAAGTGCTCCTGTGAGCCGAACTGGTGGGGGGCCCAGTGCGCCAGCGCCTGCTACTGCAGCCTCAACTCGCAGTGCGACCAGAAGACGGGCCTCTGCATCTGCCAGCCGGGCTGGTGGGGGCGCACCTGCAACAATCAGTGCGCCTGCAGCACCTCGCCTTGCGAGCAGTTCACGGGGCGCTGCCAGTGCCGGAGCCGGACCTTCGGCCCTCGCTGCGACCGCTACTGTCAGTGCCACATGGGGAAGTGCAACCAGGTGGACGGGACCTGCACCTGCGAACCGGGCTACCGGGGCAAGTTCTGCCGCGAGGCCTGTCCGGCCGGCTTCTACGGACAAGGCTGCAGGCGACGGTAAGCAGGGCCTCCTTGGAGTCTCCCACACACACCCCCAGGGATTCGGAGAGGCAGGGCAGAGGGGCAACACTCCACCCCGTGCCCAGCCCCTTTGGGCCTTTCATCGGAATAGCTCAGGGCAGCGTCCCTCAACCACGGCAAGTTTTAAGCTGGGCAGATTTCAACCCCCAGCAATCCCCAGTCGGCCACGCTTGCCGAGGTGGAGAGACATGTTCCGGGACTGACCGGCAGGTATCATGTGATCTTCCCCGTAAACTTTGAGCAAGGAGCTGCCTCTTTATGCAGGTTCAGTCCTACTGCAAGAAAATTGTTAAAAGAGACTGCAGGAGGTAACTCCTAAAAAGAATACGTAATCCCCATACGTCCCTGATTGGGCATTTGAGATCATTTATAACTTGAATTAGGAATAGGAATAGGAATAGGAATAGGAATAGGAATAGAATAGAATAGAATAGAATAGAATAGAATAGAATAGAATAGAATAGAATAGAATAGAATAGAATAGAATAGAATAGAATAGAATAGAATAGAATAGAATAGGAGTGGAGTGGAGTGGAGTGGAGTGGAGTGGAGTGGAGTAGAGTAGAGTAGAGTAGAGTAGAATAATAGAGTAGAGTAGAGTAGAGTAGAGTAGAGTAGAATAGAATAGAATAGAATAGAATAGAATAGAATAGGAGTGGAGTGGAGTGGAGTGGAGTGGAGTAGAGTAGAGTAGAGTAGAGTAGAGTAGAGTAGAGTAGAGTAGAGTAGAGTAGAATAATAGAGTAGAGTAGAGTAGAGTAGAGTAGAATAGAATAGAATAGAATAGAATAGAATAGAATAGAATAGAATAGAATAGAATAGAATAGAATAGAATAGAATAGAATAGAATAGGAGTGGAGAGGAGTGGAGAGGAGTGGAGTGGAGTGGAGTGGAGTAGAGTTGAATAATAGAATAGAGTAGAGTAGAATAGAATAGAATATCTTTATTGTCATTGTGTAACTCACAACGAAATTCTGTCCACAGTGCACACTACACACAAGTAAAAACCACAAATAAGAATAAAAATAAAATAAAAATAGTAAAAAATAATAATAAAAAAATAAAAAATAATATAAAATAAAATAAAAATAATAAATAAAAATAGTCACTAAATGAATGGTTGTGAATCAAGGACTATACTGTATCTGTACTAGCCTAAAGTTTCTCTTTGGATAGGGAAGAATCCCATCCTTAAAAAAACGGGAAGGAATGACCAGGAGCCACCCTGCCAAGTGCCTGGTGGGTGCCAGGTGCCTGCTAAGGCCAGAATGAGCCAGTGCTTCCGGCTAGGTGGCTCTCCTGACCCCGTGGCCCCCTCATGGCACTTTCGGCTTCGTCTCTGCAGGTGCGGTCAGTGCAAGGAGCTGCAGCCGTGTACAATTGTGGACGGCCGTTGCCTGGCCTGCGAAGCTGGTTGGAACGGCACCAGGTGTGACCAGATCTGCTCCCCGGGCTTTTATGGCGAGGGCTGTGAGCAGACCTGCCCCCCCTGTAAGGACGGACACACCTGCAACCACATCAACGGCAAGTGTTCCCACTGCAATCCAGGCTGGATCGGAGACAGGTGAGTGTCTGATGGCCCCTGAGTACTGAGTGTCCTTGATCAGGGATCGTCAACCTTGGTAACTTTAAAGACTTGTGGACTTCAACTCCCAGAATTCCTCAGCCAGGTTTTTATACCTTCTTGGGCTTTTGTGTTTGGAGTTGCTCCTGTTCCTGTGGCATGAACTTTGACCTGAGGTTCAGTGTGCCCTTTTGGTATTCTGATGGTGGTGGGTTAATCCTATTATGTCCTAAATCAGGGGTCCTCAACCTTGCCAACTTTAAGACTTGTGGACTTCAACTCCCAGAATTCCTCAGCCAGCAAAGCTGACTGAGGAATTCTAGGAGTTGAGATCCACAAGTCTTAAAGTTGCCAAGGTTGAGGACCCCTGTCCTTGATAATCTCCTGTTGGTGTCTCTTCCTTTTGCAGCCCTCAGGGTCAACAAGCCTACGGCTCCGTCATGCACACACGTGACACTCTCAGCATAGGCAGAACCTTTGGGGTTCCAGATGACCACTTCAAGGGATCACTCAGCCTTTCTTGGATCCCAGATTAATCCATTGCTTCTTCTTCAGGACCTGGTTCTGTTAGTCCAAATGGCCAGATCCGTAATTCAAGTCTCCCTCTCAGTGTCTGGCTTTCGTGGCTATCCAGCTAGTCCTCAAAGTGCGAGCACAGCTGGGACCGGAATGTCCACTGGCAAGCAAGGGAGTCGTCCCTGATCTTATGACTTTTTTTGCCATGGTTGTTAAGCGAATCACTGCCGTGTTTAAATGAACCCCGTGGCCGTTAAGCACACCTGGTTTCCCCCAGGGGCTTTGCTGGGGGGGAAGCCGGCTGGGAAAGTTGCAAATGGTGGTGCAAATGGTGCAAACATCATAAATATATGCTGGTTTCCAGGCACCTAAGATGTCGATCACCTGACTGTGGAGATGCTGGGACTGTCGTAAATGTGAGGACTAGTCATAAGTCAACTTTTTTCAGCGCCATTGTAACCTCAAATAGTCACTAAACAAATGGCTGTAATTCAAGGACTACCTTGAACAGTTCCTGGAAGGGCAGGGAGACTCCCAACTGGACTTGGCTGACCACCAGCCCACTGTTCTTCCCCAGCCTTCAAGTCTCTCGTGTTGTAAGGGCCAAGTGGTTGTGGGAAAGAGAGAGAACGTCCTTTATAAATCCAGCAGAGGGATGTGGGAAATGTGTAGCCTTCCTGAGGCTCCCAGGAGTTGCAGTTTGGCAACCTCTGGAGGTCCTCTATGGCAGGGGTCCCCAATCCCCGGTCCGTGGACCAGTACTGGGCCACGGCATGCCAGCAACCGGGCCACACAAACAAGCAAAGCTCCATCCGCGGGATGCAGGCAGCACACAAAACCACACACCCTCCGGTCTGTGGAAAAACCTTTCTCCACAGAACCAGTTCCTGGTGCCCAAAAGGTTGGGGACCTCTGCTCTATGGTGCTTGGCATCTTTGATCAAGGATGAAAGACCCCAAGAGAAGATACGGGTGGTCCATTTGTGAAATAGCTTACATCTTTCATAGAACTGGGAAATTATTTAGAGTAGAGATAGAATAGAATAGAATAGAATAGAATAGAATAGAATAGAATAGAATAGAATAGAATAGAATAGAATAGAATAGAATAGAATAGAATAGAATAGAATATAGGATAGAATATAGGATAGAATATAGGATAGAATATAGAATAGAATATAGAATAGAATATAGAATAGGATAGATTAGAGAATAGGATAGGATAATATAGGATAATTTAGAATAGAATAGAATAGAATAGAATAGAATAGAATAGAATAGAATAGAATAGAATAGAATAGAATAGAATAGAATAGAATAGAATAGAATAGAATAGAATATAGGATAGAATATAGGGTAGAATATAGGGTAGAATATAGGATAGAATATAGAATAGAATATAGAATAGGATAGATTAGAGAATAGGATAGGATAGAATTAGAATAGAATAGAATAGAATAGAATAGAATAGAATAGAATAGAATAGAATAGAATAGAATAGAATAGAATAGAATAGAATAGAATAGAATAGAATAGACAGGACCTTGGAGGTCTTCTAGTCCAACCCCCTGCTCAAGCAGGAGAACCTATACCATGTCAGACAAGTAGCTGTCCAATCTCTTTGTAAAAACTTCCAGTGTTGGAGCATTCACAACTTCTGGAGGCAGGTTGTTCCACTGGTTAATTGTTCTAACTGTCAGGAAGTTTCTCCTTAGTTCTAGGTTGCTTCTCTCTTTGGTTAGTTTCCATCCGTTGCTTCTTGTCCTGCCTTCAGGGGCTTTGCAAAATAGCTTGACTCCCTCTTCTTTGTGGCAGCCCCTGAGATATTGGAACACGGCTATCATGTCCCCCCTCGTCCTTCTCTTCATTAAACTAGACATACCCAATTCCAGCAGCCGTTCCTTGTAAGTTTTAGCCTCCAGTCCCCTGATCATCTTTGTTGCTCTTCTCAGCTCTCTTTCTAGAGTCTCAACATCTTTTTTACATCATGGTGACCAAAACTGGATGCCGCATTCCAAGGCATTGTAAAGTGGTATTAACACTTCACTGTTCATTTGATGATCTGCCCTGAAGGTGTTTGGCTGTGAATTTATCAGTTGTCATTAAATTAAGGAGTGGTATTGTAACAGTTTGTTAGTAATTACAGGGGCATCCCCAGGGAAGGGGGGGGGAGGGAGTCAACAAAGTTGAGATGGTGAGTCAAAAGTCCACCCCCTTTTTTATAGGCATGACCTGGGGGATATGCATAAAAGGACGCGTGGCTTCAATTGCACAGTTCTGACCGGCATCTTAACTTGTTTTGATCACTACCCTTTCTCCAGTCACCCCTGTTTATTTCTATTATTTATTGTGTTGATAGCTTTAGGTGGATATGCTCTAACTGAAAACTATACTGCCCTGGAAAAGATAGTTTTCAGGAAGGGCAAACAAACATTAGTGGCTTGGCTGGATCCAAAGATGCCCTGTGCTCCTGCAGCCAGCACCCCAAAACCAACCACTGAACCTCCAGATAGACGTAAGCCCTAGCTCACTTACTTTGTTTTGTCTTGCTGCCCTTTTCTCCAGGTGTGAGACCAAATGCCACAATGGGACGTACGGCGAGAACTGTGCCTTCGTCTGCAGCAGCTGTTTTAACGGGGAGTGCCACTTTGAGACCGGGAGGTGCCTCTGCCGGGCCGGATTCCACGGGATGTTGTAAGTGACCGGTACATGGGAAGACTCGGCCCCCACCCACACCCACCCCGTCGGCCTCTGGGCAAGGCTGGGCTTAGCTAAGGAAGCTGGAAAACATCTGTGATCTTGCTTGCTAAAGCAAAGCAAAATGGAATACATCTTAAGACAGTGGTGGCGAACCTATGGCACGTGTGCCAGAGGTGGCACTCAGAGCCCTCCCTGTGGGCACGCGTGCCGTCCCCCCAGTCCTAGGCCTTCAGCTGGGTTTTATAAAACCTTTTCGCTTTAGGCCTCCGCCGCCGTGTGCAAAAAAAAACACACCAAGGTTCAATCAGTCAATTTCAACTTCTTGCGGGAAAAAAAAAGATCTTGCAAAGTTGGAATTGATTGATTGAACTTTTTTAGTCCCACCCTGTCTGCTGTTACCACCGTAGCCACGCCCACCCAATTGGCCATGCCCACCCAATTGGCCACACCCAGCCAATGGGCCACACCCACCCGGCACTCGACGATGCATAAGTGGGTTTTGGGTTGCAGTTTGGGCACTCAGTCTCTAAAAGGTTCGCCATCACTGGACTAAACAAATACAGGGGTGCCCTGTTTCCTGTTGGGTCCTCCTTGCTAACGAGCCACTTAGATCCGTGTATTACAGCAGGGTTTCTCAGCCTTGCCTTGAAAGTTTAACTCCCAGAATTTCCCAGTCAGCCACGCTGGGGAATAAAACTAATATACAAGCACTGAAAGAAGCAGGCTGACTGACTGGGGAATTCTGGGAGTTGAAGTCCACACATTTTTAAGCTGTGGAGGTTGAGGAACACTGGTTGGGAGACTAGCCAGACCAGTTAGATAAGCAGGAAAGTGTCACCATTTAGATACCATTTTATACACTTTATAAATGTCTCCTTCGTGCATAGACCTATATGACAATGAGGCGTAATTTCTCAGCCTCAGCAGCTTTCATTTGAGTGGATCTCTGCTCCCAGAATTCCCCAGCCAGCTTGCTTCCATTGGTTCTATATCTGCCTCTTTCAATTCAGAGTCAGCCGTGGTCAGTGCCTATGCGGGCCCCCAGAACCCCTTTTGACCAGATCCTGCTTGGGTTAGGAGGGGTGGAAATAATTTAAAGGAGCCAAATGTATGCCCCCAGGCCTGCAAAGGGTTAATGCATCCATCTCACTTCTTTAAAAAAAAAGAAACAGATTCCTTCAATTTCTTTCTAGGTAAGGACAAAGAGTGGATAGGCTCTTAAGTTTTTCCTCCTTCCCCAAAATAAATGTATGATCCTACCCACTCTCAAAAAAGAGTAGCCTTTGTTGTTGTTGTTGTTAGTTGCGAAGTCGTGTCCGACCCATCGCGACCCCATGGACAATGTTCCTCCAGGCCTTCCTGTCCTCTACCATCTTCTGGAGTCCATTTAAGCTCACGCCTCCTGCTTCAGTGACTCCATCCAGCCACCTTATTCTCTGTCGTCCCCTTCTTCTATTGCCCTCAATCTTTCCCAGCATTAGGCTTTTCTCCAGTGAGTCCTTCCTTCTCATTAGGTGGCCAAAGTACTTGAGTTTCAACTTCAGGATCTGGCCTTCTGAAGAGCAGTCGGGGTTGATCTCTTCTAAGACTGACCGGTTTGATCGCCTTGCAGTCCAGGGGACTCACAGGAGTCTTCTCCAGCACCATAGTTCAAAGGCCTCAATTCTTTGGCGCTCAGCCTTTCTTACGGTCCAACTTTCACAGCCATACATTGCAACTGGGAAAACCATGGCCTTGACTATGCGCACTTTTGTTGGCAGGGTGACGTCTCTGCTTTTTAGTATGCTGTCTAGATTTGCCATAGCTTTCCTCCCCAGGAGCAAGCGTCTTTTAATTTCTTGGCTGCAGTCTCCATCTGTGGTGATCTTGGAGCCCAGGAAGATAAAATCTGTCACTACCTCCATTTCTTCCCCATCTATTTGCCAGGAATTGAGAGGGCCGGATGCCATGATTTTGGTTTTCTTAATGTTGAGTTTCAGCCAACTTTTGCACTCTCCTTCTTCACCCGCATCAGAGGCTCTTTAGTTCCTCTTCACTTTCTGCCATTAGAGTGGTATCATCTGCATATCTAGGTGTTGATATTCTCCGGCAATCTTAATTCCAACTTTTGATTCATCTAGCTGCTTTCTCATGATGTGCTCAGCATATAAGTTAAATAGGCAGGGTGACATAATACAGCCTTGCGGACTCTTCCCAATTTGAACCAATCAGTGGTTCACTGTTGCTTCTTGACCCGCATATAGTTTTCTCAAGAGACAATACGATGTCTGGTACTCCCATTCTTAAGAACTTGCCACATTGTTGTGATACACACAATCAAAGGCTTTAGCAAAGTCCTGCTTTAGCATAGTCAATGAAGCAGAAGTAGATGTTTTTCTGGAACTCCCTAGCTTTCTCCATGATCCAGCGTATGTTGGCAATTTGATGTCTAGTTCCTCTGCCTCTTCAAAGTCCTGCCTGTACTTCTGGAAGTTCTCGATCCACATACTGCTGGAGTCTAGCTTGTAGGATTTTAAGCATAACTTTACTTGCATGTGAAATGAGTGCAGTGGTGCGATAGTTTGAACATTCTTTGGCATTGCCTTTCTTTGGAATTGGAATGTAAACTGAGTAGCCTTTAAAAAATACTAAAACAGCATCTTTGTGGCCTGCAGAAAGTTGTCCCCCTATGGCTGAATTGAAAAGCACAAGATCTTTGTTTCCTGTCTTCCACAGTTCTTTAGCTTTAGCAGAAAAAGAACATCCTGCCCCTTCCTCATGTTTAGTCATGGCATGCTTATTCAAGACAAAGCTTGTATTTATTGTCCTATTTTTTTCAACAAATTCTTGCTGTGTTTTCAGCAAAGAAAGCTGACTCCTCTCTCAGAGTGAAGGGGGAATCTTCCTACACACCGTTTCTTTTCTAATTATATACGTAAAACACAACTCTTGCATGCTTAGGCTTCTCTTTGTGTTTTCTTCAACATCTGCTTTCCCAACCTGGTGCACTCATCAGTGTGTTGGGATTAAAATTCACATCGTTCCCAGATGGACTGCAGGATGCTTAATCAGCTCCAGCCAGTTTTTACTAGCCTGCTAAAGCACTGTTTCTCAACCTTGGCAATTTTAAGTTGGGAGGACTTCAACTCCCAGAATTCCCCAGTCTGCACGCTGGGGGATTATGCAAGTATGAAAAAAACCCACATCTGTATAATGAAATCACAAGCTTCAGGATAGTCCAGTGAGGGTCTCAAGGGTTGCTAGTAACTGGCTCCAGGATCTATGAAGAAGACGGAAGCAGCTTCTGAATTTAGTTCAGAGATGGGTCCCCAAAGCCTCTTTGTGGTTCTTGAAGCCATCGTTGGCCACAATTGCTGAAAAGTGTCAATTCCTGTGGTTGCAAGAATGGTAGGATCGGTATCTCTGTTCCCTATAAAACTATAAAAGTCCTAGATATTGTTACCAGTGTTGAAAGAAAAGTCTTCATCAGGGTCCAGTCCAAGCTGGGAATAAACAAAATGAAGACTGCTTTAGAAGGAACGTTGTAGTTTATTGAGAAGCAGAACCATAAGACATGTGGCTCTGGGGCAGCTGATCACATGATGCTGGAAGTGGTGGGTTTTTATACCTTCTTGGGCTTTTGTGTTTGGAGTTGTTCCTGTTCCTGTGGCATGAACTTTGACCTGAGGTTCAGTGTGCCCTTTTGGTATTCTGATGGTGGTGGGTTAATCCTATTATGTCCTAAAGGTCATGTCCTGCTTCACTGGGGCTGTGGCTGATGGCTGTGTGCTGTGTTGTTGTTTTTTTGGGTGAGGGATTGCTGGTTCTAATTCTATCACTCTGCTATTGATAGCCATCAACTCTTGCTCCAAGGGATTTTGAAAGATCCTGTCTCGAACGGGCTTCTGCAGGTACTGTTTGCTCATGAATGGGGCCGAATGGGATCATCAAATCTGCATTTCTACAGAGCTGGCCTGCTCAGTTTCTCTTTGGGGCTATTAAGAAAAACTGGGACTGCTTTTCTATCTTTAAAATCCTTCGGGGAAATATAATATTCTGCCTTCTTAATATTCCCCCAAATATTTCTTTCTCTGGGGGGGGAGCTGACTTCCCACACCAGATTGGAGGATACGCAGTTATGAAAATTATCCTTTAATTGGCCCTTGGACATCATTAATTGTCTGTAATCAACCCCCAAACCTGGGACATTTTCCAAATACGTCTGGTCCTTTCTCCCTCCCTCCTTCCTTCCTGCTTTTTCTTTCATCCTATGTCTACCCCCCTTCTTCCTTTTTTCAGTTTCCTTCCTTCCTCCTGCACAGTTTCTGCCGAGTTCCAGAAACATCTGTGTAACACATTTTGCACATTTGTAAACCAGGTTGTAGGGGGAGAGAGGCAACTTGATTTTTGTCCCCTACATTGCTCCAGGCAAACTATGAAAGGACTTTGACGCAGATGGAGGGGGAAGCCCCGGGACACACTAAAAATAGGTTTGGTGGAGAATTTCTCCTTTTGGCTTCTGGAGGATGAGTGTGCTATTCCCAGTCAGTTGGGAGAGATTGCCTGGATTTCTTTGTGCCATCAGAAAAGCTGAAAGTTGGCGTAGGCAGTGTTTCTCAACCTCGACAAGTTTAAGATAGGTGGGTGGTGCCAGGGAGCAGGTCTACAGCAGGGGTCCCCAACCTTTCTTCGTTGGCGGCCTGGTGCAGGGGTGTGTGAATGAGGTGGCTGGATGGACTCACTGAAGCAGTAGGCGTGAGCTTAAATGGACTCCAGAAGATGGTAGAGGACAGGAAGGCCTGGAGGAACGTTGTCCATGGGGTCGCGATGGGTTGGACACGACTTCGCAACTAACAACAACAACAACAAATGCACGAAGGAGGCCACAATTGCGTGTGCGATGCAAACGGGGTCACAATGCTCATGCGATGCGCCCGCCGCCGTGATGCTAGCGCGAGTGGGGGGAATGTGCGCTCGTGGCGACGATAGCGTCACAAGATTGCTGAACCTTCAAGAACTCACTATTCTTGCTGCAAACCTATTAAAATGCAAAATTCTGCAGAACTGCAAACTCTCCAAATTGAAAACAGCACAGCAGGCAGGAAGTGCGTTCCTTTGTGAGCTGGCCAGCTTGCAGCTGCTGTGAAGAGCCAGGCGGCCTCCTGGCCAACCAGCACTTGGCCCTGAGGAGGCCAGGATCCAAACCAAGGAAGGAGGTCCAAGAGGCATCAGCATTCCTGGGGGGGGATGGGATGGCCAAAGGGCTGCTTTTGCAGGCCGAGCCTTCTCCCGTGAGCCCCCTCCAGCCAGTTTGGACCAGGGCTTAGCTCACTCGGCTGGTGAAAATCCTCAGCCAGACTCTCCATTGGTCCGATGCAAGTTTTGATGATGGATTGCCACCATAAAGCTGCTTAAAGCTGTTGAAAGAAAAAACATCGGGTCCAGTCCAAGCCGGGAATAAACAAAATGGAGACTGCTTAGGAAAAAAGGTTCTGTTTATTGACGAGTAAAATCAACAGCATGTGGTTCTGGGAAAGCTGACAAAATGGAGTTAGGATAGGTGGGTTTTTATACCTTTTGAGGGCTTTGTATTTTTCCTGTTCCTGTGCAATGTACTTTGACCTGAGTTTGTGTGTGCCCTTTTGGTATTCTAATGGTGGAGGGTTAATCCTATTGTGTCCTAATGGTTATGTCCTGTTCTTGGAGTTTTTGTTTTTCTAATCCCCTTCTCTGGGGCTGGGGCTGAAGGCACTTTCCTTATGAATAGGTGGCCCAGTCTTTCTGAATAGGATTATCAAATCTGCATTTCTACAGAGCTGGCCTCTGCTTGGGGGAAGGAGACTGGGGGCTGGTTTCTGCCTAGGATTTTTCTGCATTATTCCTTTGGGAAAATATAATATTCTGTCTTTTTTAATATCCCCCAAAATATTTCCTTCTCTGTGTGTGTGTGTCTCTGTATGTGTGTGTGCGCTGACTTCCTACAAAGCCATGCCCGGGCTCGTGAGTGGCAGGGGAGGAAGAGATTGTCCTTGCCTTACGACCACAATTTCCATTTCTAAGCTAGATGGCTGTTCGTGAGTCACTCTCCATTTTACGACCTTTTTTGCCACTGTTGTTAAGTGAATCGCATATTTGTTAAGCCAATCCAGCTTCCCCCCTTGATTTTGCCTGTCAGAAATCGGCTGGGAAGGTTGCAAATGACGATCGCTGCCGGCGGGGGGACATTGCAACCATTGTAAATACATGCCAGCTGCCAAGCGCCCAAATTTGATTCGTGTGGCTGTGGCGATGCTGTGACCGTCGTAAGCGCAAGGACCGGGTCGTAAGCCATTTTTTTTTCCAGCGCTGCTGTCACTTCAAACAGTCGCTAAACAAATGGTTTGTAAGACAATCTCAAGTTTAGAAGCCAGGCTAAAGCACAACACTCGTTCACAAGACTGCTCGCTTGGCGAGGGGTGGCCAGCCGTCAGGCCTGCCCCAACTGGGTCCCTAGGAAAGAAAGACCCTCGACTCCCATTTGCTTGAGGTTCTTTTACCAAGGAGTAGTGGTTGCAGCAAAAGCAAGGCCAGAACGGAAGTTCCCACGCAAAGCATTACAGAATTTCCCCTTTTCCCCCCAGGTCCAGTCTGTCTGTCTTTCGTGTGTCTCCAGCAGCTTGGATATTTAGTGCCATTTGGTGCAATTCGCAAGACAGGAACAGGCCAGTTCTCACACCTCTGGCTTCCAACAAACCTACACACACAAACACACACACAGCCCTTGCTCATCTCTACCCTCTGCGTGCCAATTGCCTCCTTCCTCTCCCAACCTTCCCCTAACAATTTGTGACAGGAGGCCAGCAACGCACTAAGCTGAAGAGGGCAGACCTGGCACTAGCAGAGCACCGGCTTATAAATTGGGAACATCTGCCCTAATGGAGAAGGGAACCCTAAGCAGGGTGTAACTCTCTAGGTCAAAGGTGGACGACCTTCTTGTGGTCACATTTTTTCTTTTAAAAACTGTCCATTTGGGAGGAAAAACTTATGTTGTCTTGAAGACGCACCCATTTTTCACTTTAAAGAATGGAGTGGAGTGGAGTGGAGTGGAGTGGAGTGGAGTGGAGTGGAATGGAATGGAATGGAATGGAATGGAATGGAATGGAATGGAATGGAATAGAATAGAATAGAATAGAATTACAGAATGGAAATAATAGAATAGAATAGAATAGAATAGAATAGAATAGAATAGAATAGAATAGAATAGAATAGAATAGAATTACAGAATAGAATAGAATAGAATAGAATAGAATTACAGAATGGAATAGAATAGAATAGAATAGAATAGAATAGAATAGAATAGAATAGAATAGAATAGAATAGAATAGAATAGAATAGAATAGAATAGAATAGAATAGAATAGAATAGAATAGAATAGAACTGGAAGGGACCTTGGAGGTCTTCTAGTCCAGCCCCTAGTCAAGCAGGAGAACCTATACCGTCTCAGACAAGTGACTGTCTAGCCTCTTCTTAAAAATCTCCAGTGATGGAGCACCCACCATGTCTGGAGGCAGGCTGTTCCACTGGTTGATTGTCCTCACTGTCAGGAAGTTTCTCCTTAATTCCAGGTTGCTTCTCTCTTTGATCAGTTTCCAACCATTGTTTCTCGTCCTGTCCTCTGGTGCTTTGGAGAATAGTTTGACCCCCTCTTCTTTGTGGCAGCCCCTCAAATACTGGAATACTGCTATCACGTCTCCCCTATTTCTTCTTTTCTTTAGACTAGCCAGACCCAAGTCCCGCAGCCGTCCTTCGTACGTTTTGGTCTCCAAGGCCTTTGATCATCGTAGTTGCTCTTCTCTGAACTTTTTCCAAGGTCTCAACATCTTTTTTTGTACTATGGTGACCAAAAAGAACCCAAATGGGGAGAATCATCCCACTTTTAAGAATGGCTGTTAAGTCGGGGACTACTTGTTTATGGTTCGGAAGCCCGGCTAAGCCAGAGGGCTGGGTCATAGGAGCTCCCTCCCGTAGGATTTAAAGGACATCTAAAAATGAATGGGGTATCTTTAGCCTTGCAGGTCACCCATTTGGCTCCTTCCGCTTCTCTTAAGCGCTCCAGGGTTGCCCAAAAGCCTCCCCCATGGAGGCTCTGGGGAAGCTAGATAAACCCAGGCAGGCATGGCTGCATCCTGCATTTGGTCCACCCACTGGACTCAACTGCTTGCTAGACCCACAATTTGGAGGGAGACTTTAGTAGCCATTAAAAAGAGCTAAGGGCCAGGGGTGTCCATAAAAACCAAGAAGGAAGTCACAACTGTGACTGAAGCCCCCTCCCTTTTTCAACATACATTTAAAATGATGCTGTTGCAGCTGCCAGATGGATATTTTCTTTTTCTCTTTTGGCAGTCACGTTCCAAGGATTTGTTTGCTCAGGGCTTGGCATGGAGCCAGCCAGTTTTGTGGTTGGGGGCTGCCTCATTTTTTCCAGCCTCTGAGGACCCCAATGGGGAGGCTGTGGCGGTACAGCAAAGGCGCTGAACGGGCAGGGCCCCCAAATGTTGGCTCTCCTTTGTTTTTGGCGGGGGAAACACGGATACGATAAACCTTCCGGGGTTTCACAGATCTATTCTGGTGCTTATTTAAAATAAAAAATGTGAAAAAACGTGTACCAGCAAATTTTAGCCAGGCAATCTTTATGCGTATATAGCTACCCATCATAAAATAACTCTGGGTGGTTTGCAGCCCATAAAACGGCGTAAAAGCAAGGGTATAAAAACTCACAACAATAAAAAATAAAGATAAAATCCATTCTATTCTATTCTATTCTATTCTATTCTATTCTATTCTATTCTATTCTATTCTATTCTATTCTATTCTATTCTATTCTATTCTATTCTAAATTGCCAGGCTGGGCTAAAAGGGGGTAGAGTAGTATATGAGTCAGCGTGTAATGGGAACCCATGGAGTCGTTGGGCGAGTTGCCCCATTGCCCGAAGTAGTGAGAAGGTTTTATTTGAAGAGGCAGAGAAATGCGTATTATTTCTATTTGGGCATCTACCAAGATGCCCGCAAGTTGCGATGTAAACTCCTGGGCGCCGTGTTGGAGACCCTGCCTCCGGTCAGGCAAGCGTTAAATGTGGCATTATCCCACTGCGCTTTCCAGTAGGGCTTCTCTAGAGTAATTTAAATCGAAGGTTGTGGTGAGCGGCAACCACAATCCGCTCTCCGAGGGCGGGAACCAACCTTTCTGGCCTCCCCTTCCTTCGCCAGCTGCAACCTCACCTGCCCAGCTGGCCATTATGGGGCAAACTGCGCTCAGCTATGCGACTGCCACGAGGACTCCTGCAACCCCTTCACCGGCATGTGCCACATGGGTAAGTCCTTGGCCAACCTTCCCCGCCCCCCTAGACCTTCTTGCCCCAGCTGGGTGGGGGAGGTGCAAGGTGTGGCCCAAAGGGGGGCCCCAACAGCCCCCTCGCATTGCCACAGCCACCCTCTTGCCTTTTTTTCAACACCCTCTGCAACACACAGACACACACCCAGGTCCCACCTTGCCAGGGCAGCCGGCTTGTGGCCCACGGCTGCTTGCTCTGCCCGCTGACTCTTGCCAGCCTCTTTTCCCCAGAGGCCAATCAGCGGATGGGAGTGATTGGCGCCGGAGTCCTCCTGATCTTCCTGCTCTGCCTCCTCCTCTCCCTGTTGTCGTGCTGCTGCATTTGCCGCAAAAAGGATCAGGCCCGGGAGTGAGTACCCAGCGGGGGGAGCCTGGGGGGGGGGGCTGGGAGGAGGGAAGCTGTGGGGAACCGGCTTTCCAGAAGCGAGCCCTGGCGGGAAGGGGTGTCGGGACGGGGGGAGGAAGGATGGGTCTGGAGCCACTTCCATCTGGCCTGCTTCCCTTGGCTGCCCAAATTCCCAAGAACAATTATAGGGAGTCCTCGGCTTACGACGGCAGTGGGGCCCAACATCTCTGCTGCTAAGCAAAACGGTTGTTAAGTGAGCTCTGCACCGTTTTACAATCTTTCTTGCCGCGATTGTTGAGTGAACCTCTGCAGTTGTGAAATTGGTAACCCGGTTGTTAAGTGAATCTGGCTTCCCCCCATTGACTTTGCTTGTCAGAAGGCGGCAAAAGGGGATCAGGGGATCCCCCCAGGACGCTGTGACCGTCACAAACATGAGTCAGTTGCCAAGTGCCAGAATTTGGATGAGATGACCCTGGGGATGCTGCAACAAGGTCTTCAGCGTAAAAAACGGTCATAACTCACTTTTTCAGTGATGTTGTAACTTTGAATGGCCACTAAACGAAGTCAAGGATTACCTGTAATCAGGGGAGGAGGCTGCCTCCCGGAGCTGTGGGTGCCCCATCACTGGAGGGTTTTAAGAAAAGTCTTAAAGAAAAGTCCATTTGTCCAGGATGGGTTGGACTACAAGACCTCCGAGGTCCCTTCCAGACTGTAAAGCACTATGCAGCGGTATATAAGTGCTATTGCTATCCATGCAGCCACTTTTGACCGTGGTCTTTACCTGGTTGTCTTGCTTCCTTCACAGCATCCGCCAGGACTTGGCTCGTAAAAAATCTTCAAGGCGCCTTTGCGGACAGTTCAGCCAAATCAGCTTGAAGTTGCCTCGTATCCCTCTTCGCCGTCAGAAGTTGCCAAAGGTTGTAGGTAAGGATCCACTCCACTCCACGGTCCAGGTCACGGGTCCATCCAGCTCAGCAAAGATGATTAGGGGACTGGAGGCTAAAACATATAAGGAACCGTTGCTGGAATTGGGTATGTCTAGTTTAATGAAGAGAAGGACGAGGGGGGACATGATAGCAGTCTTCCAATATCTCAGGGGCTGCCCCAAAGAAGAGGGAGTCAAGCTATTCTCCAAAGCGCCGGAAGGCAGGACAAGAAGCAACGGATGGAAACTAAATCAGGGAGAGAAGCAACCTAGAACTAAGGAGAAACTTCCTGACAGTTAGAACAATTAACCAGTGGAACAACCTGCCTCCAGAAGTTGTGAATGCTCCAACACTGGAAGTTTTTAAGAAGAGACTGGACAGCATTTGTCCGAAATGGTGTAGGGTTTCCTGCCTGAGCAGGGGGTTGGACTAGAAGACCTCCAAGGCCCCTTCCAACTCTGTTATTCTGTTCTATACTATTCTTCTTCTTGAAACCTCCTCCAATGATGGAGCGCCCACGGCTTCTGGAGGCCAGCCACGCCACTGATTGATTGTTCTTACTGATAGGAAACATTTCTTCTTAGCATTGCTTAAGATGGCTGGGTGAGTGTTGTACAGGGCTGGAGGAAACGTTGCTTTGCCCTGCCTTTGGTGGCTGTGCCTTTTCAGCTGAAAGAAAAGAGGGAGCAAATTCTTGACATCCAGATCATCACGGAATAAAATCCAGCCATCCAGTTTAGAGGGGTCCCCTGATCTCCTGATTCTGCAGAGCAAAAACAAAACAAAACTCCTTTTAAGTGAACATTTGAAAATCAGCAAGCAGCAGGAGGTTATCCAGCCAGCCAGTCAAACTCTTTGTGATCAAGGGCATAATTTTAATCAGGCCCATCTGTCCGAAACTGTCTCCTTGATTTCTGTCAACCCCTTTTCCAATTTCGATTTTTATTTTTTTTCCAAGCATCGGTGTCTGATTCTTGCCTTTGCATTGTGCCTCCAAACTATTTAATCTTTATCTGCGTCGATGGTGCCTTGCAGCGAGCAGCCTGGCTTTATTTCAGCTCTTGAATTATTTGTTCTTCTTGGGCTGCAAGGGCTTTTTCCAGCGCCACAATTCACAGGCATCACTTCTATGGGCTTTGCTTTCTGTGTATCTGTAATTGAACAAAGACTTTTACAGAATCCTACTGGTCCGTGTGATGTCTCTGTCAGAGTTTTACTTCCAAGCAGCATAATTCCCTTTATTTTACAGTTAGAGCAGCCATTTCCGTGAGTTTTTGAGCCTAGAATAAGACCATCATCCCAGCAATCTGGAAATAGTTCATCCAAGGGATAAAATCCCCAGAGCTGTTTATCAGAAAGAAGATAAGAGCTTTAGCAGTGGAAATGCAGCAGGCACTCTGTCGTCAAGTGAGAAGCCTATGCAGGTAGTCCTCAACTTACGACCACAATCGAGCCCACTTCTGCTGCTAAGTGAGACATTGGTCATAAGCGGGTTTTGCCCCATTTTATGACCTTTCTTCCACAGTTACTAAGTGAATCACTGCAGTTGTTAAGTTAGTAACCTGGTTGTTAAGTGAATCCGGCTTCCTCGTTGATTTTGCTTGTCAAAAAGTCACAGAAGGGGATCACGTGATCCCAAGACACGGCAAAGGTCATAAATATGAGTCTGAATTTTGATCACATGACCGTGGGGATGCTGCAACGGTCATAAGTGTGAAAATGGTCACAGGTCACTTTTTTCAGTGCCATTGTAACTTCAAATGGTCACTAAATAGAATAGAATAGAATCTGGAAGGGACCTTGGAGGTCTTCTAGTCCAGCCCCCCGCTCAAGCAGGAGACCCTATACCATCCCAGACAGGTGATTGTCCAGTCTCTTCTTAAAAACCTCCAGTGATGAAGCACCCACAACTTCTGGAGGTTAATTGGTTAATTAGGAAGTTTCTCCTTAATTCCAGGTTGCTTCTCTCCTTGATCAGTTTCCAACCATTGTTTCTCGTCCTTCCCTCTGGTGCTCTGGTGAACAAGCTGGCCCCCTCTGCCTTGTGGCAGCCCCTCAGATACTGGAACACTGCTATCATGTCTCCCCTGTTCCCTTCTTTTCTCTAGACTAGCCAGACCCAAGGACTACCTGTATAAACGAAAGGCCCTCCGGCCGGATTATTCTACAGTATGTTGTATGTTTAGGCCGGCAAAACTCTGGTTCGCTGTCTCCCATTTTTTCTGTACAGAGAGCTGGGAATGGACATTCGCAGGGAAGTCAAAGCCTCCAAAAAAGCAAGCATAGCATTTGCAAGCCAGCCTCTAACCTTGTTTGTACATGGCTGCAGCATCAATGCACATACAAAAGGAATGCAGCTTAGATTGTGACACCACACCCACACCCATATTCACAGAGAGAGAAGGGGGGGGAGAGGGACATGTGGAATGGCCCAGGTTGAGAATCAACTTCTCTAGATATTTTCAGCTGGAAACATGTCTGTTTCATGAAGGGGGGATAATTTGCATTTGTTCCCTTTTCTACACCTATAAACCTTTCACCAATGTGGGAATTCTCGTGCCTAAGAAAATAAAGAGGATTGGAGGCTAAAATATATGCAGAATGGTTGCTGGAATTGGGTATGTCTAGTTGAATGAAAATAAAGACTAGGGGGGAACGTGGTAGCAGTCTTCCAATATTTGAGGGGCTGCCACAAAGAAGAGGGAGTCAAGCTATTCTCCAAAGCCCCTGAAGGCAGGACAAGAAACAATGGTTGGAAACTGATCAAGGAGAGAAGCAACCTGGAATCAAGGAGAAATTTCCTGACAGAACAATTAACCAGTGGAACTGGTTGCCTCCAGAAGTTGTGGGTGCTCCATCACTGGAGGTTTTTAAGAAAAGACTGGACAGCCGCTTGTCTGAATTGGTATAGGGTCTCCTGCCTGAGCAGGGGGTTGGACTAGAAGACCTCCAAGGTCCCTTCCAACTCTGTTATTCTGTTAAAGTCAGTTGCACCTTCAGCTTTTTCTCCATCTATTTGCCTTGGGTTGACATTGCCTGTGGACATCACCTAACAGGTTTTTGTCTTTTTTTCACCAAGTGACATCCTCACTGTATCTGAGGCTGTTGATGCTTCTCCAGTCTATTTTATTTCCCTGTTTTTATTTCTTCTGGTCCACAATTGCTCATGGTAGATTCTGAGTATGCTCCTGAACCTTTCCTTTCTTTAATGTTCTTAAACAAATCTCCTGTTGCCTCCATGCAGTTGTTAATGTACAATTGCCTGGCACTGCTTATTTAAATATCATTCAATCAGAATAGAGCTGGAAGGGACCTTGGAAGTCTTTTAGTCCAACCGCCTGCTCAAGCAGGAGACCCTACACCATTTCAGACAGGTGACTATCCAGTCTCTTCTTAAAAACCTCCAGTGATGGAGCACCCACAACTTCTGGAGGCAACTTCTGTTCCACTGGTTAATTGTCCTCACTGTTAGGAACTTTCTCCTTAATTCCAGGTTGCTTCTCTCCTTGATTAGTTTCTATCCATTGTTTCTTGTCTTCTGGTGCTTTGGAAAGTAGGTTGACCCCCTCTTCTTTGTGGCAGCCCTTAATATAACTAATGTATTATTGATATACTTTTACAGTTAATATACTTAACATTTTAGTCTGTATGTATCATGATGATATACATTCAGTACAAAAACCTATATTTTCTTGTCTCTTCTTGTTTTGTTTTTTTCTGGAACTTAGCATTCGGTTGGGGAAAAAAATATTTGTATTTTACTTTCCACTTTTATTTTCACAAAATCAGCAGATAGCCATTTTATCTCTTTTTGCTTTCAGGCTATTTTTATTTGTTTCATCTTTAAGGGCAGCATTTATTTCAGTCCGTAGTCTGTTTATCAAATCCAATCCATTTAAATCTAGTTTTTGTTTTCACTGCTACGGAATATTGTTAAGAAATAATTTTGTTTTCGTTAGTTTTAAGTTGTAGTTCTACAAGAAACCTGTGATCTGAACAATAGCCAATGCCAATTCTTTCTGTTCTTTTTTTTCTTTTTCTTTTGCTGACTAAATAGAGATTTTCCATCTTTGCCTGCAAAGCAGATCATCAGTTTGATTTTTGTGTGTCCTATCCAATGATGTCCATGTGTATTTTAGGTTGCTGGCAGTGTTTGCTCTATTAAAACACTGGATTTTCTTGGCAAAACACTATTAATCTGTCTCCTGCTTCACTCCCCAAAAGGCGTCAAATTTTCCTATTATTTCAGACGCTATTTTACTTCCAACTTTAGCATTCTACAGGAAGTTCTCGGTTTATGACAATTGAGACCAACATCTCTGTTGTTAAGTGAGACATTTGACATAAGTGAGTTTTCCCCCATTTTATGACTTTTCTTGCCATAAGCGAATCACTGCAGTTGATAAGTTAGTAACCTGGTTGCGAAGTGAATCTGGCTTCTCCAATTGACTTTGCTTGTCAGAAGGTCGCAAAAGGGGATCGCGTGACACACACACACCCCGGGACGCCGCAAAGGTCATAAATATGAACCAGTTGCCAAGCGTCTGAATTTTGATCACGTGACTTGGGGGGATGCTGCAAAGCAGTGGTGGGATTCAAATAGGTGAACAACCGGTTCTCTGAGTGGATGCCGCTTCCGGAAGTCCATTCTAGGCCTGGGCAACAAAAAATTAACTACCGGTTCTGCCAAAGTGGTGCGAACTGGCTGAATCCCACCACTGTATCTATATCTATCTATCTATCTATCTATCTATCTATCTATCTATCTATCTATCTATCTATCTATCTATCTATCTATCTATCTATCTATCTATCTATCTATCTATCTATCTATCTATCTATCTATCTATCTATCTATCTATCCATCATCTATCTATCATCTATCTCTCAATTATCTATCTATCATTATCTCTCAATTATCTATCTATCTATCTATCTATCTATCTATCTATCTATCAATTATCTGTCTGTCTGTCTGTCTGGGGAACAGACAGACACTATGTCACTGTGCTCTGGATCTATCTATCTATCTATCTATATCTATCTATCTATCTCTCTATCTCTCTATATCTATCTATCTCTATCTCTATATCTATTTATATATATATATATATCTCTCTCTCTCTATCTATCTATCTCTATCTATTTATCCATCCATCCATCCATCCATCCATCCATCCAGTGGTGGGATTCAAATAGGTGAACAACCGGTTCTCTGTGTGGATGCCGCTTCCGGAAGTCCGTTCTGGGCCTGGGCAACCAAAAATTAGCTACTGGTTCTGCCGAAGTGGTGCAAACCGGCTGAATCCCCCCCCCCCACTGCTGCAAAGGTCGTTAACTATGAAAAATGGTCATAAGTCATCTTTTTTCAGCGATGTAACTTTGAATGGTCACTAAATGAACTGCTATAAGTCAATAGGGCTGCTATTTGGTGCTATCTTGACAAGATGCTATGAGGCATCCTTGAAGCGTTCAGTTCCTGCTTGCTTTGCATCTGCAGCTGCGGAACCGTCTTCCCATCGTTTTGGGTTGCAGCTGACACCAACCTTGACCTTTTGGGTTAGGAAGATGGCTGCTCCTTCTTTCCTCTGATTTTCTTCTTGGCCCACTTGGTGTGAAGTAGCCCATTCCGGTCCATTCCAGTTCCAGAATGTCAATCTTTCTGCTTTGGCGGTGGTTCACCGTTCTGATAGTCCTTGTGCCTATGACCTCCCCTTTTGCCTCTGGGCACATCACCATCTGGAGATCCTTTTGGCCTTAATCCGGTGGCATCACAAGCCTCAAAGCTGGCTGTACTTGCCCTCTGTGGTGCCCCAGTAGCTCGGTGGGGACCTTCCAGCCTGCAAGGCCAGTCCTGGTTCCTTTTTGGAAGAGGGGAGTGGTTGCCCTTCCCTTCTCCGGTGGATCATAGGTTATCCCTCATCCATGAGCTCTTATCCCGGGTGATCCTCTGGGAGAGATGCTCCTGATGGGATCTCACATCATCCTTGGGATATGCAAGTCCCGTCATCGCTACAGGTCTAAGGGACAATAGAGGAGAGCCTAATACCTGCAAACAAGGTATAAAATATATCCCACAAAGTTAAGGGGCATCTTATGGGCATACCCTACTTCTTATGCATCTTAATAATTAAAAAAAAAAAAAAAGCTAAGTAGGAGAAGGTGAGGATTGATTCCAGATCATTGCTGCCACAAGGCAGAGGAGGACAGGTTGTTCACCAAAGCACCAGAGGGAAGGACGAGAAACAATGGTTGGAAACTGATCAAGGAGACAAAACAACCTGGAATTGAGGAGAAAGTTCCTGACAGTGAGGACAATCAACCAATGGAACAGCTTTGCCTTCAGAAATCGTGGACGCTCCATCACTGGAAGTTTTAAAGAAGAGACTGGACAATCACTTGTCTGAGATGGTAGAGGTTCTCCTGCTTGAGCAGGGGGCTGGACTAGAAGACCTCCAAGGTCCCTTCCAGATTCTATTCTATTCTATTCTATTCTATTCTATTCTATTCTATTCTATTCTACTCTATTCTTATTCTATTCTATTCTTATTCTATTCTATTCTATTCTATTCTATTCTTATTCTATTCTATTCTATTCTTATTCTATTCTTATTCTATTCTTATGCTATTCTTATTCTATTCTATTCTTATTCTATTCTATTCTTATTCTATTCTATTCTTATTCTATTCTTATTCTATTCTATTCTTATTCTATTCTATTCTATTCTATTCTATTCTTATTCTATTCTTATTCTTATTCTATTCTTATTCTATTCTATTCTATTCTATTCTTATTCTAATCTATTCTATTCTATTCTATTCTATTCTATTCTATTCTATTCTATTCTATTCTATTCTATTCTATTCCATTCCATTCCATTCCATTCCATTCCTATTCTATTCTTATTCTATTCTATTCTATTCTATTCTATTCTATTCTATTCTATTCTATTCTATTCTATTCTATTCTATTCTATTCTATTCTATTCGTTGTACCTTTGGCATTCAACAACCTGGGTAATTATTATTTCTTCATTCCCCTTTTCCAACTCTCGCTGGGAAATGCGGTTGTGAAAGGTCCCGAAAGCTGCTGCAGCGCCAAACCCCTGGAACGCTTTTCTCCTGAAACGATCAGCAGAGCCGTGTTTACAGTAGCACGCTGGGGCTGGCTGCCCTCCCCTCGCTAGAATAGAGGCTCTTTCTCTGGAGGAGAGGCTTGGGCTGAATGAGTCTGTGTGTCTGCACTTCCTGGCGTTTAGTGCCAGTTGGAGATTTTGTATAAACAATGGCAGCAAGAGGTTTCCCCTTGGCCTCTGTCGTGCGGAGGGAGCTGGCGCTCTTCGCTGGAGCTCCAGAAGAGGATTGTGCCACACAAGCTGAGGCAGATCGCTTAGAAATGAGGCGTGGTCCTGGCTGGTCCCCTTGCCCTCCTCAGCCCAGCCTGGCCAGATCGAGCCAGCCAGTTTCGGACCCCGACAGCTGCTAGCCAGATGCTCCATCCAGGACATGAAGAGACAGGAGCACCATCACCTTCCCTGTGGCTGCATCTCAAGGCAGTGCCAAACACTAAAACAGGCCAGCTGGATGCCTAGAAACGTGCTAAAGCTGAAATGCGGCCTGCTTCTTGCAGTCTGCAAATCATGGGAGATAGCAACAGCGCTAGCAATAGTGCTTGGACTTATAGACCGCTTCCCAGTGCTTTCCGGCCCTCTCTAAGCGGTTTACAGAGCCAGCCTGTTGCCCCCAACAATCTGGGTCCTCATTTTACTGACCTTGAAAGTATGGAAGGCTGAATCAGAGCTGGTCAGAACTGAACTGCTGGCAGTCGGCAGTCAGCAGAATTAGCCTGCAATGCTGCATTCTAGCCACTGCATACCATGGATGGATGGATGGACAAATGGAAGGAAGGAAAGAAGGAAGGAAGGAAGGAAGGAAGGAAGGAAGGAAGGAAGGAAGGAAGGAAGGAAGGAAGGAGCAATAGCAATAGCACTAAGACTTATATGCTGCTTTACAGCCCTCTCTAAGCAGTTTACAGAGTCAGCCTATTGCCCCCAATAATATGGGTCCTCATTTTACTGACCTTGAAAGAATAGAAGACTGAATCAGAGCTGGTCAGAATCGAACTGCTGGCAGTTGGCAGTGAGCAGAATTAGCCTGCAATGCTGCATTCCAACCACTGCATACCATGGATGGAAGGAAGGAAGGAAGGAAGGAAGGAAGGAAGGAAGGAAAGAGCAATAGCAATAAGACTTATATGCTGCTTTACAGCTCTCTCTAAGCAATTTACAGAGCCAGCCTATTGCCCCCAACAATTTGGGTCCTCATTTTACCGACCTCGGAAGGATGGAAGGCTGAATCTCAGCTAGTCAGAATCGAACTGCTGGCAGTCGGCAGTCAGCAGAATTAGCCTGCAGTGCTGCATTCTAACCACTGTGCCACCACACATCATAACTTTAATGTTGTGGGAAGCCTGCTGCTGTTGTTGTTAGTTGCGAAGTCGTGTCCGACCCATCGCGACCCCATGGACAACGTTCCTCCAGGCCTTCCTGTCCTCTACCATCTTCTGGAGTCCATTTAAGCTCAGGCCTACTGCTTCAGTGACTCCATCCAGCCACCTCATTCTCTGTCGTCCCCTTCTTCTGTTGCCCTCCATCTTTCCCAGCATTAGGCTCTTCTCCAGTGAGTCCTTCCTTCTCATTAGGTGGCCAAAGTACTTGAGTTTCAACTTCAGGATCTGGCCTTCTAAGGAGCAGTCAGGGTTGATCTCCTCCAGGACTGACCGGTTTGATCGCCTTGCAGTCCAGGGGACTCGCAGGGGTCTTCTCCAGCACCAGAGTTCAAAGGCCTCAATTCTTTGGCGCTCAGCCTTTCTTAGGGTCCAACTTTCACAGCCATACATTGCAACTGGGAAAACCATGGCCTTGACTATACGCACTTTGTTGGCAGGGTGACGTCTCTGCTTTTTAGTATGCTGTCTAGATTTGCCGTAGCTTTCCATGTAGCTGTTGAGACTCACTCACTGTGTTCCCATGACGGGCTGAGCCGTAGACCCTGAAAAATGTACAGGGAAGAGGAACAAAGATAATAAAAGGTCTGGGGGCTAAATCGTATGACGAACGGTTGAGGGATCTAGATATGTCTAGCCTATAGAAGAGAAGGATCAGAAGAGAAGACACGGTCACTGACTTCCAGTACTTGAGGGATTATTGCTGGAAGAGGGGACTGACTTATCCCAGAGGGCAGGACAAGAAATAATGGATAGAAGCTTGTTAAAGAGAGATTCAACCAGGAAGTAAGGAGACACTTCCTGCCATAAAGGACAACTAATCCGATGGAATAATTTGCCTCCCAGAGTTGTGACTGTTCTGTCACTGGAGGTTTTCAAGAAAAGATTGGACAGCCATTTGTCCGGGATGTTATTGAGCAGGGGGTTGGACTAGGAGACCTCTGTCGTCCTCTCCAGCCCTATGTTCTATGTAGACTGGCTTGCTCCCTCTTCCCCTTGCTTCCTCTTCCCCATAGGACCCTTGGGATGGCAGAACCCTCCACATATAGATTGCTTGTTTCAGGTTGGATTCACCTGCCATGGAGGCTTGGGCACCCCAATTTGTAAACTGGGCTTCCCAGCTATGCGTGTTGCTGATTCTCAATGCTTTGGCTGAAAGCCCCCCAGCAAGCAGCTCCAGGGCTCCCTGGACCCAGAACCTGATGCGGCCCCCTCCTGCCTCTTTTTTCACCCCCTTGTTCACTTCCCCTAAAGCAGTTGCCAGGGTCCACAATCTGGGGGGGTGGGGGGGTGGGCTGACTGTGGCTGCCTCCAGAGCCATTTGGTGACCGGCCAGCCCCACATCCTGCATTTCTCCCCCTGCCTGCCACCAACTCCAAGGCTGGGCCTCCCGGAGCACCCCTAAATTGCCAGAGTGCTCTTATTTCACCAGAATGAAATGCTTTGGTGCCAGGCTCCGTTGTTTGGCTTGGCACCCAGGCCTTGTCATATGTTCTCATTATTGCCCAGTTTTGCTGTGGAAGTCCCACATGGCTGCAGAGGGGGTGGGGGCACCAGACAGAGCTGCAAGCCAAGCAGGGCACCCCACTTCTCCTGCTTTTGCCTTCCTTCCTTCCTGATTTCTTTCTTTCTTTCTTTCCTTTCTTCCTTTCTTTCTGATTTCTTTCTTTCCTTCCTTCCTTCCTGATTTTTCTTTCTTTCTTTCTTTCCTTTCTTCCTTTCTTTCTGATTTCTTTCTTTCCTTCCTTCCTTCCTTCCTGATTTCTTTCTTTCTTTCCTTTCTTCCTTTCGTTCTGATTTCTTTCTTTCGTTCGTTCCTTCCTTCCTTCCGGATTTCTTTCTTTCTTTCTTTCTTTCTTTCCTTTCTTCCTTCCTGATTTTTCTCTTTCCTTTCTTTCCTTTCGTTCTGATTTCTTTCTTTCGTTCGTTCCTTCCTTCCTTCCGGATTTCTTTCTTTCTTTCTTTCCTTTCTTCCTTTTGTTCTGATTTCTTTCTTTCTTTCCTTCCTTCCTTCCTGATTTTTCTTTCTTTCCTTTCTTCCTTTCGTTCTGATTTCTTTCTTTCCTTCCTTTCTTCCTTTTGTTCTGATTTCTTTCTTTCCTTCCTTCCTTCCTGATTTTTCTTTCCTTCCTTCCTTCCTTCCTTCCTTCCTGATTTCTTTCCTTTCTTCCTTTCTTTCTGATTTCTTTCTTTCTTTCTTTCCTTCCTTCCTTCCTTCCTTCCTTCCTTCCTTCCTTCCTTCCTTCCTTCCTTCCTTCCTTCCTTCCTTCCTTCCTTCCTTCCCCACCCAAACCATATCCATTCTTAGTGTCCTTCCAGAAAGGAAGGACGGCACCCTTGTATCCGGCAGGATTCTCGTGGGACAGCAGCTCTCTCTGTCCCCAGCTTAGAGTCTGGCTGCCTCTGACCATTCCTAGTGCACTAGGAAGCCTTGGCATGGCTGCTGGCGGGCCTCAGGCCTCTTCCCCTTTCTTATGTGCCGTTAAAGATTTCTTGTGAAGGTTCTCCCCCCCCCCCCGGCCTGCCTTAGAGGAACTGGAGATGGAATAACCCTCCATTCCTGTCTTTGCCTCCTGGCTCTGGAAGATAAAGGAGAGAATCCTGGGCTGCAGTTCCGAAGCCTGGTTGTCCTGCATTCGGCCATGAAGCACCGAAGGCGGTTATGCCGGTTTCCACAGCCTTCGCCTCCTCCTGCCTTCCCACGAAGGGGAGCCTCAGAGCCGAGAAGCGCCAGCCGAGGCTGCTCCCGCTAAAGCAGGGCTTTTCAACCAGTGGTACGGGTACCACCTATGGTACATTGGCACCTGGCAGGTGGTGCGCGACCATCCTAGAAAAGTGGTAGCGGGGGAGGGGAATGAGCTGAACCAGTGGCAGCACCGCACAAGCCTGAGCGAGAGATGGCTGGAGCTGCAGGGCTGTCAGAGCTCAGCGGAAGCGCCAGGATCAGTGCTGCTTTCCAGCTGATTGGCGCTTCTTCGGGGCTGTCAGGGCTCAGCGGAAGCGCCAGGATCAATGCCGCTTTCCAGCTGATTGGCGCTTCTTCGGGGCTTTCAGGGCTCAGCGGAAGCGCCAGGATCAATGCCGCTTTCCAGCTGATTGGCGCTTCTTCGGGGCTGTCAGGGCTCAGTGGAAGTGCCAGGATCAGTGCCAGGCTCCAGCTGGAGCTCGGCGCTGATCCTGGTGCTTCTGCTGAGCCCTGAAGAAGCACCAATCAGCTGGAATGTTGCAGCATCTCCAGGGTCTTGTGATTTACATTCAGATGCTTGGCAACTGATTCATATTTATGACGGTCACAGCATCCCAGGGTCATGTGAAGTGACCAAAACCTGCTGCAACCACCCAGCAGACGGGGGGAATAAAAACCAAACACCCCCCCACCCCACCCCCGCTGCCAATCCTCAACAGAAATGCTCACAACAATGAAAACCTCGGACAGGAGGAAGAGCGCCGCCGGGCGTTGTCTTGCTCGGCTGTGGCTTGGGGGGCACTTTTCTCAGTGCCATTGTAACTTCGAACAGTCACTAAGCGAACTGTTGTAAGTCGAGGACTACCTGTACTTTATCACTTTTTTCCTTTTTGGGGGGGGGGTCATCAAGTTTTTGACACCTTGCTAGGCGACTGGTGGTACTCGGATGTTGCCATATCCTAAAAGTGGTACAATGGGTGAAAAGGTTGAAAAGCCGTGGTCTAAAGCATGCCGGTGTTTGCAGCAGAACAAACACAGGAGAGGCCCACAGGAAAGCCTTCTCCAGCCACTCTCAGCACGATTTATTTGGCGGTGACTCACCCAGAACCAGAGGTCTGAATGCATCGGAAGCGCTGCTTCCCCCCCCCTCCCATCCCCCCCAGGTTTGCTTGCACACACTGTTGGGCTCGCCTGGCGCATCACTACTGCCGGAGCAGCTCAAAGCCTGGGCAGCTTTTGTGGAACCAGGGCATTAGCCATCTCGGTTAAGGGATAATCAGGGACTGGGGAGGTAACACACACACAACTAAGAGCCTGAAAGAGCCATCAATCTCTGCCGGTGCTCCGCCAGCCCTGCTCCTCTCCCCCAAGGAGGCAACTCTACTTCCCTGCTGTGCTCAGGGCTTAAGAATGTCTTCTGGATTTCTCTGGGCGAAGTTTCTGAGCGTGCAGAATTCGCTTGTTTTGGGGGGAGGGGGATGTACAGGTAGTCCTCGGCTTATGACCACCATTGAGTCCATAATTTCCGTTGTTAAGTGAAACATTCAGTGAGTTTTGCCCCATTTTTACGGCCTTTCTCGCTGCAGTCGTGAAGGGCATCGCCGCCCTTGACGTGTCAATAAGACGGTTGTTCAGGGGATTCGGCTTCCCCGTTGATTTCGATTGTCAGGTGGCAAAAGGGGACGAGGTGGCCTCGGGACACATCAACGGTCATAAGTATGAGTCAGCTGCCAAGTGTCGGAATTTTGATCGCGTGACCATGTGTGAAAAATAAGTCCCGTTGTGATTTTGAACAGTCACTAAATGAACTGTTGTAAGTCAAGGACTTACCTGTATATTGCTGGTGGTGGTGTTTTTTGCTACCGTCTCCCCATCAGTCCACGGCCTCCCTGGCTGCCCACAGTTTCCAGTCTGAGAAAAACCCCGCCCTCCAGGTGGTTGGCTCTTTCCCAATTTTGGGTCTTCTCCCAGAGGCCTGGGAGTCGGAGGGTCCTTAGCTGCGCTTTTCTGGGCAGAGAGCAGCCCTGACGTTGTTCCTGGGATCTGTCGGAGCTCCTCTCCCAGCCTGGAGTGTTCCTACCACCACTAGGAGCACTTTGGCCTTGACTTTCCATGTCCTCTCCAGTTCCTCCTCAGGCCCTGCTACTTATGGAATAGGAATAGGAATAGGAATAGCATGGCATGGCATGGAATGGAATGGAATAGAATTATGGGATAGAATAGAATGGAATAGAATGGAATAGAATAGAATAGAATAGAATAGAATAGAATAGAATAGAATAGAATAGAATAGAATAGAATAGAATAGAATAGGATAGGATAGGATAGGAATGGAATAGGATAGCATAGGAATAGGATAGAATAGAATATAGAATAGAATAGAATAGAATAGAATAGAATAGAGAATAGAATAGAATAGAATAGAATAGAATAGAATAGAATAGAATAGAATAGAATAGAATAGAATAGAATAGAATAGAATAGAATAGGAATCTTTATATGGAATGGAATGGAATGGAATGGAATGGAATGGAATGGAATGGAATGGAATGGAATAGAATAGAATAGAATAGAATAGAATAGAATAGAATAGAACAGAATAGGAATCTTTATATGGAATGGAATAGAATAGAATAGAATAGAATAGAATAGAATAGAATAGAATAGAATAGAATAGAATAGAATAGAATAGAATAGAATAGAATAGAATAGAATAGAATAGAATAGGAATCTTTATATGGAATGGAATGGAATGGAATGGAATGGAATGGAATGGAATGGAATGGAATGGAATAGAATAGAATAGAATAGAATAGAATAGAATAGAATAGAATAGAATAGAATAGAATAGAATAGAATAGAATAGAATAGAATAGAATAGAATAGAAGCTGGAAGGGACCTTGGAGGTCTTGGAGGTCCTGCTCAACCTTCTAACCTTCTCATATTCCTTCTTCGTGGGGTTGCTGTCACTTGGCATTGCTACATCTACAACCCCCACTGTCTTCTCTCCGTGTGTACGTCTCCATCAGAAGCTTTGAGTCCGTTTCAGGAAAACAGACCAACTAAGCAGGGCAAAAAAATCAGCTGCAAAAGCCAACCACTATCTCAGCATCATCTGTTCTCAAATAGATGCACTTATGATCAACAGGATTCCTTCCGGTAGATCTGAGCCTTCATGCCCTCATGGACACACACCTGTCATTTTTATGGTAGCCATGTAGCTTCGAAGCTGCTGCTTTCTTCCAGGTGTTTTTGGCTCCTGCTGGTTTTGCCCACAATCCTGTTCCCTAAAATTGCCCCATCCAAATACTAACCTGGTCTGGCCCTGCTTAACATCCAAGCTGTCACCCTATATGGATAATATGTACATTATAGCTCAGCAAAGATCTGACATCAAATACCTTAAAGCGGTTGTATCTTTCCCTGGCCTTCTGTGGCCACTTTAAATGTTCCCAACAGAAGTAACATGGATGCCCAAAGGCATTCCCAAAGCAAACTTTGGGAAGACACATGTCCGCACAACGCTGCCTATGGAACATAGATTTCTTTCGGCTGTGGTTTGTTCTCCAAGCTTCTTTCCATATAATTTCTGAACGTTTCGTTACCAAACTAGGTGACATCATTCACAGGATTTTCTGCTCCTATTTTCCTTAGCTTATAAATGTCTTGTGTGCCAGAGTGGTCAGTTGATGGCGCGATTGGTTGTTTGTTTGGAGCTGTATTTGAATCCTGAGCAGCTGATAGGTTGTTTGTTTGGAGCTATATTTGAATTCTGAGCAGCTGATTGGTTCTTTTGTTGATTGGCAGTTCCTGAGCCAGCATGGCTCAGCTTGGAAACCTCTCCCTTTCCCCTCAGCATGGCTGGCTCAGGAATTCTGGGAGTTGAAGTCCTCGAGTGATAAAAGTGCCAAGGTTGCCTACCTCTGGCCTAGGCCTAGGCCGCTTTATGACTCGTGGACTTCAACTCCCAGAATTCCTGAGCCAGCATGGCTCAGCTTGGAAACCTCTCCCTTTCCCCTCAGCATGGCTGGCTCAGGAATTCTGGGAGTTGAAGTCCACGAGTCATAAAAGAGCCAAGGTTGCCTACCCCTGATCTTCTAGATCAAGATGCTTGTTAATTGCTCCTTTGGTAGAATAACAGGCCTCAATAAATTCAGGTGTGTGTGTGTGTGGCGGGTGTTGGCATGCCCAATAATTTTTGTTCCTTCCCAATCAAACTGGTGCTGTTTATCATCAATGTGGTTTGAGATCAGGGATTTTTGGCCATGCCGTTTAACTTCCCAAAGAAGGGGGTCTTCCGCATTTAGGGATGCTCTGTGCTTCCCATGTTTCATGCAGGAGGACGTCTACTTTTTGCACGAAACCAACCTTGTGAGGCAGGTGAAGCTGGCCCAGGGAGCTGCTGGGGTTGAAAGGGAATCAGGGCCCGGCCCAGCGCCCTGCCCACTACCCTGCCTGGCTATTTGAGAAGAGGCCAGCCCCAGTCACCCATGGGTGTACGTGGCTGAGGGACTGGCCCAGGTGGCTAGGGAGATCCTGGGACTACAAGAAGACTTGAACATGGGATTCCCTGTTCTTGCATCTCCCACCCCACCCCACCCTGGCTCTGGGGCCGAGAGGAAGGGCCTGGCCAGGGGAAGCTTCCATGGCTAATGGGGGGCTGCAACCTGGTCTCCCCACTCCCTGCCTGGCATCTTCACCGCAGTGGCTCTCAGATGAGGTGGCTCCCCTGATCCTGGGACAGCCCAAAAAAACCCTGCCTTGTTTTTCAAAAAAGGACCGCCGCAATACATGAGGTTGGTTTAGATGGCCTCAAAGGGAGATGACTGACAAAAATTAGTAATCAGCCAAACACAGCATTTGCCCTATTGGTTAGTTTTTTAGTGAAAAACTAACCAATATTCACAATAACCAAGCTTAGCATGTCGTGTGAACGCAGCTGGCGAATCTCTCACTGACTTGGTTAAACATGTAGTTGTTATTTAACAAACACAATTAAGACCAGCAACTTGGTCGCTAAACAAAGGGGTCATTAAGTGAAACCATGACTGCTTTTGATCTTACGTCAGCTTTTCCTCACTTTACAGACCTGCAAAGGTGGTAAATGTGGATCATAAACTTACTTTTTCATCAGTGTCATAGCTGTGAAGAGTTGCTAAGCAAGGCAGTCGCTAAATGAAGATTACCTGTGGTGCCAATATTGAATAACTTTGGGTCAGTCCCTCAGTTTTGGTTGAGACATCAGATAGTGGTTATGAATATAAAATGAACGGCAAAATATTATCTTCGCTTTGAGTTCCCGGATGCAAGTGGCCTCCTGATTTCATTTGTGGCGGAAAAGATCTTGACAGACTTGAACAATGGGCCTATCCAACAACATGAAATTTAATGTGGAGAAAAGCAAAGTTTTACACCTAGGCAGGAAAAAAACAAAGGTACAGGTACTGATTAGGTGAAACCTGGCTCAAAAACAGTAACTGTGAGAGGGACCTTGGAGTGATAATCCCTTAAACATGAGCCAGCAGTGTGTGGCAGCAGCCAAAAAAGCTAATAGTCCTTGGTTGTGTAAACAGAGGCATAGAATCAAAATCACGTGAAGTATTAGTACCACTTTATAAAACCTTAGTAAGTCCCCACCGGGAATACTGCATCCAGTTTTGGTCACCACATTAAAAAAAGATGTTGAGGCTTTGGAAAAAGTGCAAAGAAGAACAACTAAGAAGATTAACAACTGGAGACAAGAACATACGAAGAACTGTTGCAGGATTTGGGTATGGCCAGTCTAGAGAAAAGAAGGACTAGGGGGGACATGATAGCAGTGTTCCAGTATTTGAGGGGCTGCCACAAAGAGGAGGGGGTCGACTTATTTTCCAAAGCACCAGAAACCAAGATGAGAAACAACGGATGGAAACTAATCAAGGAGAGAAACAACCTGGAATTAAGGAGAAACTTCCTAACAGTGAGGACAATTAACCAGTGGAACGACTTTCCTTCAGAAGTTGTGGGTGCTCCATCCCTGGAGGCTTTTAAGAAGAGACTGGACAGCCACTTGTCCCAAATGGTATAGTAGGGTCTCCTGTTTGAGCAGGGGGTTGGACTAGAAGACCTCAAAGGTCCCTTCCAGCTGTATTCTGATTGATTGATTGATTGATTGATTGATTGATTTAACCTCCCTTTTCCACCCTCTCCATGTCTTGCAGTGGCTCATCATGACCTGGAGAACACCCTGAACTGCAGCTTCATTGAACCTCCTTCTGTGGTCGACCAGCCATCACCCTCCTGGTCATCTAGGGGCTCCTTCTCTTCCTTCGATACCACAGATGAAGGACCCGTCTACTGTGTGCCCCACGAAGGTCAGTGGAACTCCTGGCATGAGCCAGACTCCGATCAAGCAAAGCATCCCCCGAGAGAGAGTTCAGACCTGGCCACTGAAAGTGAAAGTCAGTGGTCACCAAGGGCAGAGATTAGTCCCCAAATGGGTATCATTTCCTTGGCTGGTTATTAGGAAAAGTTGGGATAGCAAAACAAAAAACAAACAAAAAAACCCCTGTAAGAGTATATGTGCATGCACACGCACACTCACACACACACGTTGCTGGGGACCCAATGCCAAGGTTGCCTACCCCTGCCCTATACCAATTCAGACAAGTGACTGTCTAGTCTCTTCTTAAAAATCTCCAGTGATGGAGCGCCCACGATTTCTGGAGGCAAACTGTTCCACTGGTTAATTGTCCTCAGTGTCAGGAAGTTTCTCCTTAATTCCAGGTTGCTTCTCTCCTTGATCAGTTTCCAACCATTGTTTCTTGTCTTGCCCTCTGGCACATTTGGAGAATAACGTGACCCCCTCTTCTTGGTGGCAGCCCCTCAAATACCGGAACACTGCTATCATGTCTCCTCTATTTCTTCTTTTCTTTAGACTAGCCAGACCCAAGTCCTGCAGCCGTTCTTCGTATGTTTTAGTCTCAAGGCCTTTGATCATCTTAGTTGCTCTTCTCTGAATTTTTTTCCAAACTCTCAATATCTTTTTTGTGACCAAAATTGGCTGCAGTATTCCTGGTGTGGTCTTACTAGAGTTTTATAAAGCGGTACTAATACTTTGTGTGATCTTGATTCTATGCCTCTGTTTATACAATCCAGGATTGTATTAGCTTTTTTGGTTGCTGCTGCACACCGCTGGCTCATGGTCAAGTGATCGTCCACTAGGACTCCAAGGTCCCTCTCACAGTTACTGTTTTTGAGCCAGGTCTTGCCCAATCTATACATGTACCTTTGGCTTTTCCTGCCCAAATGTAAAACTTTGCTTTTCTCTACATTGAAACTCATTTTGTTGGATAGGGCCCATTGTTCAAGTCTGTCAAGATCTTTTTGGAAACTGAGTTTGTCTTCTGGGATGTTGACTACTCCTGTCGGTTTGGTGTCATCTGCAAATTTGATGAGTTCCCCTTCAATTCCCTCATCTAAGTCATTGATGAAGATATTGAAGAGTCCTGGGCCTAAGGCGGAACCTTGTGGTACCCCACTGCTTACTTCTCTCCGTGTAGATGTAGTACCATTAAGGACTACTCATTGAGTACAGTTTGCCAGCCAGCTACAGATCCATCTGGTGGTGATGTTGTCTATTGCACCTTTTTCTAGCTTACCAAGGAGTAGATTGTGGTCTACTTTGTCCAATGCCTTACAATAAGATAGCTGGAGTTTTCTGGAATTAGAGGGGTGCGCCCGTGGTCACAGCAAAGCTGGCTGGAGTCGCCACTCTGCATTTGGATGGCAGGCCTGCGGTCGGTGCTTCTGCTAGAATTTGAGCTCCTAATTTCTCCTCTCCTCTTATTTTGGCAACCATTGTGGAACAGAGGACTTTGACTCCATCCCAGCTCCACCGCAACCCTTTTGTAGCAAATAACAGGCCCATCACAAAGGACCCTGTAATGCCTAAGGAATTCTCAGGCCACACATTGCATGACTTTGAAAGAAAAAGCAGCACCGTAATTACGATGCAGAGATGTTTCCCACCAGTGGAAATTAACCCTTGCAGTCGCAGCGGCTCTTTCTGCACAAGATTAAAGCTCTGTGGCTGCTTTGGCACATGCATGGACAGGAAATGGGCCCCTCTCTGTGGGAACAAGGGACCTCCACCGACTTTCCTTCTCCTGCTTCCCCAACTCTGTTGACCCTAGCTTGCTGTTGCAGCTCCCAGCCTCAGGAGTCTCTTCTCTTCCCTGGCTTCCAGCCAGCTTTCAAAACACACACACACATACACACACAAATACACACACACCCCTTCAACCTCACTTCGGATCCTGGCATGACAGCCACCCACTCCCTGGCTTTTAACAGCTGTGGGGTTCCACCCTCTTGAACTTGACCGTCCCCACAGATATACCATTTAATCTGCTGGTTAGTTTGTAGTTGACTTGTTTTGTTTTCTGGCTTAGGGTGTTGTGTGACTGGAGCATTTGGCTAGCTTTAAAAAAAACAAAGACTTATTGTGTCGTTCCAAGTAATGAGTTAATGTAATAACCAAGTTAACTATATCGGGCAAATATGCATGATATCCGTGGGTGAAGAAACGTCAGACCTCCAAAAAATGCTTTTGGTGCAAAAGCCACGCATATTTCTCAACAGAAATCCTTTCCAAAACAGTCTCCAATTTGGCACCGGAGTTGGGAGAGGGGTTGTGCCTTCAACTGTTGCCAGGAATGCTCTTTAGGGAAATTTGTAGACTCAATATTGAAACAAAATCTTTGCTAACCTTGATTTAAAAAAACAAACAACAACAACAACAACTAAAAGTCTGCTCAGCATCATGAACTGGGTTCAGTGTATTTAATTTTGTCTCAAATTTTGCATACCAATTGCCCCTTTTTTTAAAAAAAAAACAACCCTGAAACCTTTCACTATCAAACTACAACAGGGGTCTTCAAACTTGGCCCTTTTATGACTGGTGGACTTCAGCTCCCAGAATTCCTCAGCCAGGCACGCTGGCTGAGGAATTCTGGGAGTTGAAGTCCACCAGTCATAAAAGGGCCAAGTTTGAAGACCCCTGAACTACAAGAATAAAAGGAGTTTGTTTTTTTCCTTCCTTGATGCAGAACCTATTGGCTCGGACAGCATCTTTTTGTGGTTTGTTGTTGTTAGTTGCGAAGTCGTGTCCGACCCATCGCAACCCCATGGACGACGTTCCTCCAGGCCTTCCTGTCCTCTACCATCTTCTGGAGTCCATTGAAGCTCACGCCTACTGCTTCAGGGACTCCATCCAGCCACCTCATTCTCTGTCGTCCCCTTCTTCTATTGCCCTCCATCTTTCCCAGCATTAATTAGGCTCTTCTCCAGTGAGTCCTTCCTTCTCATTAGGTGGCCAAAGTATTTTGAGTTTCAACTTCAGGATCTGGCCTTCTAAAGAGCAGTCGGGGTTGATCTCCTCTAGGACTGACCGGTTGGATCGCCTTGCAGTCCAGGGGACTCGCAGGAGTCTTCTCCAGCACCAGAGTTCAAAGGCCTTAATTCTTTGGCGCTCAGCCTTTCTTATGGTCCAACTTTCACAGCCATACATTGCAACTGGGAAAACCATGGCCTTGACTATACGCACTTTTTTTGGCAGGGTGACGTCTCTGCTTTTTAGTATGCTGTCTAGATTTGCCATAGCTTTCCTCCCCAGGAGCAAGCGTCTTTTAATTTCTTGGCTGCAGTCCCCATCTGCGGTGATCTTGGAGCCCACTTTTTGTGGTAGGAAAGGATAATGTTGTGAGTTTTTGTGATATCCAGGTGAAGCCCAGATGGCCTGCCGCCTTTTGCACCCTGGCCCTACCCCTGAGTTTGGAGACAGTGCAGCAGCATCTGGGGCAGATTAGAAAAGTCTGGAGTGTAGTTACAACACACATAGGAAGGGGCAGGCCTTGGACAACACAGGTGTGCCCATATTCTTTCTTTTACCTCTGTCTTCCTGGGATGCCCCAGCTTCCAAGGGCTTCACCTTGCTAAAAGGGAAGGAAGCAGTCCTGTCCACGCATTTTAAAATTCTGCCTGGGCCTCAGCTTTGCATTGAACTACGTGCAAATCATTTGCACATCAACGATTAAGTAACAGCTTAAAAGGAACATCTCTTTCCTTGTTGTAAAATGAAATAAAATCCAGCCCGGAGCACAGACTGCATTCTGCACACTCAATACTTGTTGGAGCCAAATCCCTCCTTTTGTGCAGTTTTCTCTGCCACACTCGCTTCTGTGCCAAAATTCTGCCAGGGGCCAGAAGGAAGAAGCCCAGTGGCGGGCAATCTCCCACGACTGCTGGAGACTTTCAGATTTGGGTTTTTTTTATGGGTTTGTCTTTTGAAGGGAGCCGAAATTCTCAGAAAGGCGGCTAGCAAAGTAAATTTTTTTTTTAAAATGATTTTATTAAATGTACATTTAAAAACAAAAGTGGACATCATTCAACCTCCCTGGGTATAACACTGCTATTACAGAAAGAAAAACAGGAACTTAAAATACCTTCTATAACAGGACAGAGTATAACAAGCTGTACATATAACTTCTGTAAAAAAAACTTCTGTATTTACATATCTTTCCGTTGTGTCCTGATATAGATGCTAATAGGAAATCCTTGCGTTATCTACTAATCAATCAATAATCATCTCAGCGATCCTCCTTATCTCTAACCAATCGTACAATTTTTTCCAAATTTCATAATACTCTTTCAGTTTTATTTTTAATCTCTATAGAGAACCTGTCCATTTCAGCGCAGGACAAAATTGTATTTATTATTTCTTCTTCAGTGGGGGCTTCCTTTCTTTTCCATTTTTGGGCATATGCCAATCTTGCTGCCGTTAAAATATGCAATAGTAAATAGAAAGATGCTTTGCTAAATTTATCATTAATAATCCCTAATAAGAAGATTTCTGGTTTTCAATCAATTCTTTGTAGTAGTATTTCTTCCAGCCAATTTTTTATCTGGTGCCAAAAAAATTTTCGCTTTTGAACATTCCCACCACATGTGATAATAAGTCCCTGGAAACCTTCTACATTTCCAGCATGTCGGTGAGATTTTTTCATCTATTTTTGCTAGCCTCGTAGGGGGGAAGGTGCCATCTATAAAACATCTTGTATAGATTTTCTTTGTAAGAGGTGGCTTAGCGTTAACCTCCTATTTCTGTCCCATAATGATTGCCAATTATCTAAGTCAATACTATAACCAAAATTTTTAGCAAAGTAATTTTGTAAGGCTTTTCTCCGCCTGCTGCAGCCTGCTGACAATAGGTGCCTCCTGAAAAGCCTTGGAGGGGGGCAATTTGGGGGATGGGTGGCTCAAGGCTCACCCTGCCCTTTAAGTCAGGGCTTTTCAACCTGTGGTACGCGTACCACTTGTGGTGCATTAATGAGTGGCAGGTGGTACGCAGCCCTGCCTAGCCAAGTGTAGTGGGGAAGGGAAAGAGCCAGCACAGGCAAAGACTTACAGTGAGAGAGTCCTCTGGAGCTGCAGATTTTACTTATGAATGGAGCCATTTGGGGAGGCTGCCTTAGCAGGCAGCCAGTACTTACTTTTTTTTTTCTTCCTTAAGTGCCAGCTGGGCTCCTTACTTTCCTTTCTAGCCAGTAGCTAATTCTTAAAGGGGAAGAGCCTTTTTAAGCTAGTTCACTCAGCAGCTTGTCTTTTCTGTCTCTGGAGGCCTTTCCTTGTTTGATCAATATATGGAAGAGGGAAAATATGGGGGGGGGGTGTTCAAATTCTTCCTTCAGAAGGAGATGGGAATGAGAAAGAGGGAGGCAGGGAAGGGAGGGAGGGAAGGAAGTCTCGCCTTAGCAGTTGGCCACCAGCAGCTCTGCCATTGACTTTGCTTGTCAAAAGGTTGCAGAAGGGGATCACATGACCATCATAAATATGAATCAGTTGCCAAGCATCCAAATATCAATCACATGACCCTGTTGCTGCAATGGTCATTAGTGTGAAAAATGGTCATAAGTCATTTCAGTGCAATTGCAACTGAACAGGTTTTTTTTTTGTCACCAAGTTTTTGACACCTTGCTAGGTGGTACTCGAATATTGCCATATCCTAAAAGTGGTACAATCGGTGAAAAGATTGAAAAGCCCTGCTCTAAGTGACGGGGGTGGGTGGGAAGGAAACAGTCCCCTCCCTGCCTCTTTGCAGTTTGGCTCAGTTGTCTTGATCTCAGCCCTCATGGCTCTCCCTCCCTTCCCTCCGCAGAGAGCACGAGCGACCCCAAGGAGCGCGTCTCGGCCCCGAGCAGCACCCTGGAGAAGGCGCCGCAGCCGCTGCGCAAGGGGGCGGCGGCGGAGGCGGAGGAGGCCGGCGAGTACACCATGCTGAAGGAGAGCCCCCCAGGCCCGGCGGACAGCGGCGAGGCGCCCCTGCTCAAGTCTTCGGACAGCGAGCGCTCCTCTTGCGGCTCCGGCTCGGTCAGCGGCGCGCTCTACGCCCGCATCGCGCGCCTCTCCAGGCAGTCCCGGGAGGAGGAGGAGGCCCCGGCGGCGGAGCCCCGGCCGGCCAAGCCCCCCTCCCCGGAGCGGGCCAAGCCTCCCCCGCCAGACCCCTCCACCAAGCCCAAAGTCTCCTGGATCCACCACAAGTACAACGCGGCCCAGAGCAACTCCCTGCCCGCCCCGGGCGCGGCTGAGCTGCAGGCGGACCGCCGGCCCGGCCCCTCCAAGCGCAAGAGGAGCCCCGGCGAGGCCGCACGGGCCAAGGAGAGGGCCCCCCGGCCCCCCCAGGAGCCCGGCAGCCCGGAGGGCCCGCCCTGCCCCGCTCAGGCCAGGCAGCGCAGCCGGACCGGACCGGAGCCCGCGGAGAATCTCAACGGCGCCCTGCACTCCGCGCTCAAGAGGATGGGGGGCCCCGGCGGTGCGGAGAGGCGGCCGGCCGAGGCGCCCCGGAGCCCCGCGCAGCCCAAGGCGCCGCCCGGCTTCTCCGCCGAGGCCGCCACGCTGCTGGCCGCGCAGCTGAAGGAAAAGACCCAGAGCCTCCAGCGGGGCGAGGCGGGCGCCCGACCCAACGGCATGAGCCCCCTCCCGGCCCAGCGGGAGAAGCCGGCACCCCCGCAGAAGGCCAGGCAGGCGGGCGCCGCCCCTGGGCAGAAGGCCGGCAAGCCGCTGCTGCCCACCTCCGCCCCGCTGCAGAAACTGCTGGGGCCCGGCGACCCCGCCGCCGAGCCCAAGAGCGGGGAGAAGCCGGCCGGCGGCAGCCCCGAGGCCATCCCCTCGCCCGGAGACCCCGCGCCCAAGAAGACGCCCATCAAGAAGCCGCCGCGCAAGAAGGGCCGGGAGGGGGTCGCGGAGCCGCCCAAGGCAGCCGCCCCCCCTCCGCAGACTGTACAATAGGGGAGGGGGAGGGAGAAGCAGGACCTGTCCCGGGGCCAGAGGGGTGCTCTTCTCTTTCTGGGCCAGCGGAGACCCCGCCTCAAAGAGAGCCACAGCCTCTCTCTGGATGGCCTCCCCCTGGGATGGGTCGGTGGGGGGGCTTTCGGGGACCCAGCGCTGGCGCTGGGCTCTGGCAGGGAGGGAGGGCTGGAGGGCTTTCTTCAAACCAGCCTTAGAACTGCATAGACCTGCTTCTCGACCTCCGGGGAGACCCTCGCAGGCCTGGGGAAGGGTGCCTTGGGGTGGGGTGGGGGCTGGGAGGGGACTGAGACTGGGTTGCTGGGGGTCAGCGACAGGCAGCCAGCAGATCAGCCTTTTCTTGGGGAGGGGGAGCTGCATTCACCTCTGGAAAGCCTGGATGCGGCTGGGGCGAAGATGCCACTTAAAGTGGGAGGCAGACTTTACTTTTGGGGTCCCCGATCCCTGGGAAGCGAGGGCAGACTCTGCAGGAAGAGGGTGCAGGGGCTGCTTCCAGCTGACCTGGAGGCTACGATCAGAACAGACCTGGCTTGGGCCCTTCCCAGCAGACAGGCGGTGAGCTTTGTTCCCCAGGCACCTGGGCTGCCTCTGACCGGTCGCTGGGTGCCTGGAAGATCCAATGCAACAGCCTCCATTCTCCTCGCTTGGGGGCAGGGGGGTGGGCATCAGCCAGGAGGCTTTGGAGGCCGGCGTGGCTCCACCTGGTCCTTCCTCAAATAAAAGGATGATATTTCTAGCTCGTCCTGGTCTTTGCACTCCTTTTCCTGGTGAACCATTTGCCTCGCCCAGGTCCAGCTTCCTCTCCTTAAGGTCGATGAATTCAGCTGCTGATTCCGTCATGGACAACTGCCCAGAAGGAACTCAGCCTCACCACCTTGGATGTCTCCGGCGGGTTTCCTGGGGTCTCCCACGCAAGGATTAACTCGGGCCACCCTGCTCCAGCCCTCAAGGTAGCTGAGGGACTCGGCACCCTAGGAGAACCCTCTGGCTTGGGGTCAGCACTAGGTTTTGAACAGAATAGAGCTGGAAGGGACCTTGGAGGTCTTCTAGTCCAGCCCCCGGCTCAAGCAGGAGAACCTATACCATCTGAGACAGGTGACTGTCTAGCCTCTTCTTAAAAACCTCCAGTGATGGAGCGCCCACGATTTTTTTGTCCAGTCCAGTTTCTCCGGATCAGCCTTCTTTCTTCTGCTCTCCAGAACCATCCCCCGAATTGCTATCCCAGAGACATTCTTATCAGGACAATGCAAGTCTCAATACATCTGGAAGGTGCCAGGCTGGGGAGGGCTGACCAAGGCCTCTGGCCTCTGGCTAGGTTGGTTGCTGGCCCTTTAATTTCCTGTAATTCTCTAAAGCAGGGGTCTTCAAACTCGGCCCTTTTATGACTCATGGACTGGCTGAGGAATTCTGGGAGTTGAAGTCCGTGAGTCATAAAAAGGGCCGGAGTTTGAAGACCCCTGCTCTAAAGGAACATTGGGCCAAGAGAATTATGGGAAATTTTCAAACTAGGAGTGCTCATTGCTGCAGCCAGTGGACATGTAGCTGCAGAGGAGTTGGGAGCCCTTGAGCCAAACTCCTTTTATTTTATATTGCAGCACACTTGGGGCTTAATGGGGAGCGCTGGCAAAAGGCACTGCAGCCTCAGGGCCAATGGGCAGCCGGGCAAATCTTCCTCCTCCGCCTGTTGTTTAAGGAAAGGGCCGAGGAATCTGGGCTGAGTTCAGACAACCTCGGGGAGCATCAGTAAACTGAACAACACTGGCAATGCCAGGCCAAAAATGGGACCTCCAGATGCTGTATAAAATCAAGCCACAACACAAGGAACAATATATATATATCTATGGAAATTCTCAGTCATCCGGGCCCAGGGTGTGCAACGGGTGCTTTTGAAAAGGCAACTGGACTTGGGGGGGGGTTTTCCCCTTGAAGATGTTTCGCTTCTCATCCAAGAAGCTTTTTCAGTTCCGAAGAAGTCAGAACCGAAGAAGCTTCTTGGATGAGAAGCGAAACGTCTTGAAGGGGAAAAAAAAAACCCAAAGTCCAGTTGCCTTTTGAAAAGTACCTTTGGACAAGGAACAATATGATTTAAAAACCAATCCAACGATAAAACAGTCCCACCCAATAAAGACAGGGATTTTCCTGTGGTGTTTAATCACCAAAAGACATCCAGAAATGCTGGCTCTTAACTTTTACTAGCACCAGTGCATTTCTCACCTGCCATAGCCAAAGTTCTCTGGATGATTTAAAGTTCATTAAAATATTTACGTTTCTTTTTTGGGGGGGGGGGAGAGCAGGCCTTTGCTCGCATCAGTGACATGCTATTGCTTGGGAAGAAAAACTTACCTCCACGGCTGGCCGCCACAAGGCAGAACCAGCGCTTAACCCCAAACGGCAGCAAATGAGCAGAAATGCCTGGGAGAAGAAGGTCCCTTCCTTTGGCTGGTTACAATGCCCAGGGTCAGCTAGTGCCTCTCCCTCACTCCTCTCAGCCACGATGTGCTCACTGGGGTTACTGAATAGGCCAGTCTTGGACCAATCTATGCACAGCCGCCTCTCCGTGGAGTCCAGGATTCCCCAATCTTGACAACTTTTAAGACATATGAACCAACTGCCATAATTGCCCAGCCAGTCCCATGTCTTAAGATCCCAAAGTTGGGAAACTCCGATGGAGCAGATGTGTCCACAAGCCACCGTCCTCCTGGTTTTGGATTGAAATAAGTCTGATTGGTACAATCTGGGCATTACTGTCTATCCAGTAAGGGAGGGAGCCCAAAGACAGCTTAAGCGCTCTGCTCCATCGGGAGCCCACCAGATGGCTCTGGATGGGTATCCTACAGCAGAGGTCACCAACCTTTTCATGCTGGCGGCCTGGAGGAAAAGGGAGGAACTGGGAAATTTGTGTGCACGCGCGTGCGAAAACAGGGCCGCAAGCACCCACACGGCCCCGTTTGTGTAGGCGTGCAAGCGCTATCCACTGCCGCTAGCCCCATGCGCATGCACAAACCCGTGCGCATGCTAGCAGCCCCGTTTGCGCAGGCGTGCAGGCACTATCCACTGCCGCTAGCCCTGCACACATGCACAAACGGGTCCACAGGCGCTAGCGTGTGCGCGCGCACTGGCCAGCTTATCCCACAGCCCGGTAGTCAGTAGGCCACGGCTGAGTAGTGGGCCGTGGCCCATAGGTTGGGGACCCCTGTCCTAGAGCATGTTGAAGGAACTGAATTTCCATGTTTCAGGTCAGCAAATGTGGGCTGGTTCTTCTCCAGACCTGCCCTCCTCCTCCTCCTCTTTTGACTCCTTTATAAAAGGAATTGGCCCAGCTTAATTAGTCAAATTAGAGCAGTGTTTCTCAATCTCAGCAACTTTTAAGAGGCTGGCTGAGGGATTCTGGGAGTCGGAAGTCCACACATTTTGAAAATGGCTGAGGAGAAAGAAAGAACTAGAGAGTGCGCAAGGCCCTGAAACTGACTAGACGAGGGATAGGCAACCTTGGCTCTTTTATGACTCGTGGACTTCAACTCCCAGGATTCCTGAGCCAGCATGGCTCAGCTTGGAAACCTCTCCCTTTCCCCTCAGCGTGGCTGGCTCAGGAATTCTGGGAGTTGAAGTCCACGAGTCATAAAAGAGCCAAGGTTGCCTACCCCTGGACTAAACCTTTTAAGCCTGGGATGGAAAGAACCGCTCTGGCCTTCTTCTGCAGTCCCTGGCAAGGGATTCCCTTCCCCGTGTCTGCCGCGCCTGGAACCCGGCTCCTCCTTGCCTCTCCTCACCTTCCATTCTTAGGAGGGTTTACGTTTCTCCTGCGCCACTTCCTGCAGCTAAACCCGGTGCCTGCAACTCCTGCCCGCCAGAAGAAGGCAACCAAAAACCCTAATGCTTGGCTGCCCTCTATGGTTCACTCACAATTTCCAGGGATGAAACAACAGAGAAAAGGGGGGGGGAGGAATTGCACGTGGAGTAACCAGTGTTGGGTCACTTGCGGGGGGGAGGGCTTATCACGGGGGAATCCTTGCAACGTTGAGGTATTCAGCCAAAACACCCTCCTGGCATCCGGCTGGTGAATCGGGGTTCCATCTGTGGGAAGTCAGCCCCCCACCACACCCCGAGAAGGAAATATTTTGGGGGATATTGAAAAGGCAGAAAAGCAGTCCCAGTTTTTCTTAATAGCCCCAAAGAGAAACTGAGCAGGCCAGCTCTGTAGAAATGCAGATTTGATGATCCCATTCGGCCCCATTCATGAGCAAATAGTACCTGCAGAAGCCCGTTCGAGACAGGATCTTTTGAAATCCCTTGGAGCAAGAGTTGATGGCTATCAATAGCAGAATTTGAACCAGCAACCCCTCACCCAAATATCCAACACAGGACATAGCCATCAACCCCAGGGAAGCAGGACACGACCTTTAGGACAGGGGTCCTCAACCGTGGCAGCTTTTAAGACTTGTGGACTTTAACTCCCAGAATTCCTCAGCCAGCTTTGTTGGCTGAGGAATTCTGGGAGTTGAAGTCCACAAGTCTTAAAGTTGCCAAGGTTGAGGACCCCTGCTTTAGGACATAATAGGATTAACCCACCACCATCAGACCCCAAAAGGGTCCAAGTTCATGCCACAGGAACAGGAGCAACACCAAACACAAAAGCCCAAGAAGGTATAAAAACCCACCACTCCCAGCATCACGCGGTCAGCTGCCCCAGAACCCCACGCTGTTGGGTTTCTGCCCTTCAGTAAACAAGAACCTTCTTTCTAAAGCAGTCTCCTTTTTTTTTTTTTATTCCCGGCTTGGACCGGACCCTGATGGAGATTTTTTGACCATCTGAACTTCCTGCGCAGGTGCTGGAATTGCAAAAATCGCCAAAAAAAAAGCGCCCTCCGGCTGGAGACGGGGTGGGGAAGACTCTTGATTCGAAAAACAGCTTATCAAGAGGTTACTGTAGATGAAGGTTCCCGTGCAACTATTCCAACAGGAGGCTGGGATGGGGATGGGGGGGTGGGCTACGCAATTTGCACCCTTGCAAGCAATCAGAGCGGAATCCGAGTCGGTCACACGGAGGTGCAACGCGACCAGGCTTAGGATCGCACCAATCGAGACGCAAGCTTGCAACCGGGGGAGACCCCGCCTGGGCGCCGGAGCAGCAGCACCAGCGGCAGCGAAGAATGGGGTGGGGGGTGGGGGAAGTCCCCGCCTGTCTTGGCTGGCGGAGGGGGGGTGGGGCGAGGGGCGGGGCGTCTGCAGGCTCGCGCGAGAAGCCGCCGCCGCGCTCCGCCCCCCCTCCCCGTGTCTTCCCCCCCCCCGCCATGCATGGCGCGCTTCGGGGCTACCTTCGCCTTCCCGGGGGTCGAGGCGGGCGGGACCCCGGCCGGAGGGGGAAGAGGAGGCGGCGACCGTCCGACGCGGCAGCAGACTCGGCACTACCAGCTGCTCTCGGAGTTGCAGGAGCTGGTGAAGGAGCTGTCCAGGTGGGTGGGTGGGCGGACGGAGGGAAGAGGAAGGGGCTTCGCTCAGGACTGGCCGGCGGGCGCTTCTCTCGCTCTGCCCCGGGCTCCAGCCCTCCGACCGCGGGGTTTCCCCCACCTGGTCCGGGGGAGGCCGAGAGGGAGCTACCTGGAAGTCCCCAGGTGGGCCTGGTTTTTTTGGTGGGGGGGGGTCTTAATGCCGGTTTGGCTATCAGGCCGTGTGAAGCCGCCTCTGAAATGGGGGAGGCAGATTGCAGGCTGGGTCCAACATGATCTTTTCCAGAAAGGCGGTTTAAAAAAAAAAAAAAAAAAAGACCTCTTTGCCCCCCCCCTTGTCTCCCCTTCCCCATCTTCCTTTCCCACTTGCCTCCCGCCCCCTCCCCCTTTTAAACCTTCTCTTTCTCCCCTGCCCCCCCTGCCCTGGTCCTCCCCTTCCCCTTCAGCCTGCCCCTGGCTCTTTCACCCAGACCCCCACCCTAAATCTAACCCCAACTCTCTCCCTCACTCACCCCTCTGAGGGTGGGCCACGAAAGGAGGGAAGCTTCCCCAGAGCCCCAGGGAACGGCAGCTTATCTCTTCGCACTGTCAACTGATAACTGTCAGTAACTGACCCTTTAGCTTGCAGGGGTGACGTCACAAAGCCATCAGAATTCCTAAGGAGATGACCCACCTACCTGCTCCTCCTATCAGAGGGCACCTGCTCCTCTCCCACCTGGGTGGCCTACAGCCATGGCCACACACAGGTCTCTGGGAAGCGACCAAACTCGCCACTAAAGCTGCCTGTGCGTCATTTTATGCAAGGTAGCCACGGCTCTTTGGACCTGAATTGCCTCTTGTCGCAGAAGCTCCAGTCCTGCTGAGGGGTCTGCTGTTGGGCGTTCTAAAGTCAGGGGTTGGAAGCAGGCTTGACTGTGTTTAGGGTAGACCTTGATTTGTCCCATTGTCCAGCAGGACTGAGTCTTAACAGCTCACAGGTGGAACAGCTTGCCTCCAAACATTGTGGGTGCTTCCATCACTCAAAGGTTTTTAAGAAGAGACTGGACAGCCACTTGTCTGAAACGATACAGGGCAGGGGTCTTCAAACGTGGCCCTTTGATGACTTGTGGACTTCAATTCCTGGCGTGCCTGGCTGAGGAATTCTAGGAGTTGAAGTCCACAAGTCATCAAAGGGCCAGGTTTGAAGACCCCTGATATAGGGGCTCCTGCTTGAGCAGGGGGCTGGACTAGAAGACCTCCAAGGTCCCTTCCAGCTCTATTGTTCTGATTTTAGCGGCACAACATTGACAGACTTTTGAGTCCAGTCCATTGACTGGAAAGACCAATATATTTTAAACCAAAACTATTCAGCCTGTCCCATTTAGATTACAATATACACGCTGCATTGTTTTCTGATTGAGAAAGGGAAAAAACATCTTTTAAATTCATTGCTTTCTTCTCCCACTGTTTGAAGTCTCTGTCTTCCACATATGTCTCTGTCGCCTGGCCTTATTTAGTCAGGGAAACTCCTCCTGTTTTTCCCCATCGAAGAGGCAGGGCGCTATAAACAGTTGAGAAATGGCAGTGGAAATGGAAAATGGAGAGCAAATTATACTGCAGGCCCTGAAGATGCAAATCTGCCCCAAGGGGATCAATCTGCTTTTGTGCATCACTGGAAATAAGGGTCTCCTGGTCCTAAAAGACCTCCAAGGTCCCTTCCTTCCTATATTCCTTTATTCCATTCAGTTAGAAAAAGTTTGAAGGCTTGGAAATAAGAGTTGGGAGGGGCAGGCTTGGACCCAACACAAAATGGTAGTCGGAGGGGAGGGGGCTTCAGTGCAGAAACTCACCCCCCCAGCTGTACTCTATTTGCAGGGGTGCAGTGTATTATGTATGTGCATACAGCCACGGCCTCTGTTGACTGGGTTTAACACTTGCGAAAACCCAGCTTTTGACAAGTTGCTTTCAACATTTTTGACCCAACAAGCAGAAATGCAGAGTCATGGGGATTGGGCCCAGTTGCATCCAAACCCTTGTTGCAGTCCTTAAAGGCAAGCAGTCTCTCGCTTGGGAGAAAGAGGCCAACTTACTAGCCTCTCTTGTGGGTGAGATTTCCTGGTTGAGATATCCCCGCGGTTTAGCACAGTCAAAGATGTTTCCTCTCCCCCCCTCTCTCCCAGTTCCTCCCAGCAGAGGCTGTCCTACACCATCCTCAGCGACCTGGCCTTGGCCCTCCTTGACGGGACCGTCTTTGAGATCGTGCAAGGCCTGCTGGACATCCAGCATCTGACCGAGCGAAACCTCTACAACCAGCGGCTCAAACTGCAGACGGAGCATCGAGGCACGTGAGCCGCAGGCACAAACGGGCCGCGCCCACCGAGGTCTTTGCGCTCACTAGCGAAGGGTGACGGGCTGCATCTTGGTGGGGGGGCTCATTCTGTTTTTTTCTCCTCCCGCCAGTCCTCAAGCAGGAGGTCCTTCGCAAGCACAAGGAAGACCAGCAGAGTTGCCAGCCACACAACCTGCCCCTCCTGAAGGCCGCCCAGCAGCGAGAGACGGAGGTAAAGGCAGCAGCCGCCAAGGCTGAGAAGGAACTTACTTCTCTTGGGCTTCAGCCCAGAGTAACATGGATGATTCAGGCCAAAGTCTGCAGAGGTCGCAAGAGGCTTTACAGCAGAAGCTGTGTTGGGTTGAAGTGGCCTGTCTTACTTCCTAATTCAAAAATACTGGCTGCTTCCTCCCTCGGCCCTACTTTTAGCACACACACTGCAGGATGTTGATCTCTGGACCTGGTTGCATCCACGGAGGCTTTCCCCTCACAGGTACACCTGGATCCAAGACCAGGTGTACATTTTGTCCTCTTAGGCCTCTTCTCCTTTCTGGTTTCCAATCAACTCATTTTCGTGCCCCACGGCTGTGGCGCTACCACGAGTGTGTGTGTGTGCGTGTGCACGTGCATGCACTGGCCAGCCTGTCCCGTGGCCAGCAGGCCACGGCCCACTACCAGGCCACTTGCCCACAGGTTGGGGACCCCTGGTATAGGGTCTTCTTAAAAGCTCTTCTTAAAAGCCTCCATTGATGAAGCGCCCACAACTTCTAAAGGAAAGCTGTTTCACAGGTTAATTATTCTGTCAGGAAATTTCTTAATTCCAGGTTGCTTTTCTCAGTTCTCAACTGGAATTTTGACTACATTGTCCTGGCCCCCATCTTGACTTTTTTGATCGTGCCAGTGGACCTGCCTAGTCTTTAATGGGGTAACCTTGAGGGGGGGGTGACGTTGGGATGGAGAGCTCCCTTCCCTCTTCGCCCCTGGCTTGAAGCATCGTTCAAAATACCAATGGCTGTTAACGGTGGTTCTTCTTTGGCCTTTGGGGTTTGTTGTTTGCTCAGGCCGTGGAGCAGCGAATTCATACCGAGCAACGGATGATGGACGAGAAAATAGTCTTGGAGCTGGATCAGAAAGTGGTGGACCAGCAGAGCACCCTGGAGAAAGCTGGCGTCTCTGGCTTCTACATCACCACCAATCCCCAGGTCTGTTCAGGCCGGAAGCCTTCCTTGCCCAAAGCTGAGTGCCAACAAGAAGGGTGGCTGTGGATCCTCTGCCCTGGGGGGAAGCCGCCCACCCTGGAGGGTCTAGCAGGGAGGGAGAGACGCAAGGGACCATCTCCAGATCACCAGGACAGAGACTTGCATGCTGCTTGAGCAGGGGGCTGGACTAGAAGACCTCCAAGGTCCCTTCCAGCTTCTGTTCTGTTCTATTCTATTCTATTCTATTCTATTATTTCTATTTCTATTCTATTTCTATTCTATTATTTCTATTTCTATTCTATTTCTATTCTAATTCTATTTTCTATTCTATTCTATTCTATTCTATTCTATTCTATTCTATTCTATTCTATTCTATTCTATTCTATTCTATTCTATTCTATTCTATTCTATTCTATTCTAATCAGCTCCTGTCTAGGGTGGAAGAGAGAAGGGGAAAGGGAGGCTGTGGAGGTCCTCTCCCCTACGAAAGGGCTGTGAGCCATAGAAAGGGATGCAGTAGCAGCTGGCCATAGCCAGGGGCCGTGCAGAAGGTCTGGCTAGGAGACCCAGCTCTGGTCCTTATTTATTCATTTAGCGTATGGCATCTGCAGAGGTCACACAATCACTGATATAGAATGATATCTGGTCCTCAGGCTCTAAGGCTCCCCGGGCCAGGCTGGTGCAGGGAGCAAAGTGCTGGATGAGAAGGGGGCAGGTTGAGAAACACGGAGTTAATCAGCTGCCCTTGAGCCTGCCTTAGTTCTTGGTGCCTTTTAACCATTCTCTCTCTCTCTCTCTCTGTCAGCCCAGATAAGGAGGACTGCCGTGAGCACTAATGCCACTTTTATTGTAAAGGGATAGTAACAGATTCTTGCAACTTCTGAGAGTGGTCTTCTCGTCCTTCTTCTTTATTCTCCTGAAAACTAGGCAGAGTCCTTTCTGAGACACTTTTTTCCCCTCCTCCTCCGTTAGAGACAGGTTGCATTTATCAGACGTGGTCTAGGCTGTGACTCTTCCCAAGGTCATTCCCACGTACCATTAAGCAACCTGGAATTAAGGAGAAACTTCCTGACAGTGAGGACAATTAGCCAGTGGAACAGCTTGCCTCCAGAAGTTGTGGGTGCTCCATCACTGGAGGTTTTTAAGGACAGCCACTTGTCTGAAATGGTATAGGGTCTCCTGCTTCAGCAGGGGGCTGGACTAGAAGACCTCCAAGGTCTCTTCTAGCTCTACTCTGATTGATTACACTCTCTGCTTCCTCATCTTCCTCCTTGCCAAAGGCACCTCTTGCACCCAAAGTCCAAACCAGGGAGACATTTTGAAACCTTCTAACAGGGCCAGGTCTACACGGTGATTTGGGCCCTCAGCAGGAAGAAGGTTAAAGTTACCTTCAGGCGTTGTTTCTGAGGTGATTTGGGGGGGTGGGGGGAAGGGCTACTGCTTCCCGAGATGAGATTCTAATCCATTGTTTGTGGGCAGGAGGTGGAAGTGGGCTGGCTTTACCTTGCTGACAGGTGGGTGGAAGAAGTTGGCCTTAGTTAACTTAGTCCTAAGTTAAACATCAACTCTTCTTTCCCTCCCAGGAATTGACGCTCCAAATGAATCTGCTGGAGCTCATTCGGAAGCTACAGCAAAAGGCACTGCAGCCTAGACAGGCGTTTTCTTGAGAAGGGACCTGCGAACGTCTCCCACCACGCCTAGTATCGGCCCTCGCGGGTCTTGTGGAAAAATGGAGGATGAGCGGTTATTTTTATTTTAAGGGGCTTGCCTCACAAGGCAGCAGAACAAGGCAGGGGCCGGCAGGCCCAGGGCTTTCTTGTTGACCCCACCCGGAGGAGCTCAGCTCCAGTTTGGCCTCTGCTTAGAATGGGGGTCCTGGGTTTTTATGTAGAACGTTTTGAGGGATTTCCAAAATATCTAAAGGTTGACGTTTTGAAATTGTAATATAGGAAATACAGACGGTAAAAAAAGGCAATAAACACAATTTATTTATTCAGTAGGTTTCTATGGCTGCCCATCTCAAAACACATGGTTCCAGGTGGCTAACAGTATTAAAAATGATACCAAAAAAAATGGAAAACATATAGCAGCTGGGGGGAAAAATGGCAGAAGCAACAATCAACATTCAGCCCAACCAAGAAAGGGACTTGTGTTGCTCTGTGCAGGTTTTCGCCTTGGGAAAGGGGGCTTTGGAAGAGGGAACAAAAGGAACCCTGTGAATGGGGAAGTTTCCAGAATTAAATTTTATGACTATAGAAAGTTTTTTTTTAAATCACTCCCGTATATTTAGCAATAGCCCTTAGACTTATAGACTGCTTCACAGTGCTTTACAGCCTCTCTAAGCTGTTTACAGAGTCAGCCTGTTGTCCCCAACAATCTGGGTCCTCATTTTACTGCTCTTGGAAGGATGGAAGGCTGAGTCAACCTTGAGCCGGTCAGGATCGAACTGCTGGCAGTGAGCACAGTCAGCCTGCAATACTGCATTCTAACTCTAGGGAAGGAAGGAAGGAAGGAGCAATAGCACCTAGACTTATATCCGCTTCACAGTGTTTTACAGCCCTCTCTAAGCAGTTTGCAGAGTCAGCATCTTCCCCCCCCCCTCCAACAATCTGGGTCCTCATTTTACCGACCTCGGAAGGATGGAAGGCTGAGTCAACCTTGAGCCGGTCTGGATCGCACTGCTGGCAATGGGCAGAGTCAGCCTGCAATACTGCATTCTAACCACTGTGCCACCACGGCTCTTTATTTCGTTATTTGAATATTTATGCCATTCTTCAACATCAAAATTTGCTAAGGCAGCTTCCAAAGTCTTCTCCAGCCAACGTGCGCACCCGTGCTTGAAATGAAGCTGTAACACCAAAAGTAGCACAGCAGCATAAAAACATGCTGAAACAGCACCGGTAAACCCAACAACAGAGGGAAGTCTTTAATCAGACTTCAGGGGCTGCCCCAAAGAAGAGGGAGTCAAGCTATTCTCCAAAGCGCCTGAAGGCAGGACAAGAAGCAACGGATGGAAACTAATCAAGGAGAGAAGCAACCTAGAACTAAGGAGAAACTTCCTGACGTTAGAACAATTAAACCAGAACACATCCTCCAGAAGCGGTGAATGCTCCAACACTGGAAGTTTTTAAGAAGAGACTGGACAGCCGTTTGTCTGAAATGGTATAGGGTTTCCTGCCTGAGCAGGGGGTTGGACTAGATGACCTCCAAGGTCCCTTCCAACTTTAGTATTATTATTATTAAAAGCACTAAATTTCCCCAATGCGATAGAGATGTTAGAAATGCAATCTTCAGAATTTCCCATATCGCCTTTGGCTCTGAACTCTGCAGTCGCCTTCCGAAAGAGAGGCCCTGCTGGGCTCACGTCATCCAGCTTGTTTAGTGGCAGTTTTGAATGGCAGAGAGGACCCTAGAAATTGTGCAAATCATCCTCTAGAACTTTTGTTACATACCGTGTATATATATATATATATATATATATATATATTTATATATGCAAACATGTTTAGTAGCCACTTTGGCACAAAGAGAACAGAGGCTACAACCTTAATTAACACAGTCTGGCCCAGTCGCTGTTAATAATACTTTTGATTTAAAAAAAAAATAGTATTGTATTCCAATAAAAAGTGCTTTTCTCCCCCCTTTTTTCTTCAAAAAGCAACTGGACTGTTTTTCCCTGAGGAGGAAGAACAAAACGTTTTGTTGAATGAGAAATGTTTTGTTCTTCAAGTAAAAACAGTCCAGTTGCCTTTTGAAAGAAAAAAAAAAGGGGGGGGGAGTCCTTTTGAGACAGCTATGACCCGGATGACTGAGAACCCCCCCAGACATTCCAATAAAAAGAAAACTATTTTGGTATCACAGGATGCAGAAAAGGCCTTTGACATGGTACCAATTTAAGGTTTTGGAGTAGGTAATGAAGATAAGCTGTTTTTGATAAAAACGGATAAGAAAGAATACTTTCATACCACTGATTACTGATAAAAAGTTTTCTACTCCAATTAAAATGAAATGTGTAATTCCCCAAAGATGCTATTTATTTCAATAAATACTGGACCTTTTGATATATTTAATAAGCTAGTGCAGGGGTAGGCAACCTTGGCTCTTTTATGACTTGTGGACTTCAACTCCCAGAATTCCTGAGCCAGCATGGCTCAGCTTGGAAACCTCTCCCTTTCCCCTCAGCGTGGCTGGCTCAGGAATTCTGGGAGTTGAAGTCCACGGGTCATAAAAGAGCCAAGGTTGCCTACCCCTGGTTTAGACAAACACCCAGGGCAGGGGTAGGCAACCTTGGCTCTTTTATGACTCGTGGACTTCAACTCCCAGAATTCCTGAGCCAGCCGGGCTCAGCTTGGAAACCTCTCCCTTTCCCCTCAGCATGGCTGGCTCAGGAGTTCTGGGAGTTGAAGTCCACAAGTCATAAAAGAGCCAAGGTTACCTACCTCTGGCCTAGGCCTAGGCCGCTTTATGACTCGTGGACTTCAACTCCCAGAATTCCTGAGCCAGCATGGCTCAGCTTGGAAACCTTTCCCTTTCCCCTCAGCATGGCTGGCTCAGGAATTCTGGGAGTTGAAGTCCGCCAGTCATAAAAGAGCCAAGGTTGCCTACCCCTGAGCTAGTGGCATGCAGGAAGATATATTCTGTACAGCTTCTATTTGGAGTGTTGGTTTTTTTAACATAAAGGACGCCTTTACCTTGATTTGTAGAAATTGTACAGCAATATGACTAAGACAATTATGTCTTTTAAGCTTGGCAACTTTAGGACTTCCAACTCCACAATTCCCCAGTCAACAACCTGGGAGTTGGTTCAAACATGAGAATTGATAATAAGGTACTTAACAGATATAGGTAAAAATGGGATTTCTTTATTGTTCTCATTCCTTTATATGAGAAGAATAGAATATAGAATAGAAATAATAGAATAGAAATAATAGAATAGAATAGAATAGAATAGAATAGAATAGAATAGAATAGAATAGAATAGAATAGAATAGAATACTTTATTGGCTAAGTGTGATTGGACACAAGGAATTTGTCTCCAGTGCATAAGCTCACTGTATATATAAACAGCAAGTAATATGTCATAGATCATAATTATAATCATTAATTACAAACAACAATTGATAAATTGTAAGAAACCAATAGGAGAAGATAGTAAGAAAAAGGAGATGAGAAATGAGACAATGCTGTGTGAATTAAGTGTTCAGCAGAGTGATGGCACGGGAGAAAAAACTACCTTTGTGTCTAGTTGTTTTGGCATGCAATGCCCTATAGCAGCGTTTTATGTCCAGGATATGAGGGGTCTAGATCAATGGCCCCCAACTTTTTGGGCACCAGGGACCAGTTCCATGGAGAAAGATTTTTCCGTGGACCAAAGAAGGCGTGGTTTCGTGTGCTGCCTGCATCCCACGGATGGGGCTTTGCTTGTTTGTGCAGACCGGTTACTGGCATGCCGCGGCCTGGTGCCAGTCCACAGACCGGGGGTTGGAGACGCCTGGCCTAGATATTTTCTCAATCCTATTCCTGACCTTCACAATATACAGGCCCTCAATGGAAGGCAGGCTGGTTGCGATTGTTTTTTCTGCAGTCCTAACTATCCGTTGAAATCTGTGTCTGTCCTGTCGGGTTGCTGTGCCAAACCAGACAATTATTGAGGTGCAAATGACAGACTCAAGAATTCCTCTGTAGAACTGTCTCAACATATCCTCGGGCAATCTCAGCTTTCTCAGTTGGCGCAAGAGGAACATCCTTCATTGTGCCTTTTTTGATGATGGTTCTAATGTTAGGTGTCCATTTCAAGTCCTGGGAGATTATAGAACCGAGAAACTTGCAAGGTCTCTACTGTTGTTGATACTGTGTTGTCTAGTATTATAATAGGAGGGTAGAATAGGAGCTATTGCTAATTATTGCTAGGAATATAGCTTGTTTAGTGGAAATGAATTATTTCATATTGCTTGACCCATCCTGTATTATTATCAACAAATGAAATGCAATGGAAAGGAAAATGACTTAAAAATTGAAATATTTTGAGGGCTTTGCCCAATTCACTTAAACATTTTAATTGATAACGTAGTTGTTTTTTTTAACAGAACACATTCCTAGAATTTGTTTTCTAAAGCTATGTTTTTCATACAAAAAAAGTGTTTTAATTTGTGTTATATGAAATCCTGTGGACCACTGCAAGCCCAACTTGGACAGGTTTAAAAGCCATGGCAAGTCCTTTGTTCCAAGTACAGTAAGAACTCTGAAATTTAAAGCACCGATGAATTTATGCTTCCTCCAGAAGGAAATTAAAGTTTGGTAGGTTGAAAGTGGGATAATTAGATAATATTGCTAACAGTGTTATTAATTTTGATAATACTAAATTTAGAATACGCAAATGATTGCTGAATCACGTGGCCTTGAATTTTAAGAAATACTAAATGTTTCTTATGATTTTAAAACCAAGTTAGTCCAACAAAAAATTATTTCTGGAAGTGACTGCATTCCTCAACAGCTGTTTCAAAATAGTTCACAGTTATTCTTAAACTGGCAATGTGACAAATTTGAACAGACTTTTCATGGTGTGGTTTGGTGTTTGGTTTGGTCAAATCCAATGGAAATTCTTTCATGGTTGGTGGTAAACTAATTTTGGGGGAGGAAATTGAGTTTTAAATATGTGAACATGCTGCTAAATTAAATTCCAGAAATCTGGAATTCATCTATCTGAAAAGCCTTGAATATATGGTGGCTAAGTCTTAGGGAAAAAATGATGATAGATGATGGCAGGTTGGCTGAATGAAAATTGTCCATTCTGCCCCTGAATTGGGGCATGATGGGAGAAGCCCAGCTGGACAAAATAGGTTTTTTTTTTATTTTCAATTTATTTATTATTAGATTTGTGTGCTGCCCCATCTAGGTGGTTCCAGAGGGCCTTAGTTTAATTTCTTACTCCAAAATTGACTATAATTACTTTCATACCCAGGATTCTATTTTTGGTACTGTAAAAGAGAGAGATGATAATTCTATTTTGGTTCTCTTTTTAGTTTATACCATTATTTTAGAACAAAGTAAAATAACTTGTTTAGCATGCTATTGTGTCTCTTGAGTCGGCGTTGACTCCCGGCAACTGTGATTTTCTTGGCAACATTTTCGGAAGGGATCTGTCCTGCCGCCTCCTTCCAAGGACAGAATGAAGGACCCAAGGTCACCCAGCTGGCTCTGTGCCAAAGGCAGGACTGGATCTGCTGGTTTCTGTCCTCCATCAGGACACCAAACAGGTTTTCTTGGCGCGTTAGCTATGGTTAAAAGGCAGTGTGCAAGATTTGTATCCCATTTCTATTTGCCCATTTAAAATTGTTTATTCAGTTATCTTACCAGGAGAGAAAAAGAGGCTAAAATAACCATTAAATAACCATTAAAATAAAGTTAATAAAATAATCCTGTGCTGGGGAAATAACACCATGCAGTAATCCTCGAATTACAACAGCTCATTTAGTGACTGTTCGAACTGACAAGGGCACTGAAAAAAGTGACTTGTGTCATCTATCCCCATGGTCACGTGATCAAAATTCGGACCTTTGGCAACTGACTCATATTTATGATGGTCGCAGCGTCCCGGGGGTGTCACGTGATCCCCTTTTGCGCCCTTCTGACAAGCCAAGTCAATGGGGGAAGCCGGATTCACTTAACCACCGTGTCACTAACTGAACAAGTAATGATTCACTTAACAACTTTGGCAAGGAGGGTCGTAAAACGGGGCAAAACTCACTTCACAAATGTTTCAGGTAGCAAGAGAAGTTTTGGGGTCCCATTTGTAAGTCCAGGACCACCTGTTCAGTCTTCTATGGCAGAAACTGCCGGTTTTTTTTCCCAAAGAAAGATATAAAATGCGCTGGGGGGGGGGAGCTCCGTGGGGTGGGGGGCGGTGGCGATTCGCCGCCCTTCCAACTTTTTCCCACCGGGAAGGAGAGCAAGCCGGCCCGCTTCCCAACCGGCCTCCCCCCCATCGCCCAAACGGGAAGCGCTCCGTTCCGTCGTAGCCGAAAAGAGACGTTTAGCCGGAGGGTCTCCACGGGCACCGAGACCCCCAGGGTCTCTCCGCCGCGCTGGTTGCTTGCACGCCGCCCCCTCCTCCCATTTACCTAACCATGGTTTGCTGAAGGCGGTACCCCCTTGGGCACCTGCCAGCGGCGCCCCCCGCCCGGGAAGGCCGGCTGGGAGGGGGGGGCTCGGGATCCAGCTGTTGCGCGGCTCCCCCTCCCCAACCCGGCTGGTCTACAGGCCCCCATTGGACAAGCCACGGCTTAGCGGATCCCTAACCACCATCCACCCACCTGCTGGGAGGGGCGGCGGCCGGCAGGGAGGGAGGGAAGGAGGCGCCTCCGGAGCGCCCCCTCCCCGGGCATCTGCCACGCCGGCCTCGCCTCGCCTCCTCCCCGGCCGGATCCTCGCAAGGCGGTGACGCAGCACCGGCGGCGGCGGCGGGAGCGCAGCTGCCAGCGGCGCCGGACAGGTAAGGCGGCAGCCGGGCGCGGCTCGCGGACCCGGGCCTGGCGGGGGCCGCGGCTGCCGGGCGGGCCCCGCTCTCCGCCTCGGGGCGCCCGGAGCTGTGCCGGCGTGGGCGGACGGGGGGCGGCCGGGCGCGGGAGGGATGGAGGGGCGCTGCCCCCGCCGGGTCCCCTTGGCGAGGTCGCTTCCCGAGGGCTGGGGGGGGACGGAGGGGGGGGGCAGAAGAGCCACGGCTGGCCCGCGGGACCCCTCGGGTCTCTGTCCGAGGCCTGGAGTTCCGAGGATCCCCCCTGCCGCTTCCTCGGGCATCTCCCTCGGAGCATCCCAGCCGGATCCCTGCGCAGCGGAGCCCCGGGAGCCGCCCGGTCTCTGGGGAGCAGGCGATCCCAGCAAAGGGGCTCTGCAACCCAGGTAGTTGGGAAATCGGACTTGCGACCGTTTTTTTTCACACTTACGACCTTTGCATCATGGGATCAAAATTCAGTCTTGGCAGCCGGGGTTTCTGCTTAACGACCGTCGCGGATTTCCCAAGGTCACGTGATCCCCTGTTGCGACCTCCTGTCGAGCAAAGTCAAGGGGGGGGAAAGCAGATTCACTTAACAACCGTCTTACTAACTTACCAAACGGCAGTGATTCGCTTAACGACCGTGGCAAGGAAGGTCGTAAAAGGGGGCAAAAGGCGCTTAACAAATGTCTGACTTGACAACAGAAATGTGGGGCTCAATTGAGGTCGTAAGGCGAGGATTACCTGTATTGGTGCTTTGGATGGACAGGAGGCAGGATGGACTTCTCAGCCGCGTGTCTTTTACCCGGGACCGAAGGCCCTTGCAGAAGACAAGCCCGGCCATTCCTGGAGCTGAGGTGCAGCTGCTTCCAGGAGTTCCAGGCAGGGACCATTTAACAACGGCACCGGCTCAGAAGCCCTGCTCAGCCTGGGGGGGGGAGGGGTTGGTTCCTTTCCCAAACCTTTCTGGCCCTGAAATCCACAATTCCACAATCAGCCCTCTGGAGCAGGACAGGAGAAGTCTCCACCTGTTCCCACGTGAGCCTTGTTTGAAGGAAGCAGCCCCCTCCCTCTGGAGACGCCTTTCCTCAAGGGCCGGTCCCAGCCACTCCCTGAGACGTAGTTGCCGGTCTCCTGATCCTTCTCTCCTGTTCCTGTGCAGGTGGTCCTCAGCTTGCGATCACAATGGGAACCAACATTTCTGTTGTTAAGCGAGGCAGTTATTGAGTCATGCCTGAGGGAATGACCTTTTACTGTTGTTAAAGGAAACATGTGGTCGTTAAGCGACTCTGGCTTCCCCCGTTGACTTTGCTTGTTGGAAGCCAGTTGCAGATGGCTGCCACCTGGTTCAACCGTCACGAATACCTGTCAGTTGCCCAAATTTTGATCCCATGATTGTGGGGGCGCAGTGATGGCTGTCAGGGTGGGGGGCCTGACGTAAGTCGTTTTTTCAGTGCCCTTGAACCTCAAACGGTCGCTAAACGAATGCTTGTAAACCGAGGGATCCCTGTATGTCTGAATCCTCCTTCACAAGAGCTGCCAAAGATGGACTCACAGGGCAGAATATCCAGGACTTGTTATCTGCGCTCATCCGCCGGATCCTGGGACAGGAGGGTTTGAAGTAGAAAGCCCAAATTTGCACCCCTTCCCCATATTTACAAGGCACGGCCGCCAGGGACTCGGACAGAGGCTGGAGAGAGTCGCTCTGGAGTCCGGAAATCTTGGGGAGACAGCTTTCTCCTGGATTGCCCCCCACAGACCATCATGTCCAGTTAGGGGCTCTGCTAGTTTTGATTGCCTCTAAAACCCTCCACGGCCAAAATGCAGGAGGCCGAGACCCTCGTCTCAGGCTTAGGGATGCCAACTCTGCATGCAAGGAGGGAGCAAAAGGAGTCATGGGGGCTGGATTCACACAACCCCAATTCACGTGGGTCAAGCAGAGCTGGATCACCTGCAGGCCATTGCAGTGCTCCAGAGACCCCTTCCTGTTCTGGAAGGCGTTTTTCTGGAAACTGGTTAGATCACCCCTGTTGGAGGAGGAGGAGGTAGAGGAGGAGGAGCAGGAGGAGGAGGAGGAGGAGGAGGTGGTGGTCCTTGGAAAGAATTTGATAAGTAGAAAAAAAAGGTCAAATCCAGTCTGAACATCTGGCTGACTATGTGATGAACCAAAAGATTAAAACTAAGAGGAGGAGGAGGAGGAGGAGATGACATTCCTAACTCTCCAGAAAGGGTCATCCTTGGAAGGAGACATTTTGTGCCTCCTGAAAGGGGTGTTGCTTCAGGTGGGGGCTCTCTAGCAGTGCAAGCCTGGCGGGAGAATATCCGTGTTTCCAGCCTGTTTCCAGAAACAGGTGCTGGGAATTGTCTCCTTGGCTCCCATTCAGCACAGACCGAGCAGCAGCTATTTAGAGAATCTCACAGTGTCGCTCTGACGTTCACAGACACCCTTCGTTTGCCTGTTTCGTACCCAGAGGAAGATGGCGGCCTTTGCTTTTTTCTCCTCCTCGGGCTCCTTTTTGCCTGGAGTGGCGATTTAATCTCTTCCTGATCCTTCTACCAGTTGGCTCTGCCTCTCGGTGGCTGGAGGAGAAGGCCTTCTTCTCCAAGATGGCGACCTGGCGGCTTCGTTCTGGGGACCTGGCCCGCTTTTGCCAAAAGCTCAACCGGGTGAAGACTCTGCAAGATGACCTCATGGAGACCTCCCTCAACCGTTGCTTGACCACAGTCGATCTGACGCTGCTGGGCATTGGCGGGATGGTGGGCTCCGGCCTTTATGTGCTCACTGGCACCATTGCTAAAGAGACAGCTGGACCGGCCATCGTGGTGTCCTTCATCATTGCTGGCATCGCCTCTCTGCTGGCCGCCCTCTGCTATGCGGAGTTTGGGGCCCAGGTGCCCAAGACGGGCTCTGCGTACATGTTCACCTACGTCTCGGTGGGCGAGATCTGGGCCTTCCTCATCGGTTGGAATGTCATTCTGGAGTACATGATTGGTGGAGCAGCTGTTGCCAGAGCCTGGAGTGGCTACCTGGATTCCATTTTTGACCACAGGATCAAGAACTTCACAGAGGTCCATGCTGGCACTTGGCAAGTACCCTTCCTGGCCCATTATCCGGACTTCTTGGCATCTGGCATTGTGCTCATAGCCACGGCGTTCATTTCCTTCGGGGCCCGATTCTCCTCTTGGCTCAACCATGTCTTCTCGGCCATCAGCATGGGAGTCATTCTCTTCATCCTGGTGATGGGATTCATCCTGGCCAGGCCCCAGAACTGGAGCGCCAGTGAAGGAGGGTTTGCCCCATATGGCATCTCTGGGATCATGGCCGGCTCAGCCACGTGCTTCTACGCCTTTGTGGGCTTTGATGTTATTGCCACGTCCAGCGAGGAGGCCCGGAACCCGGAAAAGGCCATTCCGAGGGCCATCGCCATCTCACTGAGCCTTGCCACCGGAGCGTATATCCTTGTGTCTATGGTGTTGACGCTGATGGTGCCCTGGCATTCGTTGGACCCTGATTCAGCCTTGGCTGACGCCTTCTACAAGAGGGGTTATTCCTGGGCAGGTTTCATTGTGGCCGTCGGTTCCATTTGTGGTAAGTTCCCTTATGCCTGGGTCACCAATACCTTCTGGCTGGCACCTTGGGTGCCATTTCTGCCGTTTCCCTTTTCTCTAGTCTTTCTCCTAATGTGGTCTTACCAAAGTTGGCTCCTCCAAATGGGCTGGCACAGGATTCAGGGGCTGGTAGGAGAGGCCGGGATATGGTCCCTTGTAGGCCAGGACTGAGCACTGCCTGGGGCAGTTGGCCAACACAAGAGGTCATGCAAAGACGCAGTATAGCTGTGCCTAAATGGGTAGGTTGGGACCTGTGATTAAACATAACAGAAAAGCACCAGGTTGGAGAACACTGCCTGCATGCTGGGCCACTTAAAAACGACCCAAAGCAAGAAAGGAAAGACTAGCAAGGATTTTACGCGCATGTGAAAAGGTGTTTTCTGTCCCTCTCTTTCAAGTTAGCATTCAGAATTACCATGGTTGGAGATTGGGGCATTCAGGTTTAAAAAAAGGAAATAGAATGTGTATCAACCATCCCTCTCTGTCATCTAGCAAAGAAAGACTCCTGGCCCTTTGCTTTTGCCAAGAGTTTACTTTACTGAAGCTTAAGTGGTTACAGAAGTAGCATAAGCTGAATCTGAGGTTTTCCCCGTGCAAACAACACGATGTTCCTCTCCCCCACCATCCCCCGGTTATTTGCAAATGCCCAATCAAGTGCTTGTATATTGTTCAGCTCTGCATATCGATAGTTGACCTTGGCTGGCTGAAGCTTCTCACAAGGAGCAGCTGGGCTTCCATCCTTCCCCTTTCTTCCTTACACTCCAATCTTTCCCTCTCCCTCCCCTGTTGCTAGTGTCAGGCTGTCAGCTCATGAAGCTTAGACAGGAGAGATGCAGCCATGGCAGTGTGGGAGGTGTAGGCATTGGGTATAGGGCAGTGGTGGCGAACCTATGGCACGGGTGCCAGAGGCGGCACTCGGAGCCCTCTCTGTGGGCACACATGCCGTTGCCCCAGCCTTGCCTCCGCCCGCGACCCCCTCACCAGCCTCCCTGGAGGAGAGTCGCCCCCGAGCGTGGTCCACGTGGAGTAGCGCAACCAAGGACATGGCAGCCAGGCAGCATAGACAAGACTCTGCCCTCATGCCCCAATGCTCACAGTTGATGCTGCAGGACGTGGGCAGAGGGCGTGGTCGCCATGGCACTGCTGGGCTGCCTGGGCGATCTGCGGTGGGCCCTGGAGGCAGTGAGTGGCCCTGCGGGCAGGCAGGGTGGGGCAGGGCGGGGCGGGGTGGGGCGGGGGTGGAAGAGGGGCAGGGCCAGTTTTTGGGCACTCGGTCTCTAAAAGGTTCACCATCACTGGTATAGGGTCTCTTGCTTGAGCAGGAGGTTGAGCTAGAAGACCTCCAAAGTCCCTTCCAGCTTGGTTATTCTATATTCGGTCGGCAAGCCGCAAGAGGAGTGAGAGAAATTCCTGGGGGACCCGGGTCTCAGCAGCTCTTAGATTTGATGGCTGCTTGGTCCTCCTGAAGCATCAACAGCAATCCTGGCTGGCAGGGAGAAGCCATCCCTCCTTGCTTCCACGGCTTGCAAGACCGGTTGGGTGGCCACCGAGGAACCCAGAATACCAGCTGGATGAGTCCCTGGTCAGGTCCACCCTGGGGGGGAGGGCTCTTCTTTTAAGCTAGCATTCCTAGCTTTCTCTTCTCCTGCTGTCCTCCCAGTGTCCAATGGTATAGAAGGAGGGTGCTGCCCACTCCCCAAAAAAGACAGCTGCAGCAAGACTCGTTGGCCTAGGTCAGGGGTGGGGAACCTTGGCTCTTTTATGACTCGTGGACTTCAACTCCCAGAATTCCTGAGCCAGCATGGCTCAGCTTGGAAACCTCTCCCTTTCCCCTCAGCATGGCTGGCTCAGGAATTCTGGGAATTGAAGTCCACGAGTCATAAAAGAGCCAAGGTTGCCTACCCCTGGCCTAGGCCTAGGCTGCTTTATGACTCCGTGACTCACCTCCAGCATTCCTGAGACAGCATGGCTCAGCTTGGAAACCTCTCCCTTTTCCCCTTCGACGTGCTGGCTCCAGGAATTCGGAGTTGAAGTCCACGGAGTCATAAAGAGCCCAGGTTGCCTACCCCTGTCTAGGCCTAGTTCAAGGGTGGTGAACCTTGGCTCTTATGACTCGTGGACTTATCAACTCCCGAATTCCTGAGCCGCATGGCTCAGCTTGGAACCGCTCCCTTTCCCCTCAGCCGTGGCTGCTCGGAATTCTGGAGTTGAAGTCCCCACGAGTCTAAGCAGCCTAGGCCTAGTTGAGGGGTGGATGAACCTTGCTCTTTTATGAACTCGTGGACTTCAACTCCCAGAATTCCTTAGCCAGCATTGCTAAGCTTGGAAACCTCTCCCTTTCCCCTCAGCATGTTGGCTCAGGATTCTGGGAATTGAAGTCCCGAGTCTAAAAGAGCCAAGTTTCCCTACCCTGCCTAGGCCTAGGCTGATTATACTCGTAGAATCACTCCCAAATTCCTCAGCCACATGGCTCAGCTTGGAAACCTCTCCCTTTCCCCTCAGCATGGCTGGCTCAGGAATTCTGGGAATTGAAGTCCACGAGTCATAAAAGAGCCAAGGTTGCCTACCCCTGGCCTAGGCCTAGGCCGCTTTATGACTCGTGGACTTCAACTCCCAGAATTCCTCAGCCAGCATGGCTCAGCTTGGAAACCTCTCCCTTTCCCCTCAGCATTGGCTGGCTCAGGAATTCTGGGAGTTGAAGTCCACGAGTCATAAAAGAGCCAAGGTGGCCTACCCCTGGCCTAGAGGCTGGTCTTCTGCAGAAGAGAGGCTGCCTGCAGGCGCCACCACCTTCTCCAACACTCCCCAATCCTCTCGGAGGCACCTTGTGACCCCAAGCTTGTCTTTTGTCTCTCCTCCACCTCAGCCATGAACACAGTTCTTCTCAGCAACCTCTTCTCCCTGCCTCGGATTGTCTACGCCATGGCAGAGGACGGGCTCTTTTTCCAGGTGTTTGCCCGCGTTCACCCACGCACACAGGTGCCCGTGGTGGCTATCGTGGTGTTTGGCTTCTTCATGTCTGTCCTCGCGCTCATCTTTGATCTGGAGGCCCTGGTCCAGTTCCTCTCCATTGGCACACTCCTGGCCTACACCTTTGTCGCAGCCAGCGTGATCATCCTGCGCTTCCAGCAAGGCAAGGCTGAAGCCCAAGAAGCCCTTGGGAGGACCGAGGCCATCCCAACAGCAGATGAGGCCGCGGGCACCACCGAACCCAAGGAATACGAGTCTTTCTCAGATAAGCTGCAGCTGGTGGGCAAAGAGAAAGCGGGGGGCTTGCGTGAACCAGGGCAGCTGAAGGCAGCCTTTGAACCCTACCTGGAGTTCCTCGGTGGTTTCTACCCTGGCGAAGTGGTCAGCGTGTCCGTGGTCGTCCTCATGGTGTCAGCCCTCTGCTTGACATCCATCCTGGTCTTTGGGAAGGCACAGCTCCACCTGCCCACCTGGAGTTACACCTTGCTCATCCTGCTCTCCAGCCTGGCCTTCACAGGCAGCCTTGTCCTCATTGGCGTCCATGAGCAGAAGCAGGCCACCCAGACGTTCCAGGTGAGGGAGGCCGGCTCGGCAGTTTCAGTGCTCTGGTGCAGAGTCGGTGGGTGTCTTCTTCTTCTTGTTAGTTGCGAAGTCCTGTCCGACCCATCACGACCCCATGGACAATGTTCCTCCAACTGTCCATGGGGTTTTCATGGCAAAGATACTGGAGTGGGTTGCCATTTCCTTCTCCAGTGGATCACATTTTGTCAGAACTCTCTGCTATGACTTGTCCGTCTTGGGTTGCCCTGCACGGCATAGCTCATAGCTTCATGGAGTCACGCAAGCCCCTTCGCCACAACAAGGCAGTAATCCAGGAAGGAGGGTGGGTGTCTACTGGGAGGGGGCAAATGCATCACCTTCCCCAAACACAGCTAGGCCAGAGCAGACTGGTTGACCAAGTTGAAACTGCAAGGAAATATGTTCTCAAATTGGGCTGTGGCCACCTGCAGAGTTGGGGGACAAGTCCTTCAAGCCAGCAAGCAGAGATTGGCAGGCTTTCCTGGCTGACAAGGCCCCAGTGCTTATGGGTTGGTCCTACCATTGCATTAAGCCATGATTGATTATGTGCTACCAAATCCTTTGGGTACCACATAGGTAGGTTTTCTCCATGAAAATGAGTAATGTGGTTTAATTTTAGGACAGCATGTTGTGCGAACACTCTATCCACAGTGCAGCTTCAGTTTCCCCCACACTCTATCCACAGTGCAGCTTCAGTTTCCTTCAGCACTTCCTTTGGAGTTCCTCACTGCTACTTTCTGCAAACAAGGTTTTTATCTCTCTCGGGAAACCAAACCTCATTGTTTGCCAGGCCGTGATGGGTCAAATATTAGTACCGCTTTATAAAACCCTAGTAAGACCACCCCTGGAATACTGCAGCCAATTTTAGTCACCATATCACAAAAAAGATGTTGAGTGTTTGGAAAAAGTTCAGTGAAGAGCAACTAAGATGATCAAAGGCCTGGAGAGTAAAACATACGAAGAACGGCTGCGGGACTTGGGTCTGTCTAGTCTAAAGAAAAGAAGAAATAGGGGAGACGTGATAGCAGTCTTCCAGTATTTGAGGGGCTGCCACAAAGAGGAGGGGGGTCACGTTATTCACCAAAGCACCAGAGGGAAGGACAAGAAGCAACGGTTGGAAACTGATCAAAGAGAGAAGCAACCTGGAATTAAGGAGAAACTTCCTAACAGTGAGGACAATTAACCTGTGGAACAAGTTGCCACCAGAAATTGTAGGTAGGCGCTCCATCACTGGAGGTTTTTAAGAAGAGACTGGTGAGGGGGGGGTCGCGGGCGGAGGCAAGGCTGGGGCAACGGCACGTGTGCCCACAGAGAGGGCTCTGAGTGCCGCATCTGGCACCCGTGCCATAGGTTCGCCACCACTGGTATAGGTTCTCCTGCATGAGCAGGGGGCTGGACTAGAAGGCCTCCAAGGTCCCTTCCAGCTCTAATCTATTCTAAATCCTGTGCCAGGAGCCCTTCAGGCATCAAAGCCCTTTTGCACATCTGTTGGGAGCTGAGCAGCAGCCCCACGGAGTTCGTGTCTCCCATGCAGCTCTAGCCAGCCTGATGGTCCTCTGCCAGTAATGTGCTGCAGCTGCCACAACAGCCAATGCAGTCCTAGGCTGATCAACAGAGAGCTGGCATCAGGATGACGTGTGAAGTTGACACTTAATGCTGCCCTAGCAAGACCACACTTGGAATACGGCATCCAGTTCTGATCACCACAATACAAGACAGACGGACAGGCCCTAGAAAAAGTGTAGAGAAGAGCAACAAAGATGATAAGGGGGGTCTGAAGGATAAACCATAAGATGAATGAAGGTGAATATACTGTACATGTCCCAGGATAATGTTGCAGGATCCAATCTAGGTCGGTCACTGGGGCCCATCCTCATGTCAGACAGAGAAGCTCGCTGAGGATGGGATCCAGCACGACTCCAAAAGCTCAGAAGACAAAAATCTCTGATCCCGGTGACTGATCCAGATTGGATCCAGTACTACGTATGTCTAGATCTAGGAAAGAGAAGAATTAGGTGTGACATGATAGCTGTCATAGAGAAGTGGGGGCCATTTTCCAAAACACCTGAGGGCCGTGTCCCTTCTTCCCGCCCCCCAGCACTTGGGAACACCTGAGCTCGCTAAAGAAACATCCAACCTAGAATTAAGGAGAAATTTCCTGACAGAATAATCAATCAATGGGACGTCTTATCTCCAGAAGTTCTGGGTGCTCCATGACTGGAGGTCTTGAATAGAAAAATAGAATAGAGTAGAGTAGAGTAGAGTAGAGTAGAATACAGGATAGAGTAGAGTAGAGTAGAGTAGAATAGAGTAGAATAGAGTAGAATAGAGTAGAATACAGGATAATAGAATTAGAATAGAATAGAATTAGAATAGAATAGAATAGAATAGAATAGAATAGAATAGAATAGAATAGAATAGAATAGAATAGAATAGAATAGAATAGAATAGAATAGAATAGAGCTGGAAGGGACCTTGGAGGTCTTCTAGTCCAGCCCTCTGCTCAAGCCGGAGAACTATACCATCTCAGACAAGTGACTGCCCAGTCTCTTCTTAAAAACCTCCAGTGATGGAGCGCCCACGATTTCTGGAGGTAGGCTGTTCCACTGGTTAATTGTCCTCACTGTCAGGAACTTTCTCCTTAATTCCAGGTTGCTTCTCTCCTTGATTAGTTTCCAACCATTGTTTCTTGTCCTTCCCTCTGGTGCTTTGGAGAATAGTTTGACCCCCTCCTCTTTGTGGCAACCATTTCTCTGTGAAGGAATAAGACCTCCTGCCTTGGCCAGGGGGCTTGACTCAAGGCCCCTCCCAGCCCTGGGATTCTATGATCCATGCCCTCCTTCCTTTCCAGCTCCCGCTGGTGCCGCTGACCCCTGCCCTGAGTATTTTCATCAACCTCTTCCTCATGCTGAAGCTCAGCTACATGACCTGGCTGCGTTTCTCCATCTGGTTGGTGGCAGGTAAGTTTCAAGAGGGCTGCAAACAGGCACACCTGGAATGGGGGTCGGAAGAAACATAGGAAGGTGGAGTAAGCCTGGGATGCTGGCTGGAACAGGGGCTGCATCCCAAGCAGTCCAGGCAGGGACATTTGCAAGGAGGTCACAGAGGTTAAGGGGGACTGTCATAACAGAGTCCCCAAATTTTTGGGGGTTGGCAGGGGAGGGGAGGAAAGAAGGAAAGAAGGGATGGTTTTGTGTATGGGGGGGTGAATGCATGCATGCTCGTGTGCATGTGCATGAACACCTGTTGCTCGCACGAGTGGGGCCCCGAATGCCCTCGACGCTCACATAAGTGGGGCCAGCCAGCCGCTCAAGCCAGCGGCCAATACGCCGTGGCCCGGTAGTAGTGGCCACGGCCCACAGGTTGGGGACCCCTGCTGTATAATACGGGTACAATTGAGCCCAAAATTTCTATTATTAAATGAGAGATTTGTTAATTGAGTTTTGCCCCACTTTACGACCTTCCTTGCCACAGTTGTTAAGGGAGTCTGGCTCCCCCGTGGACGTTGCTTGACAGATGGTGGCAAGAGGGGGTCACGTGACCTTGGGACACAGCAACGGTCATAAGTATGAGTGAGTTGCCAAGCGTCTGAATTTTGAGCACATGATCATGGGATGCTATAAAGGTCGTAAGTGTGAAAAACGCTCATGTCACCTTTTTCAGTGCTGCTGTAACTTTGAACAGTATGAACTGTTGTAAGCTGAGGACTACCGAATAGGTTCTCCTGCTCAAGCAGGGGGCTGGACTAGAAGACCTCCAAGTTCCCTTCCAGCTTCTATTCTATTATATTCATATTCATATTCATATTCTATTTATATTCTATTTATATTCTATTCTATAATTCTATTCTATTCTATAATTCTATTTCTTTTCTATTCTATTCTATTCTATTCTATTCTATTCTATTCTATTCTATTCTATTCTATTCGTCTGAAATGGTATAGGCTGGGTCTCCTGATCAAGCAGGGGGTTGGACTAGAAGACCTCCAAGGTCCCTTCCAACTCTATTATTCTATGTTCTATGTCCACATGAGAAAGGCAGGGCCTGGTCACCCAGTCCTGACTGCCATCTTGACTTTTTTTGACCCACCCCTTCCCCAGGTGCCCCTGAACGCAGGTTCAATCTGTGATTCAGCTCAACCATCTCCCAGCGCCGGCAGGTGGGCTGCTTTGAGAGAAAGCAAGTGGGGAGCTGCCCTCACTTGGAACCTGCCCAATAACGATATTCCTGGACCATTACAAACGTCAGTCTCTTTAAAAAGAGGATAAAACTCCACACAATAAATTGCAGCTGGTTTAACCTTCCCGGAAACATCAGTGCACTATTGTAGTGTAAAGCAAACCTCCGGAATCGAACCTAAATGCTATGAAAGTATTTATCTCTCTCCAAAGCTGGCAGTCTGCTAAATGACCATTCAGATTCTCAGATATCACCACGATTGAGAAATGTTTACGCTGCTACCGGGGGGCTAATGTGGCGATTGTAACTAATGTTTTGGGGTGTCAAGTAGTCCTCAGTTAACTTCTCCATAATTGGGACCGGGAACTCCGTCGCTTAGCGACGCAGTCGTAAAGCCAAAAAGTCACGTGACTGTGCCAACATACGATGGCAGTTCTTGCAGTCATTAAGCGCAATATCACATGGCTGTGACTTGTGACTTCCTGACTGCTTGCTGGAGGCCGGCCATTATGGTTGCCAATGGCAACCAGATGACCAGAGGGTGATGCGGCCATAGTATAAATTGCACACTAATTGCCAAGTGAACAAGTCGCAATCGTATCGTCACAAGGATGCTGCAATAGTCACTGCTTTGTGGACTGGCCGTAAGCCTCCCCATTCTGTGCGGTGATAACTTTGAACAGTCACTGAACATGCAGCCACTAAGTGAGGACTTCCTGTATTCAGATCAGCTCCCACCTTTGATTAAAGATCCACTGCAGATTTTTATTACTTAATTCAGTTATAGGAAATTCCTCACTTAATGTCTGCCCTGTTTAGCAATCATTTGAAGTTGTGATAATGCTGAGAAAGTAACTTTACGACTGGTCCTCACACTTACGACTTTCACAACATCCTCACCGTCAATGTAATTGAAATTCAGGTGTTTTGCAACTGGTGGGGGATTACATCCATGGGCGCGTCCCATGGTTACTTGATTTTGCCCACTTCAAGGTGGCTTCTAATGTTGTTGTTGTTAGTTGCGAAGTGGTGTCCGACCCATCGCGACCCCATGGACAACGTTCCTCCAGGCCTTCCTGTCCTCTACCATCTTCTGGAGTCCATTGAAGCTCACGCCTACTGCTTCAGTGACTCCATCCAGCCACCTCATTCTCTGTCGTCCCCTTCTTCTATTGCCCTCCATCTTCCCCAGCATTAGGCTCTTCTCCAGTGAGTCCTTCCTTCTCATTAGGTGGCCAAAGTACTTGAGTTTCAACTTCAGGATCTGGCCTTCTAAGGAGCAGTCGGGGTTGATCTCCTCTAGGACTGACCGGTTTGATCGCCTTGCAGTCCAGGGGACTCGCAGGAGTCTTCTCCAGCACCATAGTTCAAAGGCCTCAATTCTTGGCGCTCAGCCTTTCTTATGGTCCAACTTTCACAGCCATGGCTTCTGATAAGCAGGGTCAAATCTGGAAGTAAGATAGCAGTTTGCGGTCGTGTGAAGTCTCACTTAAGATCCTGGGTGATTTGCTTAGTGACTGTGGTAGAAGTGAGGTCGTAAGTCCATCACAGTCATGTGCAAGTCCTCTATAGTCACTGCATCATTTAGTGACAGAGTTGCCAGTGTCAGTTGTGGTCATTAAGTGGGGTCTGTCTCTACTCCTATTTACTTAAGATAGGAGGCATTTTTGCCTTCTATTGGGAAACTGGAAAATGTATGTGTTCTCGTAGAAAGGGAGCGATGGTTGCACACACAAGCGAAGAGTACTCAAAACTGTTGTAGGATTAAGACGCTGAGTTTGTCAGCTGGGAAGCCAATAGTACAGGTTCGAGACTCGAGCGCCACGCGACGGGGTGAGCTCCCGTTACTTGCTCCAGCTCCTGCCAACCTGCATGTTCAAAAGCACGCAAATGCGAGTAGATAAACAGGTACCACTTCGGTGGGAAAGGTTACTGCGTTCTGTATTTTCATGCTGGCCATAGGATGATGGGAAGGTCTCTCAGACAACCCAGGCCCCCTCGGCTGAGAATCTAGAGATGAGCACGGCACCCTTGAGTCGGTCCCGCCTGGACAGGGAAAAGCTTTAAACCTAGGATTACAAAAATAGCCAAATGATTTTGGGATTAAGCTGTGATTTCCTTACCGAAAAGTTGGTCAATAAACAAAAGTTGACTGTGTCTCCTTTTAAACTGAACCATGATATACAAACCACAGTGGCCAGGTTCCCAAGCACCATGCTAAATGCAGGTAGAAGATTCCCAAATTTTAAACCACACAGTTCTATCCCCAAACCATAACAGAGAGAACATCAGCTGGACATATCTTGAGTCGCTGCTTCTGATCTGGGGCTTCCGAGAAGACCCACACACACACACACACTGTCTGGCAGGTGTCTTTTCCTTTCCGATGGATTACAGCTTCCATCATCCTTACTCTTCGACTGCGCAATTTGGGCCAGGGGGTTGGACCAAGAAGACCTCCAAAGTCCTTTCCATCCCTATTATTCTATGTTCTAGGACGGGTCCAACCTTGGCAACTTTAAGACTTGTGGACTTCAACTCCCAGAATTCCTCAGCCAGCAAAGCTGGCTGAGGAATTCTGGGAGTTGAAGTCCACAAGTCTTAAAGTTGCCAAGGTTTAGGACTCCTGTTCTGTTTCCTCTTTGGAATGAAAGTAAATTTGGGGCCAAATAATGTTAGTATTTAGCATTTCATAATTTTAATCATTTTAGGCAGCAATTAGCTGCAGGGAAGGTTGTAGTGCAGATATCGAGTCATCTTCAGGCTCAGCCCCTTTGCTAGGGTTACTTGATCATTTGGGGCACCAGCATCCTGGCTGCAACAGGCGGGCCTCTCTCTCTATACGGCCAACCTCTGAAAGCTTGGAGCATTTTCAGTACGGGTAGTCCTCAGCTTACGACCACAACTGAGCCCAGAATTTGTGTTGCTAAGTGAGAAATCGGTTAAGTGAGTTTTGCCCCATTTTATAACTTCCCTTGCCACATTTGTTAAGGGAATCGCTGCAGTTGTTAAGTTAGCAGTACGGTGGGTAAGTGAATCTGGCTTCCCCATTGACTTTGCTTGTGTCAAGGTATTGATTTAACAGCTAACCAGCTTATGTAATGTCAGATGTAATGATGGGAATGACTCAGCAGGGTCTGTGTCCCTTTAGGAGCTTTGTATAAAAGGGAAGGCTCCAGAGATGTGTGCTCTCTCTTCTGTTTCCTGCTGTAACTGTGGTGTGTTGGATCCAGCTGTATTAGTACGTGTATGTATATTGTTCCTGGTGTAGGATATTGTAGATAGTGTAAGATAAACCACCATATAATGTAGACCACTGTTTACTGTGTTTACTCCTGGGTTATCTCAGCGCAATAAGACTGTGCATGCTCTGGCAGCTTGTCAGAAGGTCGCAAAAGAGGATCACATGAGCCCGGGACACTGCGACTGTCGTAACTGTGAATCAATTGTCAGGCATCCAAATTTAAATCACGTGACCATGGGGATGCTGCAGTGGTCCTAAGTGCGAAAAATGGTCATAAGGCACTTTTTTCCGCGTGCCGTTGTAACTTTGAACAGTCACTAAATGAACTGTTGTAAGTCAAGGACTTCCTGTTCTCAAGGTTCTCTGCCCCACACGAGATAACTCTGGACCGCCTGTTTTGCTAAGAAAGAACTTTGTGTCTCTGGAGATTCTCAGTCAACCCAGGTCATGGTTGTCCCAAAGGTGTTTTTTTCAGGAGGCAACTGGACTTTCTTGTGTTTCTTTTGAAGACGTTTCACTTCCCATCCAAGAAGCTTCTTCAGCTCTGACTGGATGGTGGGGAGTGGAAGGATTTATACTCCTTGCAGACAGCTGGTCAATGGCCTTCTTTTAGAGAGTCTGCAGGAACTATTGGTGCTTCAGTTTGAGATTCAGACAACAGAGACTCGTTCCCAACAGCCTGTGCCTGTCTTCAACAGGACACGGGACAGAAAAAACATCCTGCAGCCAAGAAGGCTCCACACCCATTTCCACTATTCAGGTGACCCTGAGGACACAGGTAAACCTCCAGGTGGCCTCAATGACTCTCTAAAAGAAGGCAAATGACCAGCTGTCTGCAAGCAATAGAAATCCTTCCACTCTCCACCATCTAGTCAGAGTGGAAGAAGCTTCTTGGATGAGAAGCGAAACGTCTTTGAAGGAAAAACAAGGAAGTCCAGTTGCCTCCTGAAAAAAGCACCTTTGGGACAACCTTAGCTTTGAATTATGGGCTAGCCAGGAAAGACGGCCCTGCCAGGTGGGATTGAAGGGGGCTCCGCCATCTTCCGTGGGGGCCCCTTGAAGCTTGTCTGTACGTGCACCAGGCTCCCAAGAGCCGAGGGACGCAGCCCCCCCTTGGAGCTCCTTTCTGGGTTCAGGATGGGGGCTGACCTGGCTCTTCCCCTTCTTCGCTGTCCTTCCAGGCCTGCTGGTCTACTTCAGCTACGGCATCTGGCACAGCAAAGAGAACCTGCGGGACTCCCCGACACAGGACGTCCGAGCCCGATACGTGGTCTTCCCTAGCAGCAGCCTGGAGGAGACGGTGCAGACCGTGCAGCCCAGGACGGAGCCAGCCCAGGGCCTGACGGAGGCCCAGGAAAGTGGTGAAGAAGCCAAGAGATGACCTGGGAAGGTCCAGCAGAGGCCACGCTTCCCTCGTCCCTGTCCCGCCCGTTGCTGTCCAGTCTGGGCAGAGAAGAGCTGAGGCAGGGAAGTCTGGGGAGAAACCAACCTTTTACTGCCAAGGGGGGGGTCGCCCCCACTGCTCCTCTCGTACCTGGCCCCGCTTCTCTGACTGGAAGACTGGACTCTTCCTGTTGCCGGACACCCTTGAGAAACGGCTCCTTTGCTTGTGCCCTGTGTTGCAGCCCAGCTAAACCGCCCTCTTCCGGCAAAGGGGTCCCGTCCCCCCGCTTTGTGCCGTCCACTTGCTCCCCTCCCCTTCCTCTCTGACCTGCCCTCCGAGAGGCAGTGCCTGGCCTGCCATTTCAGCATCTTGATAATCAGTGGAGGAAGGCAGGGTGCGCTGTGCACCCCAGGAAGCTGCCCCTAGGATGGGGGTCCTGCAGCCCAGGGCAGGGACAAGGACTGTCAGAAGGACAGAGTGACTTTGAGATGAGCAGACTTTGCAGTTTCTGTCTCGAACACGGCGCCTGGCCACAATCGAAGGCGACCTGGGCGCACCTGAGATCCCGAGCATCTCTGTCTTGCACAGACGCTGGGCTGGGGTGACCACACCCGTCCAGCTGACAGGATGTTCAGGGCTTCGGCCATCCTGGAACAGAGCAGGTGTTAAAAGTAGGGTAAGCAAGCTTCCTCCTGCACAAGCCTGGCCCTGGGATGCTCCTTAGATGCCAGGGGGGGCAGCCTGGGGGGGTAGCACAATCGACTGAGAAGACGCAAGAGGCCACCAATTGCAGCAAGGCATTGTCTGCCGGTTGGCCACGGCAGGAGCAAACCAAGGCTGGTCAAGAAAGTCAACATGGCAGCCTCAACCAGGCAACAGGAGCCCCATCCTCCAACTGTGGTGGTGGCCATCTTGATTTTTTTGACTCTCTCTTCTCCCCCTGGAGAGCCCTAGAGCAGCGGTCCCCAACCTTTCCAGCTTTGTGGACCAGCGGGGGCTGGAGGGGATGGTTGGGTGTAAGCGGCGCGTGCTTGCCCACCGCTTCCGTAACCCAGTTCCAAATAAGCCGCAGCCCGGTAATGGCCGTGGCCCGGGGTTGTGGACCCCTGCCCTAGAGCAAAGCAGCGCCTTGCCCCGACGTGGAGAGAAATGGTGGAGGGAGATGGATGGGAAAGAAGAAGGCTGGACTCCCCAGAAACACAAGGCAGAGATTCTGGTGGGTGCCTCCGTTTGTTTCCTCGGGGTGAAGCTGGGAAAGGAGAACGGCTGAGTTCACACAACGCCCTTACCCAGGGATCGAGTGAGCCTGTTACCTTGGTGTGCCAGATATCCCGAATGACCCAAATATAGGTTTGCGCAACATGCTAAATCATGCGCAACCAACACACACAAAGACCTCATTGCTAACATTCTCCCAGCTGGGCCTGTGGGGGAGATATAGCTTGCAATTGCCTTGGCTTGGCGTGCTGTGTGAACACAGCCTCTCTGGTGGTTCTGTTCTTCCCGCGTGTTGGGAGAACACGAGAGGCTTTTCGAGGCTCTTTCTTGCCCTGGAACTCTGCTGGTTGGAAGCCATACAGGAAGGTGCTTCAACTACCCGGAGCTGCGGCGCCTGCCTCCCTCCCTCCCACAGGGTTGCCAGGGGGCTGCCCTCACCCAGGGGGGCAACAGCAGGCGCTCCCTGGAGGGTGCACAGAGCACGTAGGCGTGGTGGACCCTCTCCAGTGAGAAGGGGCTGCCTCTGGGTCCATGAAGGAGGGACTGGAGCAGGGTGGAAGCAACATTTGGGGAAAGAAGCAGTGGGTGAAGGGAGAAGACAGAAGTCAAATTTCGTTTTTGGACAATAATGTAGACTAGAGGAAGATCCTGCTTCCCTTTTTGCAGCTTTCCTCGCTGGGAGGGGCTATTCAGGGTTTGTCCTGCCTGGCAGGCTCCTCCCCTTTTCCATTGTGCACTTCCTCTGCTTCCTGCTTAACTGTGTGCTGTGTGGTGTGTGTGTGTGCGCGCGCCCTGGCCACATCCTTCTTTTCCTTTCCTGCGGTGACTTTTGTGCAATGGCATTTGGACCCACCTCAATTTACATCTTAAGAAGACAGAACTCTTGGAACGGTTCTTCCAGCAGGAATCTTTATTAAGAGAAACTGACTGAAGGCATGCTAGACAGGATCTGAGGGACCCCCCTGACCATTCAATGTTTTAAAGTGTTCCCAGGCAGCCCCACTCCACATTCCTTCCGGTCAATTCAAATTGGCAGATGGCTGGGTGTTAAATCCATCGGATCCCAATCTCCCCCCCCCCTTTTTCCTCGCTGCCGGTAAAAGGAGGCTTCATAGGGAGTGAGATCAAAGGCTGATGGCCGCATTGTTATGGTTAGTACTCCACAGAGGGAATCCACAGAGGATGTTACTTTGTAGTTGATAGTAGGAATGTCAGTCATAAACACCCGTGTTTACTCCCCCCCCCCTTTGTAGTATGACAGAATCCAGAAGAGAGTAAGAATTGGGTTTTCTCTCAGAGTAGATAGCTAGAAATAAAATATAATTGGATCCTGACAGATGGCTCCAATGATAAAGATATGTTTCTGCTGGGCTATCAGTTACTCAAGTGATGTTGTGCAGATTATTTCAGCCAGGGTTGTAGTGTGCGGGCAGCCTTTCCCCTTCAGAAATCCTAAAGCCACGCCCTTCCTTGTCCCCCCCCCATCCCCCCCCCCCGTTGTAAATGACAAAAAGGAACCGGGGTTAAATACAGGCGGAGCAAGGATCTCGAGTGTTAATTCCATATAAATTTCAGCTTTCTTAAAAGCAAGCGTGTGGCTTGCCCCAGCTCTACCTCTTTTGGGAGTGCGTCCTTGGCACATCACACCAAAGACGAGGGCAAGACCTTGTGCCCGCTGCTCACCTCGAGCCCTTTTGCTCAGAGGTGCCATCAAGGCTGAGCTTTAACACAACGTGATTCTCCGTTTCCTTCCCAGCGGATGACCCCACCACAGTCATCGCAAGAAGTTTCATAGGTTGCCTTTTAGTACGAAACTTTTTAAAGAATCCCGCTTGTGTAATAAAATCGAAACGCATGAATTAGAATAGGCTCACATCATTCTTTCTATAAAACAGTGGCTTCTGATAAAATCTTTCCATAAGCTTTTCTTGCAGAGTTATCACATCCACCTGGTGGCATTCAAAGGACTGTAAGCACACTGAGCATCAAACGCCTCTCCCGTGCGGTCTCCCAGCCTTCAAACCCCAAGAAATATTTAAAAACTGTAGGGGACTAGCTGGTTAATTGGCCTGGTCAAGTAATTAATGGCAAGATAGTGTACAGCTCTGGTTACTTCATTCTCAAGAGGAATAAAACCCCAAAGATCTTGCTAATTCTTTCAAATTGGTGTGCGAACTTCCAGCCTCACAATGCCAGACTAATTCCAATCTTCCTAATTAAGAATTAACTACATGATGCATATAAGGCTAGTTTTGAACCAATCTCCAGTAGCTATATTAAACTTCTGCATCAAAACAAAGGTAATTGTAGACACCTTAAAGTCTGCGATCAACAAAAGCTTATGGAATAGCAGCTCTTTAAAGAATTACTAGATTTCTTGCCATTTAAAAAAAAATATGCTGAATAAATCTGCTTTACGAGGCATGTCTCTTCTGGAGTAGATTCATGGCACAGAAAGAAAGAACATTAATCTTTCCTCTCTGGTCCATTTTTCTGTTGAAACATATAAAGATCCTTATGCTAATTCACCCAGTGAATTTTATTTATTTATTAGACAACCCGTGCCCTAATGGGTCACTTGTTTTATAAATATTTCCTTGCCAGATTCCTCAATATCTTCAAGAATGGCAGAGCTTCTAACATACTTGAAAAGTTCTTAAAAATTCAGGGCGATATTCAGAGATGCATCGGCCTTGGAAATAGCCCATGTTGAATTGCATAGCACAAACACTGACCGGAGGAAATGTTTTGTGACATTTTTATTACATCACAAAATGCTGGTTTTCAATCATAAAATATTTTATAAAATTGGCCCAATTTCAATTCTACCAGCTATATTTCCCAGATTTTGGAGACACTCTAAGTTAGCCCACCTGAGATATACTGGTTGAAAAAGTTTTGGCCTATGATGATGTACCCTTTTCCCCCAGTTAAAGGTTACAGACACAAGAGTTTTAGGGGTGGATAGATTTAGATTTATTTATTTATTTAGTAAATTTAGATGGCCGCCCATCTCGGCACAAAGTGACTCTGGGCAGAATACACTGAACTTAGGAACGACGCGATGTTTCTCTGACAAAATTGGCAAAACTGAAGTTTACAAAAAAAATAAAAAAAAAATAAGAGAGACCTGGAGTGTGATACATTATTTACTACAAATGGCACCTTACTGAGCAAACTACGTGTAAGTGATCCATTGCTTGACTCAGACATTCTGGAAGAGGGGGGGGTACCCTTCATCACTCCCCAACTTCATCTTTCTCTCTCCCCCCCACCACCCTTCAATATGGCTTGGAGCTGACCACAGGCAGCCAAAAGGCTGTCTTGCGTCTCTGTGGCCCTGGACCCCCACAGCCATCCCATCCCTGAATTTCACTACAGCTGTGTCAAGATCTCCCCCCAAGCAGAAACTCACCTTCACCTCCTCTGGCCAACAGAATTGGGTTGCCTGCAAGGGGGGGGGGAGGGAGGGGGAGACTTCCTCTGGGACAACATCCTGCCAGGAAGAGTGCTGTACAATCCTGGCAACTGGAAAGGTTTTCAGGGGAAGCAGCGCAGATGGTGCCAGAGGGAAGGTTTATATCGAGGACGGCACACAAAATAATCTGGCTAAAAAGTACCAGGACAGATTTTTGGATCGAAGAGCAGTTCCCGAACTCTGTAGAACGAGAGAGAATGAATGCATCCAAAGTTCCTTCCCAGGTTTTTTTATCTGTTTCCTGTTAGCCTCAGTTGAGGTCCACACGGGACCACCTGTCTGATCAGATCACTGGAGAGTCTGCCTCGAAGGGAAAATTGCTAGGAGCCTTTGCTGCATCTTGTGTCAATGGGTCCCCTAGAGTTGCTATGAGCAGGGTACCAAGATCCTTGGAAGGAGATCCCGGCAGCAATAATTCAGCACATTAAAAAAGTGGCATTTAACACAACTTGCTGGTTCTAGCACAAAGAGAAGCACGGCGGTGGGGAGGGGATCACAAGGCCTGAATCTCTACTAAGCATCGCCCGACATTTCATAGGGTGCTCGCTTCTGGGACGTAAAACAGAAAAGGCTGGTCTTCCAGGGCCACCAAGAACCTCTTTAGGAAACCTGCAAATGTGAGAACACACACAAGTCCACCAAGGAGTCAATGCCACTGGGTTTTTTTTGGCACCGTCAGATTTCTCCAATTCCTGATGCAAAGGTGCCTTAGGAAAGCAACTAGATCTAGAGCTGGGTTGGGCTGCATCCAGGCCTTGGGTTCTAAGGAAGACTCTTGGCTTTGGGAACAAGTGTTACCGAATGTCAGAAGCAGGCTTGCTATCTAGGGGCATGCAGAGTTGGAATCCTCCATCTGGCCAGGAAAGGATCTAGTGGAAGAAATCACCTTTGGTCTGGCTGGACACCCCCAGTGCCGCTGTGCAGAGGCAGCACCGTGCTGAACTTCCTTTCAGAGGGCGTCTGGAGCCCCCCCAACGTTCCTCAAGAGGCAGGAACAGAAGTCAGCCAAATCTCTCATGAGGCTTCTGAATTATTTTCCCTGCAAAGGGATTCCCCTGGACGACTGGGAACCCAGATGCTGCCAGTATTCACAATCGGGGAATCATCGAGAGCCAACAGATTCCAGGGGCTACAAAAACTTCAAAGTCTGCTCAGCAGCTCTCCCTGCTTTGGGCAGAATAACAAAAGTGGCCTTGCGGGGCTTTGTGCTGCCGGCTTTTAGCTTTGTGTGCGACACGCTGGGCTTGTCAAGGCTGCCTCTACTCAGATCCTAGGAAAGAAAAACCCTCCGCTCCATAGATTTAGAGAAAAGGTACTTTGACTAGGAAAGAAGTGACTGCAGTTAATTCTTTCCTCGTAAAAGTACCTTTTTTTTCTAAATCTATGGAGGGAAGGGTTTTTCTGTCCTAGGATTTGAGCAGAGGCAGCCATGACAGGGATGCTTGTGGCTGGACAACACGGCATTTTCCATCACACTGATCCCCTTGGCGCTCTCTCTCTCTCTCTCTCTCTTTCTCTCTCTCTTTTCTCTCTCTCTCTCTCTCTCTCTCTCTCTCTCTCTCTCTCTCTCTCTCCCTCTCTCTCTCTCTCTCTGCTGGACCTGTCTGAGTTGAGACAGTGGTAGGAAGGAACAGCACATTAGGGCAGGGGTCTCCAAACCTGGCAACGTTAAGATGTGGACTTCAACTCCTAGAATCCCTCAGCCGGCATGGAGTTCTAGGAGTTGAAGTCAAGTCTTAAAAGTTGCCAAGGCTGGAGACACACACACCCACCCCCTGCATTTAGGGCACCCAGCCACGGAAAGACAAGCATGTTCCCCAGAGAAGCGAAGTTCCTTGCTGCACCTTTGAAAAATCTCTTCTGAACAAGCGGGTGGTTCCATCGTGTTGAATCAGAAGGCTCGGGAAAAGCTCCTGGACAGCCTCACAGGCTTGGACAAAGTCCTTCTTCACCACAATCGCCTGAAAAAGAGGAATGCCGGGCAGTGAGCAGATCGGAGCTGAAGCCGCCACCGTCTCAGGCCGGATTAAAACAAGTTCTCCCATCTTGTGCGCCCGTGCAGTCCAACCAACGGCCACAAAGCAAAGCTGCTGCTGGCCAGGAGAGAGAGAGGCAGCCAGGTGAGGCAGGTTCAGCCAAAGACCAGGGACCAGACTAGCAGTGGACGTTAGTGACAAGGAGCCCTTTTCCCCGAGAAGGACAGAAAATAACCCTCCTTGGATCAGACCAAGGCCCAGCTGGTGCTGTGCTATGTTGAGCTGGAAACCTCATCTTCAGGGCTTGAGGAAATGGCCTTCCCTGTCTATTCCACACACACAACACACACAGCCCCGGCTGTATTCCAGTCTGGAATGCAGCACCTCTAGAGTAAATAGGCCTTACCTTCCTTAATGCATTAACCTAACCTTAAGCTAACTTTGCAAGCTTTTCTAGGCTTGGAAGCAAAGCAAAGCAGGGGCAGGTCGAGGTTGATATTCGGATGGGAGACCAGAAGGAAATTGGGAAGGCGAAGAGGCATTTCTGGAGGGAAGAAATGCAAGCTACTTCCAAGCCGTGGCTGCCTCTCCTTCCCCTTAATCTGTGCAGTTGCAGTAACTTCACAAATTCATTATTCCCTTTACACCCAGAATTACATCCACCAAGCATTCCTGGTCTGGATTTCCCTTTACTTGGCGTGCCTCTCACAACTGCACTTGCCCGCAAATCACCCTCCTTGGGGAACGCTGGCCAGTTGCCACCATGCAGTGTGTTCGGTTTCCCCATCCGTTTGGACAATCCCGCATCGTCATTTCGGACAGCCGATTTCCCCTCTTTGACCAAACACCTACTGAAAAATCCAGAAACTCCACCGCAGCTCCAGGATTTGCTCTGATGGCTTTGAGGATCCCAAGGCAGCCTTCATTCTGGATGGGGTTCCTGGACATCTGCAGATCACGGGAAAGAACAAGACACCCTCTGGATCACCCACCCGGCTATTGGGACCTCAGGGTCATCTTCCCAAAAGCTCCTCACCTCGAGTCTCCTCAGATTCTTGTTTCCTTTCAGGCCCAAAGCAAGCGCCAGGGCTCCTTCCGAGGCAATGCGATTATTACTGAGAATAAAGAGAGAAAAGGCACTCAAAAGCCCCCCACTTTCTCTCTTCCTGCATGCCTGTGCACTGACCCACACTAGCTTGCTGTTGGAAATAAGTTAAATCTACCAACTATGATAAGAGATCGAATCTTCCCTCTTTAGTTAATACATTTAAACGTTTTAGAGCTTGGTCAGGTCTAAAGACGCCAATTAGGGAAGTAGGAAAGGAGATAACTTCAGCAGACATTCTCTTCCGAGGAAAATACTTTGGAGAGGCCGTCCACGTTTTAAAAGAGGTTGAGTATTTGGAAAAAGTTCAGAGAAGAGCAACTAAGATGATCCAAGGCCTGGAGACTAAAACATACGAAGAACGGCTGCAGGACTTGGGTTTGGCTAGTCTAAAGAAAAGAAGAAATAGGGGAGACATGATAGCAGTGTTCCAGTATCTGAGGGGCTGTCACAAGAAAGAGGGGGTCAAATTATTATCCTAAAGCACCAGAGGGAAGGACAAGAAACAATGGTTGGAAACTGATCAAAGAGAGAAGCAACCTGGAATTAAGGAGAAACTTCCTGACAGTGAGGACAATTAACCAGTGGAACAGCCTGCCTCCAGAAATTGTGGGCACTCCATCACTGGAGGTTTTTAAGAAGAGGCTAGACAGTCTGAGACGGTATAGGTTCTCCTGCTTGAGCAGGGGGCTGGACTAGAAGACCTCCAAGGTCCCTTCCAGCTCTACTCTACTCTATTCTATTTTGCCCACTTGTTCCCATAATCGCATGATCAGTGGCGCCTAGTCTGTACATAATATATCCAACTAAATTCCCAGCATTTCCAACTGTAGATTTTCTATGTTCTGTGTTCCATTTGCAGTAGCTGAACTACTAGTAGTTGAACTTTGCTTTTTTCACGAGGCTCCAACAGTTTTTGCCACACATGAGGCAGTTCATCTCTGAGAGGATGGCCAAGAACCCTTAAATTGAGAGAGTCTGGAACAGCAGCATCCTGTGCAGACGGTCATCCAGCAAAGAGGGCAGGGCACCCCAGGCCCCAATCTGGCTACCCACAATTTGGCTGAATTCTGCTTCCCCGCAACCCCTGCTCCTTCCTTCTGGTCCTCTTCTCTGGGGGAAAAGAGAAGAAAGACTGCTGGATTTGTTTTGCACGGCAGCCCACCTGAAAGCAGGATGGGCTGGTCAAGCTCCCAAAGAATTCGAAGAGGCCACTCAGTTCACAAGAATTCACTTTCTGGTTAAGTCTAGTTTCTGAGATTATCCTCGGACACTGCACTTGGCTTTTTTTTTTTTAAAAAAAATATTTAATATTTTATTTCCTAAAAACAGAAAAGGAAAATGGCTTCTTCAGAAGCAGCGTTTTGTCGCTAACTCCAGGTTTATAGTTCTTCTTCTGTAAGGTGAACAGTGAGTCTCGTGGTGAGCCCCAGTTTGCTTAATGGATGCTAACTGGCTGGGTTGGCATCTCAGGCTAAGGCATAGTTTGAAATTACGAGCGTCACACATCACATAAGCCAGGGCTTTTCAACCTGTGGTACGCGTACCACTTGTGGTACATTAACAAGTGGCAGGTGGTACGCAGCCCTGCCTAGCCAAGTGTAGTGGGGGAGGGAAAGAGCCAGCACAGGCAAAGACTTACAGTGAGAGAGTCCTCTGGAGCTGCACATTTTACTTATGAATGGAGTCATTTGGGGAGGCTGCCTCAGCCGGCAGCCAGTACTTACTTTTTTTTTTCTTCCTTAAGTGCCGGCTGGGCTCCTTACTTTCCTTTCTAGCCAGTAGCTAATTCTTAAAGGGGAAGTGCCTTTTTAAGCTAGTTCACTCAGCAGCTTGTCTTTTCTGTCTCTGGAGGCCTTTCCTTGTTTGATCAATATATGGAAGAGAAGAAATATGGGGGGGGGGTTCAAATTCTTCCTTCAGAAGGAGGTGGGCATGAGAAAGAGGGAGGGAGGGAAGGAAGTCCCGCCTTAGCAGTTGGCCACCAGCAGCTCTGCCATTGACTTTGCTTGTCAAAAGGTTGCAGAAGGGGATCACATGACCCTGGGACACTGTGACCATCATAAATATGAATCAGTTGCCAAGCGTCCAAATATAAATCACATGACCCTGTTGCTGCAATGGTCATAAGTGTGAAAAATGGTCATAAGTCATTTCAGTGCAATTGCAACTTTGAACAGGTTTTTTTTTTGTCACCAAGTTTTTGACACCTTGCTAGGTGTTACTCGAATATTGCCATATCCTAAAAGTGGTACAATCGGTGAAAAGGTTGAAAAGCCCTGACATAAGCAACAACGAGATCTGCTTGGTTTCCCTGACCGTGCTGGGTGACCCAGGCACGGCTCCTCCCAAATTCCTCCCTCTCTGATTGTCCAGAGGCTCCTCCAGTTCAGCTCAGCCTGTAAAGATGTAGAACCTGTGCTGAGCGTAAAAGGAAAGCAATCAACTTGTTGAATTCTCAACACTGCTATGTTGCCCATCAAGACGATTTTTTCCCCTGGGTGCCCCAAACACTAAGCCAGAGGGAGAATAGTTGTGGAGCACCCACAACTTCAGAAATTGTGACTGCTGATTACTGGAGGCTTTTAAGAAGAGGCTGGACAGCCACTTGTCTGGAATGGTATAGGGCAGTGGTGGCGAACCTATGGCACGCGTGCCAGAGGCAGCACTCAGAGCCCTCTCTGTGGGCACGCGTACCATGCCCCAGAGATGGCGAGGAACTGGCCCCCACCGCCCTGGCCCCACCCACCCAGTCTGCCATGATCACCGCAGCCACGCCCACCCAGCACCCGGTGATAAATAAGTGGGTTTTGGATTGCAATTTGGGCACTGGGTGTCTAAAAGGTTCGCCATCACTGGTATAGGGCTTCCTGCTTGAGCAGGGGGTTGGACTAGAAGACCTCCGAGGTCCCTTCCAACTCTGTTGTTCTGTTCTGTTCTGGATGGGCAGCCTGAGCAGAGGGGAAGATGGGAAGAGAGGAGACTGCCAGTTTCTCCTCTCCCCCTAAGCGGGTGAGGTTCCTGATTCAAATCCAACCTTTGCCGGAAGCTCCCTTTGATGGCCTCAGCCTCAACTGCCCTGATGGCAAGAGGGGATCCTCAAAACTATTCACTTTGCTGGCTTGTGCCAAGGATGATTAAGAAACAGCTCTCAGCACTCAGGAAGCGCGGGCACATGCACACACAAACACACACACACACACGCACGCCTTGTTACCTGATGTTGAGTTCTTCCAGTACATTGTTGCTTTTCAGGGCTGCCCCCAGAGCAGCTGCACCACTGTTGCCAAAGCCATTGTATGACAGATGAAGGACTCGAAGGAATATATTCGCCTGTGGAACCAAGACAGATTGAGCGGCGCTTGGAGAAGGTCCAAGGTGGAGAGTCCACAGGAGACAAGATGCTTTCATTCCATCATTCACGCGGGCTGTTCTTCAGATCTCGCCTTACGCTCCCTACTGTCCCTAGTCCCTAATAAAAGTTTCCTTTTGAGACAATGCCTGTTTCCAAGAGTTCTGCTTTCTTGGGTGATTCGCTGAAGTGGGTCCTGACACAAGAGCTTTTTCCCTTGCCACCTACAGCTTCTAATCACAAGCCACACCCTGAGGGAGAGTTCCCGGGCCTTCAGCCACTCAAGATTTGCTTCCAGGTTCTTTCCAAACAGGGTACCTCTTCCACTGTTGAGGTCACTGTTACTCAGCCTCGGCAGCAAAGCTGCCTGGGGGATTCTGGGAGCTGAAGTCCACAGGTTGTAAAGTTTTATTTATTCATTCGATTTCTAGAGCCACCCATCTCAGCAAAACGCCCCTGGGCGGCTCGCGATTCAGAAACGTATATTACGATTAAAACCTTAAAAACATGTTAAAGCAATAAAAGCAGCAAACACCACTAAAACAACAATAAAATAAAACCATTAGGTGCCGTAGTTGCCCACCCCTGCGCTATACACTAGAAAACTCGTTTGCCCTTTAGGGGATGGAGATCTTATGCTTTGTAACTTTATCCGACGGGAAACCTTTCCTACCCCCAAGCCTTTGGCGACGGCCACTGCTCCTCGGCCCCGGAAGTTGTTCCAGCTGAGGTCGAGTTGCTTCAGGCCCACATTTTCCGCCATGGCCACCCCGAGGGCTTCTCCTGGTTCAGTGGAGACACGAGAAATGGGAAAGAGGCCTGAAACGTCAAACTGAGGGAGGCTTTGGAAAAGAAGGGACACCCCCTTGGGTCCCACCCCACCTTTACGGGAGCAGCCTCTCCCCGTACAGGAGCCGTGGGGGTGCAGTGGTCAGAATGAGTATGGCAGGCGAACTCTGCCGACCGCCAGCGGTTCGGTCGTGACCGGCTCAAGGTTGACTCAGCCTTCCATCTTTCCGAGGTCGGTAAAATGAGGAGACAGATTGTTGGGGGGCCAATAGGCTGACTCTCTAAACAGCTTATAGTGCTGTAAAGCACTATGAAGCAGTATATAAGTCTAAGTGCTATTGCTCTTTCCTTCCTTCCTTCCTTCCCTTCCTTCCCTTCCTTCCTTCCTTCCTTCCTTCCTTCCTTCCCTTCCTTCCCTTCCTTCCTTCCTTCCTTCCTTCCTTCTATAGTCTGCAGTGGTTAGAATGCAGCACTGCAGGCTAATTCTGCCCACTGCCTGCAGTTCGATTCTCACCGGCTCAAGGTTGACTCAGCCTTTCATCCTTCTGAGGCCAATAAAATGAGGACCCAGATTTTTGGAGGCGAGAGGCTGACTCTGTAAACCGCTTAGAGAGGGCTGTAAAGCACTGTGAAGCGGTATATAAGTCTTAGTGCTATTGCTATCCAGCCTAATGTGGATTTTTCTGCTGAGGTTTCGCCAAGCAATTCTTCTAGCCTCAGCAGAGATTTCAGCTCACAGAGGAAGAAGGGAAGGATAGTAGGATCTGCAAGCAGTAGGAAGAGGAGGTTCCCACAGAGCCAGGAACTCTGAGGAACACCTGCTTATGGGAATCAGCAGAGTTGCAGAAACAGATTACTCCCTAGCCGCTCACTCACAGGCTTGGCGCCATTCACACAGCCGTTCCCCTGCACGCCGCCCATTTGAGGAGACCGGGGCCTCACGCAGACGCTTTCAAGGGATCGACATCACGACATGGAGCGGTTTTATTCTCCTCCCTCTGGTCAGCCTAGCTCAGGGGTAGGCAACCTTGGCTCTTTTATGACTCGTGGACTTCAACTCCCAGAATTCCTGAGCCAGCCGTCCTGAGGGGAAAGGGAGAGGTTTCCAAGCTGAGCCATGCTGGCTCAGGAATTCTGGGAGTTGAAGTCCACGAGTCATAAAAGAGCCAAGGTTGCCCACCCCTGAACTAGGCCTAGACCAGGGGTAGGCAACCTTGGCTCTTTTATGACTCGTGGACTTCAACTCCCAGAATTCCTGAGCCAGCCACGCTGAGGGGAAAGGGAGAGGCTTCCAAGCTGAGCCATGCTGGCTCAGGAATTCTGGGAGTTGAAGTCCATGAGTCATAAAAGAGCCAAGGTTGCCTACCCCTGACCTAGGCCTAGCTCAGGGGTAGGCAACCTTGGCTCTTTTATGACTGGTGGACTTCAACTCCCAGAATTCCTGAGCCAGCCACGCTGAGGGGAAAGGGAGAGGTTTCCAAGCTGAGCCATGCTGGCTTAGGAATTCTGGGAGTTGAAGTCCACGAGTCATAAAAGAGCCAGGTTTGAAGACCCCTGGTTTAAATATTTAAATATTTTTTCCTCACGGTCACGTGATCAAAATTCAGGCATTTGGGCAACCTTGGCTCTTTTATGACTGGTGGACTTCAACTCCCAGAATTCCTGAGCCAGCCATGCTGAGGGGAAAGGGAGAGGTTTCCAAGCTGAGCCATGCTGGCTCAGGAATTCTGGGAGTTGAAGTCCACGAGTCATAAAAGAGCCAAGGTTGCCCACCCCTGGCCTAGCTGTTCCCACCACAAAGTTTAGAGCAGAGCTTCTTAAACTGTGTCATGGAAGCCCAGTTCTCCTCAGGCACTTCAGGTTTTCCACAAATTGGACTGAAGATCTAAGACAAAAGTTTTCGGTGGGTTTTGCAACCAATTTGGAGGAGACGTAACCTTTGTGGCATCTTCACTTTGACCCAGCAGTTTGCGGCTTCTGGCTGACCTTGCTGTCACATAAAGCTCAGGGTAATTCTGGCCAGTGCTAGAAAGAAATGTCCAGATTTTCTCTGGAAATCTCAGACTGATGGTGACAATATACCTTACAAGAAAATATGAGCAATCCCTCTTTGTATTTTTTTCCCCAAGAAAACAATGTCTCTGTAGGTGACCGAAGCCTACTCAAAGATCTGACTTGACTTTTTATCCTTTTTCTGGACTGCTCCCCTCAGAAAAATTTATCAGGAGCCAATTGTAATGCATAATGTGTACTTTTTTGTCTTCCCAGTTCTGGCTTTGTCTCTCTTTCTCTCTCTCTCTAATATTCATATTGTTTTGACTTGTTAATTTATATTGCTAGTCCATGTATGATATGCCATCTGCTAAATAAATTATTTCGACAACCTTTTTATACTGCTTTTAATTACTCCTGCACAATTTTTAGGATTACATATCAATAATTCTATTTCAGGAAGCAATTTTATGGTAAACCAATGGGTAAAACTCTTTAACGGGCAGGCAGAAACTTAAGTGAGCCCAACTTTCTAATCCCTACCTTAATTTTCTTTTTTGCTTCCTCAACGTTGGTAGCTGTTCCCTATTTTCTGCATACTCTCTCTTCCTTTTGTCCCCGCCTGTTCTCCATCAAATTACAAAGTCTTCTTCAAAACATAAGGAGAAGAAAGAGATAGGACTGGTGGGAAGTCGAAACCTCTCATGGGGTCAGGCATAGGAGGAGATTCCAAGCCACAGCAGGTAACAAGGCAAGAAAGAGGGAGGGAGGGAGGGCAGGAGTCACAGTCCAGCAATTCTTTCCCCCCCCCAACAAAAGTAAACCCTAATGGTTAGTTCTTAGCTTATGAAAACCACAGCTGGTTCTTGATTTAACGATTCATATTCCGCATAAAGGTATGTGGGTGCTCTAGACCAGGGCTTTTCAACCTGTGGTACGCGTACCACTTGTGGTACATTAATGAGTGGCAGGTGGTACGCAGCCCTGCCTAGCCAAGTGTAGTGGGGAAGGGAAAGAGCCAGCACAGGCAAAGACTTACAGTGAGAGAGTCCTCTGGAGCTGCAGATTTTACTTACGAATGGAACCATTTGGGGAGGCTGCCTTAGCCGGCAGCCAGTACTTACATTTTTTTTTCTTCCTTAAGTGCCAGCTGGGCTCCTTACTTTCCTTTCTAGCCAGTAGCTAATTCTTAAAGGGGAAGTGCCTTTTTAAGCTAGTTCACTCAGCAGCTTGTCTTTTCTGTCTCTGCAGGCCTTTCCTTGTTTGATCAATATATGGAAGAGGGAAAATATGGGGGGGTTCAAATTCTTTCTTCAGAAGGAGATGGGAATGAGAAAAAGGGAGGCAGGGAAGGGAGGGAGGGAAGGAAGGAAGTCCCGCCTTAGCAGTTGGCCACCAGCAGCTCTGCCGTTGACTTTGCTTGTCAAAAGGTTGCAGAAGGGGATCACATGACCCTGGGACACTGTAACCATCATAAATATGAATCAGTTGCCAAGCATCCAAATATAAATCACATGACCCTGGGCATGCTGCAATGGTCATAAGTGTGAAAAATGGTCATAAGTCATTTCAGTGCAATTGCAACTTTGAACAGGTTTTTTTTTTGGTCACCAAGTTTTTGACACCTTGCTAGGTGGTACTCGAATATCGCCATATCCTAAAAGTGGTACAATCGGTGAAAAGGTTGAAAAGCCCTGGACTAGAAACCAAAGGGCCATGAATAGACAAATTGCGTGTGTAGGTGTGTGTCTTTCTCACATGTGCTACAGAGCTTCCCACACAACAGCCAAATGCAATACTTCTATGACATTTACCTGCTGCGTCTCCGAGCCTGTTATGACTCAGATCAAGGTGCTCCACTTTCTGATTGGTCACTAAAGCGTCTGCCAGGTATTGGGCTGCCCTGTCATTTAATTCATTTCCTGAAAGTTTCAAGGACACCAGAATTGGGTTTTCCTGAAGCACTGTAGACAGAGCTTCTGTCCCTTTCACGCCGACTTTATTCTCTGATAAATCAAGTTCTGAAAGAGAAGAAGGTTGATCTCTTAGCTGGCTCAACAGACAGAATCCCCCGGAACCATTAGTCCAATTGTTCCTCAATCCCTCCTTTGGCCAGGAATGAAAGCTGGTCAAAGGCCACAACTGGTTTGGTGGAGAACCCCTTGGAGAAAGACACTCATCTCAACCCATCAAACACGGGAGTCTTTATTTGGGGGGCGGCACATAAGTGTTGTCAAGCAAATAAAGAAATCTACAAACCACAATCTCATTGGAAATCCTTATGCCTGGGTTGCCTCACATAAAAGAGGACTGCATTCTTAAGACCGGTTACAACACACTTCAAGCTTTACTGCCGTATCATACGAAAAAGCAAATCTTTGCTTTTAGAAACTGGAAGTTATTTAGAGGGGATCCAACAACGGTTTAACGGCAACCCCAAAATATCTCAAGGCAGATGGATTACATGGACTCTCCGTTCTTGCCCCCTGAAGCAAGTCTCAGAATCTCCCAGGCACCTGAAATGTAGCAGTTCTCCTTTAACATCTCTGCCATCGCCACTGCTCCGTCTCCATCCAGCCCGTTGTCGCTCAGGTTCAGCTTCACAATGGAGGTGTTGCTGGTCAGGGAAAGAGCGAGAGCCTTGGCTGCCTAAAAGAAGAGGCAGAGGAGGGACGAGCTATGAGGGCAGCCTGCCGAGATCTAGCCCAGTCCTCCGGCAGGGGTCAAGGTTTGGGGTCCTGGGGGAGGCAAACTGCTGCCTGGGAGCTGGCCTGGCCTTTTTTAAAAATTTCGCAAGAGGCTCTGCCAAAACTGGAAAGCCATTTTAGCCAGTGGCCTTTTCAGACCCCCAGCCAAGCAACACCTCTTTTCTGCAGAAGCTGCGACAAGGAAGAGAGAAGGAAATGAAAGGGCAGGAGAGAGGCGCTGGAACAAGACAGCCCCATGCAGCTTTGCCTTTAGCCTCACCCACCACATGCTTCAGCTCGCCTCCCAGGGACGTGCACCGCAGCTGCTGGTGGATTATTTCAGCAGCGATGCAGCCGTAACACGAAAATGAGGTCACCTCATCTGTGGCCTGGAAGTGTGGGCAGCAAAGCTCTACTGCCACATGAGCCCATCTGGCCTCCTGTTTCCCATATAGATCAAGCAGAGGCCTGGGGGAGGGGGGGGACAGGGGGGGGCTGCACCATATGCCAGCAGCACCTGCTGCCTGTGAATCCATAAGTCCCATTTAGCTGGGGTGGCCAAGGCCCTGGAGGCTGTTTTGCCAGGAACCGTAGATCTTGCTTAAAGCACAGAAGCATCATCTCTGGAGACAAATGGTCACAAACTGAAGCGAAAGTGACAGAATGAAGGACTGGGACCCTCTTCTCCTCTACGTGCTTCGTAAGGGGCCCCTCTGGCTCTCCTCATAAAAGGCTTAGTGGATAGCAGCTCTGTGTTCCGATAGAAGGCCGGTCCCTGAGCCTGCTCTGCCATCTTATTAGTGCCAGGCCAGGATCTCTTTACCACACGTGTCATTTCACTTGGTCCATTTTGTTCCCCTATTTTACGCTGACCGAATTGGTTGCTGGTGCTTTGCTACTAATGATTGCATTGTCTTGAGATGTGTTTAAATTGGTTTTTTTCTCCATAAGACGCCTTGAACGTTTTTAATTTTGAAGGTAAAATTGAATGGAATACATCAGGCGCCGGTCTAATTGCACCTACGTATTTCTGCCACGGTGTAACGCCGGGACCCTAATGCTCCCTGAGTATTCCCACAAATAACTCTGCAAAGGAATATAATATTCCCACGTGCAATGCAGATGGAAAAAGGGAGAGGGAGAAGAGGGCTGAGAGAATAATCGAGGGCAGCGAGGGGATTCATGCTTGCAGAGTGCAAAGCAAGCCCCGATGTGGCCGGACCAAAAGAAAAGGGACACCTGGCAGCAATTACCTTAGGGCCAAGGCCACGATGCATCAGAGCCAGTTCAGAATCTTTCATATGCCGTAGAAAATAAGAGATAGGAACCACACCATACGCCTGGCAGATCGCCAGGTATCTGGTTTTCCCGGCAGGATCGTAGCATGTTGTAGAGACTAGGCCAAGACAAAGGAAAAAAATTAAAGCAATGGCCCTCTTTGGCTTTCTGTAAAACCACCAGACCCTTGAAGCATTTGTAGTTTCTGACCGTACAACAGCAAGATGGCCTTAAAAACCGTAGCACCAGCCAAGGCCCACCGCCATCCCCGTGAGGCATGCCCCATGAACCAGATACTCGTTCATTAAGTCTTGTACGCAAAAAGTACAGAGGGGGTGGCGACTTTCTCCAAGTAATTCACAAAAGAGTTTGGTGTGTTGTTTTGAAACCAACAAGAGCTGCACCAAAGTCACAATACCTTAAAAATGGCTAGCAACCATTACTTGGCTTAAAAAGGAATAGGCACATTTGTGGAAGCCAGGCTAACAATGAGCAATGTCAAGCTTTCATTTCAGAGGCAGAACATTGATGGCTCAGACTGCAGGTTGGCAACTCAAAGTATGCAGGCCCTAATGTTCTGCACCCAGGCGTCAGATGTTCAGAATTAAAAAATACAGGAATGAACCGTTACCAGTGTTAATTAAAGAATGGCCAGATTCTCATGAGGTTGTCTTAAGATTTATATCAGGTTGATGGGGAGGGAATAACTGATGCTTGCTTAGTTGCCAACTTATCCTTGAAAGCTCTTTATTTGTTTATCTGTTTGACACATTTATATCCTGCTTTTAGATCAATAGCTGAAAGTGGCTTCCGTAGTGCTCACTGTATTTTTCCCATAACAATCTTATGATATAAGTTGGTCTGAGAGAGACTGATGGGCCCAAAGTCACACAGGGAGCTTCCACAGTTAAAGATGAATTGAAGACTCTTGTGAGTCTCCCTGGGTTTAGTTCAGGGGTAGGCAACCTTGGCTCTTTTATGACTCGTGGACTTCAACTCCCAGAATTCCTGAGCCAGCCATGCTGAGGGGAAAGGGAGAGGTTTCCAAGCTGAGCATGCTGGCTCAGGAATTCTGGGAGTTGAAGTCCACGAGTCATAAAGCGGCCTAGGCCTAGGCCAGAGGTAGGCAACCTTGGCTCTTTTATGACTCGTGGACTTCAACTCCAGAATTCCTCAGCCAGCATGGGGGAACTATGGCCCCCTTCATGACTCGTGGACTTCAACTCCCAGAATTCCTGAGCCAGCCATGCTGAGGGGAAGGGAGAGGTTTCCAAGCTGAGCCGTGCTGGCTCAGGAATTCTGGGAGTTGAAGTCCACGAGTCATAAAGCGGCCTAGGCCTAGGCCAGAGGTAGGCAACCTTGGCTCTTTTATGACTCGTGGACTTCAACTCCCAGAATTCCTGAGCCAGCCATGCTGAGGGGAAAGGGAGAGGTTTCCAAGCTGAGCCCTGCTGGCTCAGGAATTCTGGGAGTTGAAGTCCACGAGTCATAAAAGAGCCAAGGTTGCCTATCCCTGGTCTAGTTCAATGTTTCTCAACCTTGTAAGCAACTTGACAACTTGTCTAATCCATACTTTCTATTTCAAGGTCTGTGTCCCACTCTTCCTCTTGATCTTCTTCTGCTTCTTCTTCCTCAGCTTCTTCTTCAGAATAGCTTAATGCTTTCTCCAAGAAGGAAGCGCTGTTCTCCCGGCAGATGGGTTCTGATATATCAGGGGACCTTGAAAAAGTCTGATATAAAACCATGTCAAGATATAGAAACATAGGAACATACCTAACTCTATCCAAAAGAAGTAATGATACAGATGTCCAGCTAACAAACAAGATTTTTTTTTTCCCAAACTAGGAACAGCAATCAATCAGAAAAATCAGCACCCTTAGAAACCTGAATAAATAAATAAATAAATAAATAACCTTTATTGTCATTTTTTATATTGTGGGCACAATGGCACACATAAAATAATGAAATTTAGTTGCCCGCTCTCAAAGTGAAACATATACATGACACACACCTAAACATACTATGTACAACATATATATAGACCCACATCCCTACATATACATAGCAAATAAATATTAAATACTGTCCATCTTGAATATATAACGCAAGGAGGAAGTTTGAGAGTTCGCAAGGTAATGCTGTATGGAATGAAACTATGGCTGAATCTGGATGTTCTGCTACGGATACCACGAAGCCTCCTCCCAGAAGGTACAGGGAAAACAGGTTGTGGAGGATGTGTAGTGTCCCAGAAAATCTTGCGGGCCCTGCTCAAGCAACGCTTCTGTGCTATGTCCTGGATGGTAGGGAGGGAACTGCCAATGATCTTTTCGGCCATCCTCACCACTCTCTGCACTGCCTTCCTGTCTGAAGCAGTGATGCCTCCAAACCAGACTGTGATGCTGTATGACAGGATGCTCTCGATTGTCCCCCTGTAGAAAGTGGTCAGGACAGGGGAAGGAAGATGTGCTTTTCTCATGCGGCGCAGAAAATGCAGGCGCTGCTGTGCCCGCTTCACCAGTTTCTCACTGTTTAGCGACCAAGTCAGCCTACTCGTTAGCTGCACACCCAGGAATTTGATGCTGGTAACCATCTCCACAGGAGAATCATTAATGCACAGAGAAGTGTGGCTGTGCCTGCCTTTTCTGAAATCAACAATGATCTCTTTGGTTTTTCTTGTATTTAAAACTAGGCTGTTTTCTTTACACCAGTTCACCAACCCCTCAACCTCCTTGCAGTAAGCTTCCACCTTGTCATCCTGGATAAGGCCCACTACTGTTGTATCATAATAATAAGACATATGGATTTCTATCGAGCAGGCTGGGAAAAATACAGGATGTAAAATAAATAATAGACTCCCAATATTCTAATAGATATACCGAATACATTGGAAATATTCACGGATTTACCCCGTCTCGATTGATAATATGATTAAGGAGGAGCTCATTTTATAATTATGTCACTTTAACTACCTTTATATCAGGAAGTGGTAAACGGTCCAGAAATTAAAGTTTGCAACATAACTTTCTGAAACATGCTTTCACCTCCCTACAAAAACAAAACAACAAAATGGACACTAAGCTAAGAAATTTGCACCAATGTCAACCAGGAAATGGCCCGGCACGAACAAAAAGGCAAAGTTGCACTCTCCCTGAGTTATGTTTCTTTAGATCTGGATAAAAGTGGGTCCTCCTATGAAGCTGGAAGAATCCCAAATGATCTATTCAACATGGTTTTAGACTTCATGTGGTTTGTAGGGTTACATAAGCAAGAAAACAGCCGTTTGCATGAAAATAGATAAAAAGCAGAAGTTGCTACACTAATCATGGCTTGCCCAGTACATTTCAAAAGCATATTTAGAAAGAAACCTATTTAGTAAACCCAGTTGCCTCTATTTGTAGCTTCCTGACATGCATCTCCTGAGCTATGGACAGTTACCTATTATTACAACTCATTTATTCTTTTTAATTCAGCCATGTCAACGCAGGAATTCTTGATCACCATAATCCTGATCGACCCCAGAGTTTTTCATTCCATTTCATTCGACTATCAAAGTAATTCCATGCGCGTCGCCCTTCTTTTCGGAGCCAGGTTCCAATCGCTGAGAGCTTATTCTTAGCCTTATTTTGAGGGACCCAGCCCAGAGAGCCCCAAGGACCCCTCCTCTCAACCCTGAGCTACAAATCAGTGGAACAACCTGCCTCCAGAAGCGGTGAATGCTCCAACACTGGAAGTTTTAAAGAAGAGACTGGACAGCCATTTGTCTGAAATGGTATAGGGTTTCCTGCCTGAGCAGGGGGTTGGACTTGATGACCTCCAAGGTCCCTTCCAACATTATTATTATTATTAAATATTCTCCTCTATCGGTAACCTTGTTCTTGTTTAGTCAAGAGAAACCATCATTAAAAGTGGAGGCTAAGCCACCGTTATTGCAAAACATTTATTTTGCTATGTATGGATTTGCACGAATTAGACTTCCACAAACACTTTTATTTCTCTCCCCCCCCCCGCATAATAGCAGCCCTTTGGGGTGTATTTCCCATTGATGCGATGTCATCCCAACCTCAAATATGAATGGCAATACAGGCAGTCCTCGACTTACGACAATTCGTTCAGTGACCGTCCAAAGTTGCAACGGCACTGGGAAAAAAGTGAGTTATGACCATTTTTCACACTTACGACCGTTTCAGGATCCCCCCCGTGATTTACATTCGGAGGCCTGACAGCTGGTTCCTATTTACGACGGTCGCAGCGTCCCATGATTCCCTTTTGCAACCGTCTGACAAGCAAAGTCAATGCGGAAGCCAGATCCACTTCACAACCCGGTTATTAATTTAATAACCGCAGTGATTCACTTGACAAATTGGATGGAAAGGTCGTAAAACGGGGCAAAACTCACTTACCAACGTAAACGTTGGGCTCAATTTTGGTCGTAAGTTGAGGACTACCTGTATAAATAAGAATAAGCGGCAATCTCTCTCTTTTGGACTGCAACTGCCATCCTCCCCAGCCACCCCTGCTGGCCAAAGCTCCCCACCGTCTTTCAGATGTATTGGACTACAACTGCCCTCATCCCCAGCCGGCACTGCTCCTTGACAGCCTTCCAGCCGTACTGGACTACAACCGCCCTCATCCGCAGCCGGCGCGCCGCCGACGTCTACCATCCCGGCCAGGTCCTTCCTTCCCTTTTTTGATCAGCCTGACTCGGGACGTCCCGTCAGTTTGTCCCCGCTGGACTCCAATTCCCATGACGCCCAGCCTCGGGAGCCATGGGAGCTGGGGGTCCGGCAGGGGCCGCGGGAGGCGGCGCTTTCCTCCTTGCCTCTGAGTTCCGCGAGCCGGAGGCGCTGGGAGCGAGGGACGCGGAGGACGCGCTGCCGGAGGGCCGCTCCCCCGCCGCGTCGGCCTCCTGCTCGGGCACCGGCGAGAGCGGCGGCCTGGGCATCGGCGCGGCTGGGCTCGGCAGGCCCCGCTGCCATGGCAACGGCGTCGCCGCGCAGGGGACGGAGGCGGCCGGCTAGGCGGAAGGGGCGGGCGCATCCGGAAAGCGCGCGTGGCCATTGGAGGAGGGAGGAGAACCGGCGCCTGTCGACCTCCCGCTCGCGTTGCCTGGCAACCCCATCTGGCGGGCCTTCTACTGCCTCGCGTAGGCCCCGAGCTGAGGTAGCCTTCAGGCCGCAAGCCGTCAGCCCGGATCGAAGGGATGCTTTTCGCCGTCTCCCGGGCAGACATTGCGAGCTCCGAGGAGGAACGGGCGCGAAGCTGAAACCTCGATGCGCCGTCCCCGCTGCTGCTGCTGCTGCAGCCACCGCTTCCAGGCGCGAGCGGGCCCGGCGTCCTTCAAGACCAACTGAGGGGGCCACAAGAATCCTTCGCGGAGAGCCCGGGCTGGGTGGCCTTTCCTGGCGTGGAAGCCCCGGGTGTCCTTGCCCGGTGCCGCCTCCGGCCAAAGGGGGCAGAAAGGCACGGAGGGGGGTGAGCTTCGTCTCACCATCTGGACTTTATCATCTGGACTTTGCTGATAAGCAAACTGCTCCTTGCTTCAAAAAAAAAAAAAAGCTGACCCTACTGTTGTGCAGGAGAAACCTTATTAGTTATTATTTTAACAATAGCTTCATTTGCTGACACTTTGGGGGGGAAAGTGCAAAGAAGAGCAACTAAGATGATCCAAAGCCTGGAGACTAAAACAGACGAAGAACGGCTGCAGGACTTGGGTCTGGCTAGTCTAAAGAAAAGAAGAAATAGGGGAGACATGATAGCAGTATTCCAGTATTTGAGGGGCTGCCACAAAGAAGAAGGGGGTCATCTTATTCTCCAAAGCACCAGAGGGAAGGACGAGAAACAATGGTTGGAAACTAATCAAGGAGAGAAGCAACCTGGAACTAAGGAGAAACTTCCTGACACACCGAGAACAGTTAAATCCGTGCAATTCATTCCTGGAGGTCTTTAAGAAGAGACTGGACAGCCACTTGTCTGAAATGGTATAGGTCTCCTGCTTGAGAGGGGGCTGAACTAGAAGATCTCCAAAGTCACTTCCAGCTCGATTCTGATTCTGACTCTAAACAGCGTGCAAAAACACTGACAAAGAGCTGGAGATGTTAGACCAGGACACTGATAGCTCTTTTAACATAATCCTGCGCTACTACTGAGTTCTGACAGCATGCTAAACTAGAAAACAACAGAAAAAAGGAGGGGGTCTGCACTTTGGCATGTTACGTAGAGCAGGGGACCCCAACCTGTGGGACACAGCCCACTACCAGGCTGTGGGCTATTGGCCACCGGGTCGCGTGAGTGGCTGGCTGGTGCACGTGTGCGCACAGCCCCACTCACACGTGCGACGCTGCCAGTGTTCACAGCCCTGCTTGCATGAGCATCGGCACGAGCATCCCGGGCGATCCCCATTCGCGTGAGCGTTGCCACAAATGGCATTTGTAGCCCCACGTGTGCAAGTGCTCACAGCCCCACATGCATTCACCCCCCATAAAACCATGCCTTCTTCCCCCCTCCCGGCCCCCTGCTCCGGGCCGCCAACCCTGAAAGGTTGGTGAATTCTAATGTAGAGTAACCCAGTTTGGGTTGCCAAAATGTGAACGATCACTAGATGGCAGCAGAGGATATTGCTGCCATCTAGTGGTGGTTCACATTTTGCAATCCAGATCTAGTACAGGTAATCCCTGAGTTACGAGTGTCCACTTAACGCTCGTTCGAAGTTATGCAATAAGTGTCCCCCAGTGCTCACGAGCAAGTCCCGAAATTACGAATATTGCGGCACCACGGCAGTCGTTCGCCCTTCCGAGCGACCGCAGAGGCTCTGCAACATTCACCCTGGTTATTCCCTCCCTCCCCACTCCCGCCTGGGTCTCCCTAGGCACCAGGTTGTTAATACTCATCCTGCGAAGATCGAGATCCTTCACTTTCTTGGCTGCCCCAGACCTTCGGTGCATTCGCAGAGAACAGAGGCCTAAAGTAACGCAAGATCACGCAAGATCAGTGGGGCGAGATTTCATGCTACTGATCTCATGTGATCTCATAGTACTTTAGGCCTCCGTTCTCTGCAACAGAGAACGGAACCGAAGCCGGGGGACGTTTCCACGTGCGTCTGGAGGCCTTTTCCAGGCCGCTGCCACCCGGAAACGTCCCCCGGCCTCAGATCCAGGTATCTTAGTGGGTCGGGGAGGCCTTGGGGGGGCCTTCCCCAGCCTGAGATACCTCATGTTCACTTAACGAGCCACGTGCGTCTTAACGAGCAAGGGAGTGATCTTGGAGGTACGAGATTCACTCCCACGGGTTTTCGAGTTACGAGTGGAATGGGCAGGCTCCATTGCACTCGTAACTCAAGGACTATCTGTACCTAATACAGGTAATCCCCCAGGTAAGAACATTAAACAAATGTTCACAAGTATGATTTAGCCCAAAGTGTACTTATGCCAGGAATTCAAAATTGCAACCAAGAAGAGGGCTCTGCCGTCATGTGATCTGGATTCAGTCACTCCTGCAGTGGTGGCCATCCTATTCAACCAGAAGTGGTTTTTACTTGCACATCCTATGTGTGAACACACCAATTAGGGTTTGTTCATCCAGATTTAGGGTTTAGTGCAGTGGTGGCGAACCTATGGCACGTGTGCCAGAGGCGGCACTCAGAGCCCTCTCTGTGGGCACGCGCACTGCCACTAGCAGCTCGCGCAGGTCCATTAGGTCGCCATTGCCGCCCAGAGCAGCAGCCCCGCCCAGCATCGAGGTGGCCACCCCTACCTGGCCACACCCACCCTGTGGGCCACACACCCCGCCCTCCCTGAGGGAACCACAATGCTGATGTGGCCCTGGCACTTTGCAATAAATAAGTGGGTTTTGGGTTGCGGTTTGGGCACTCGGTCTCTAAAAGGTTCGCCATCACTGGTTTAGTGTGTTCCGCAAACTCAGCCCATCTGTAACATATTGTCATATTTACTGGCGTAATGCAACATACTACTTCAAAATCAATCTTGCTTATTGGAGGACTCAAATGTACTGTGACCAGAGATAATTCAGAAAAGCAAACTAAAGTTGCACCTTTCAGGATTTCCCTGATCACTGCCAGATAGATTTGTTTGCAGGTGAGCACATATCAGGGATGGCTGCAGAGGGAGGGGTGTGTCAAGAAAGTTAAGGTGGTGATAATGACTGTTCAAAGCTCTACCCCTTTTTGCATGTAAAAAAAAAAAAAGCAGGGTTCCCTTTGTTCCATCATGGCCACCCTCTTCTCTTTTTGATCCTGGCCTGCAGATTCCCTAGCACTTATCATGTTCTTTCCTAAGAAGACTTTGTGGGCCAGAGGTATTTTTCTCAGCAAACGTGGAGGCCACCAAGGACACACTGAGACTCATGACACCAGGTTGGGGAAGCAGAGATAGAAGCTTTCTTAGGAATGAAAATTCGTGGTGACCATCTTGTGGTGAGATGAACGGCAAATAAATTTAATAAATATAAATAAATGGCAGGCTCCACTTCCCTGGTTGTGTTCAAGGAGAGTCATGGCTCTTTAATCTGGATGCCTGGACTCTGGTGTCCTCGTTTGCTTCCAGTTCTCTAGTTCTTCCTAAAGTATAACCTCCACACAGGTCATCAGATAGCTAAACGGGAGAAATTGGCTCTAAGAGGACAAGCAGGAAAGTTTTCACAGGTCTCTGCACAAATAGAATAAATCGCTAATTGTATCACAGGAAAAGGATGAGAAGATCAATATGTTTGTGAAATGGGGTCCAAAATACGAAAAATTGTAAGCCTACATCATGCTTATCCATGGTTAACTTAATGTTCGTTTAGGGAATTATTCAAATTAATCTTCATTTATACTACATACTGAAACATCAGCTAAGCACACTAAGCTTAAATATAGTTGTTTACTATATCCACCTTTTGTTATAACTCTTTATATTCTTGAAAAAAAATTATGTGAGGGTGCTGGAAATTCTCTTGAATTAGCAGTCAGATTCTGGTGGTATTGCCACTTCCTTCTGGGTTATTGCTTTGTATGTTTTAATTGCACTTAGAGGATTTTATGCAACGTTTCTGTTTTATTAATTGACTTTTAACAGTACAGCACGAAGGCAATTTTATGAAAGAGATGAATGTGGTTTTCCCATTTGAATGCAACATGGGAACCCCACCAGGGAGCAGAAATTAGAGGATTTTACTGACATTCCACTGGTTTCTAGAGATCTCGTCTCATCTCTGGGACATCCCAGAAATTTTGAGCTAAACGTGAGCCAAGATCTACTCCATGGCTCTGTCTTGTGAGCAATGTATCACAAACAAACAAAAAAAACCCAATTAAAAGCATGTATTGTGAAACTTGGAGGAAAATTTTGTCTTTGTGTTGACCAACTAAGTTGCCTCTCCATAGCAAGTGGGGGGCTTAAGCGTAGAGATAGGTCTCTGGCCATACATGCTTAACAGCATGTTTTTCTGCCGTGTGCCCACAATGATGTCTTTTTCTCTCCCAGCCCATACTTTTTCCTCCCTTGCTCCAAAACAGGCTGAAGGTGGCCTCCAAGCATGATATCTGCCTAAGCTTTGTTCTCTGTTGCCTTGGGCATAGGCCGGGGACTGAGAACAGAGGCCGCGAGGCAGCAGACATCATGCTGAAATGAGGGAGAGGTCTCTGCTGACTAAAACTGTCCCAAAGAACCCCCATAACGAGACAGGAAGTCTCCCTCCTCATGTAGGCTTTCAGCCTTGCTATCCATCGTCGGAGAACATCCAGGCTGCCATGTGGGGATCACATGGACACCGTTCTGGGGGTTGTGTGTGTAACCTGCCACTCGACAGGCTGCTAGTCTTTTGCCCCTCCTCCCCAGCACACCAGTCTCCCTTCTGGTCTTTGGGGCCTTTTGTGCCCCCCACACCTCAGCACAGCGCATAATTCTTTCAAATGTGTGGTAATCTGAAACTATTAAATGCAGGGTACAGAGCCAGGCACAGCTTCTTCAGAGGGGCACCCTATAGTTGGGAGAAGGGCCCCATTGCCCTTTCTCAGATCCTGGAAAATCACTGATATTTAGAGTAAGTGAAAACCAGACAGGAAGGGTCAAAGCCACCAGAAACTTGCTCAAGTGAGCTTTTGAGAAACCTCAAGATCCAGGAACTATCCTTGATGCATTTGGAAAAAGGGAAAGTTGAGAGAAGCCCCAAATATTGGACTTGCAGAAATGAAAAACTAGCCAAACCCAAACTAACAGACTTTACCAGAAAAAGAACCTGAGAGGAACCGACGTTACCAGAGTCCATCCCATCCCTGGTCCAAAGTCAGTTTTAACTTTGGCAGGAACTCCTCTTCCTTTCAGGAAATAGATGCTTAGTGCTGCTGCACTGAAACTGGGGCAGGCTCAGGGCTGATGGTTTCCCCCACACAGCTCCTGCTGCCGAACTCTGCCCGGCCGCCCTTCGAACTGCATCAGGTAGAACTGCCTGGCCAGGTGCCTGGCTATTCCTTTGAGGGCAAAGGAAGCGGCCACGATCTCCGAGGTAAGGAAGCAGAGGAGGACCCCGTGCACCGCCATTTCCAGAGGCATCCGGATCACCTGATGGTCCGTCAGGATGAACAGCAAGACAGGCATCTCGATTACGACAGACAGGAGGAGGAATCCAGCCAGCTCCGGAACCTGTGGGAGCCAATGGGGAGGGGGTATGGTTCCACGCAGTGCTTACCTTTCAGAGACCCACCTGGACCGTAAATTCATCCTGAATGTCAACCGAATCTCAGGGCACCTTGGAAAGCAGCTCTGCTCCTCTTAATGTTCTTCTCTGCCTCAATATTTCAGATTAACTGAACATATTTTGAAAACTCACCGGATATTTGCACCTGCTCAGGTGTATCCACAGAGAGGGTCAAAAAAAAGGTCAGATGCCAGCCTTGCCCGGACAATTGAAGCTCCATCCCTTTTTGGCCTGTGCAGCTGCCCCATATGAGAGTCCCGCGGCCACTTGTCTTTCAGGGCTGCAGCTGTAGGTACCCCAGACTCTTTGATTTCCGTGGCAGATATTTAGCAATAACGTCTAAATCCTTCTACAACTGAATGAATAGAGCAGCGCCTTGCACCTCGACATTCAAGGCTTGCGAGTTCTCCTACAGTGAGCAAGCCAGAATGTCACCATCAAGAGGCACCTGCTCTCTCCAGGGAGAGCAAAGTTGATGCTCAAAACAGCAAATTGGAATTGCAGGAAACGTCCACTGTGGAAGGTGGCATCAGTTTCAACAAGTATAAATGAGTCAAAACCCTAACAGAGAAATATCCACACTCCCTCCTCGCCTTTCGTTAGCCTGCAGAAAGAGGAGAGCCATTATGTTGAGGGAGGGGCACTTTCTCTGCTCCCCTTAGCAACGGAGGCCTCGACATTGTTTGCTGCTTTCCCACCATGCTGGGTGTCCCTTCCGTTTCCTTTTATCTGCTCTGGAACTGGTCAAAAAGATGCTCTTTTTTATGTGCCATAGATCAAGGGTTCCCAGCCCCCGGTCCGTGGACCGGTACCGGGCCGCGGTATGTCAGCAACCGGTCCACACAAACAAGCAAAGCCCCATCCGCGGGATGCAGGCAACACACAAAACCACACACCCTCCAGTCCGCGGAAAAACCTCTCCACGGAACCGGTCCCTGGTGCCCAAAAAGTTGGGGGCCTCTGCCATAGAGGAAGGCACGGTTATGGGCACCATCTTGCCTTTTGCTTTCCTCCCCCCACCCCCCACCCTTACCCCCAGGATCCATAACATCTCATGAGAAAATGTATGGGTCGTATCAGCCACGGGAATCTTGTTTTTTTAAAAAAGAAAGCTAAGCACAGCAGCTGGTTCTCCTGTCGCGTCTTACCTTTTCTTGCAAATTCCCAACATATCCAAGGAAGAGTCGGGCAGATTCCGCTCCGACAATTGTCAGGTACGCCCCAACCAGCAAGCACTGGTAGTAGAGGGGTAGCAAGCTAAACTGCAGGGGCATAAAAAGAGAGGGGGGGGTGTCTCCCAAGCAGGAGAGGGCGGTTACCCTGGGCAGCCCATCCGGGGGCACTTTACCTTCAGCTCCAGCATAATCGCCTCCGACAGGCCCCAGAAGGGGAGGAAGAAGACGTTGAAATAGAGCAGCATCTGAAGGGGCAGACTGGAGAGCACTCTGTGGCCTTCGGGGGGAGAGAAAAAACCACCCTGAAAAAATGGCGTTGCCTTTGGTTTTGTGACAGATCTTCAAAGCCTAGAATCCAGGAGCAGAAGAAGCCTTTTGCCTTCAGGTGTAACCCCTGGTTCAGGATAGGGATCTGAATCAAAGTCCTCCCCCCAGGGAAGCCTCTGCTTGAAGACACCCAAGGAAGGAGCATCTCTTTGGGTCCTGAGCCACCGTCAAGCTGCTTGGCACGTTTTTCCTGATGTTCTGCCATTTTGGGTCACAATATAATCTCAAAATTCTATAAAATGCATAGGTGGGGTTGAATACGGTGTTGAGCACTTGGCGGGATCTACACAAGGCAGGTGTCCCAGGTGGGTTTCCCTCTTAGGACCCACATTTGCCATTACTTCTGTGGGAAGTCAGCCCCCCAGAGAAGAAAATATTAAAAGGGCAGGAAAATATATTTCCTCCAAGGATCTTGAAGAGGCAGGAAAGCATGCCCAGTTTTCTTAATAGCCCCAAGTCTGCCTCCCCCAAGCAGAAGCCAGCTCTGTACAAATGCAGATGTAAACCATCAGGAAAGTTGGAGCTAGGAGATTAGGAAGACAAAGACCTAAAATCTGCATACCCCACCTGAGACAGGACATGGTAGGATTAACTCACAAAGGCCAAAGGGCACACCCAAACTCAGGTCAGAATACATGACACAGGAAATAGCCTCAAAACAGGAACAGGAAATAATTCCAAACAAAAGGCTCCAGAGGGTATAAAAACCTACTCCCCACATGTGCTCAGCCCCTTTTTTTCACTTCTCTTTTCTGCCAGCCATCTTCCTGTCTGGCTCTCCTCTCCAATAAACTACAACCTTCTTCCCAAAGCAGTTGCCATGCTTATTCCCAGCTTGGATGAACCATGATAAAGACTTTCCTTCCAACACTTCCACGCCAAAAGAGCAGAGGCCTCCCCTTCACGTCCCTTTGATCCAGATTCACCACCGGGGGGGGGACCAGGAGGCCTTGGGGGGCCACAGCTGGGCTACCTTTTGACTGGCAAATAAGGGCACCCCCAACTCATCAAATGGTGACTGGTGAGAACAGCTGGAATTTGAAGTGCAAAACCTTCACGGAATGATGATTTGCCCTTATACACCTTTTTCTGTGGATCCTAACTTGACCAGAAAATAGCATTCTACTCTCTCCCTCTGATTGGGAGTAGAACATAGAAATGGTTGTTCCAGAATGTCAAAGCGTTAAAAAAGATACCAAGACGCTGGCATGATTCAGTTTCTTCTTCTTGTGCCATATCCGTTATCGGATGTTGGCAATCATGTTGGTGATCCTGTTTTTATCAGCAGCCGCACGAAAACGTTTTCTAAGAGTCACATGACGTAACGGGGTTTTGAAGGAGCCAAACAATTTCCTGAACCAAATTCTCCAACCTTCCAAGGCCCCTGAACTCAAGTGAGCTTCCTTAACTGCTTGCGTAGGCGTTTGAGAAATGGGCTCATGAGTTACTACCTTAAGCTGGCACTTGCGTTTTTAAACAGGGACTAGGAAGTAACTAACCACAAAATCTGACTAGTGCCAGCCTCCACTTTATTATCCTGCTTATCTCACCATAAGCAAAAAAAATTAACCCATGTTATGATGGACACGACCTTGCAACTGAACCTGTGCCATTTTTAATGTGCATTGCAAATAAAAAGGGGCGGGAGACTTTGATCATATGGTCATGGACACCATCTTGACTTTTTTGCCCTTGCCTCCCTGCTGGGAATCAAATCAAATGCTGCCTTCAGATCTGTAAAGGGCTTCCTCAGCAAACTGATTGGGTTTAAACTGCTGGTTTCTTAAGATTGCCCAGGTTGTTAAGCGGGGAAATGGGAGGAGGGAACATTTGAACTTCACCTGAGCTCCTGAACAGGTAAGAGGTAAATTCAACCGATGCCTGAATCTCATGGAAGAGGGAGAGCTGCATTGCAGCCTGATGGGCCCTGAAGTGAAGAGCCCATCTGAGTAAGCAGGTTAGTCAATTTCCATGCCCATAATCCACAATCTTCTTCAATAATTCTGCTGGGATTAATTCTCCCCAGGAGCCTTGCAGAGGTGGCCAACTAGCAACTAAAGAGTTCAAAAAATAGCAGGAGGCCATGGCAGCACCTGACCCTGTTCTATTGGCCCCATGCCGCACCTTGTCTCTTCAAGATATGCCAGATGATGCATCTGAAAAATGAAGGGCCCAGTTGTGGTCACCATCTTGACTTTTTTCACCCACTCACCGTTGTGGGTCTGTCCCTGCTCCAGTTGGGGTCCCGTCCTCTGTCTTCCCACAGCCAGGCCAGGCAAGTATGAAACCTCCCTCAGCTGGGTGAGCTCTGCACCCACTTCAGGAAGGGGTCTTTTGTGGCAGCCTGGAGTAAATACAGGTAGTCCTCAACTTACGACCACAATGGAGCCCAAAATTTCTATCACTAAGCGAGACCGTTCTTGAGTGAGTTTTGTCCCCATCTTACTCTCTTTTTTTGCCTCGGTTAAGTGAATCCCTGCAGTTGGTAAGTTAGTAACCCGGTTGTTAAGTGAATCCGGCTTCCCCATGGACTTTGCTTGTCGGACGATCGCAAAAGGGGATCACGTGATCCCGGGACATGGCAAGCGTCATAAACAGGAGTTGGTTGTCAAGCATCTGAGTTTTGATCACGTGATCACAGGGATGCTGCAATGGTCATGTGAATTTACATGAGAGTCTCATGGACAGAGTCTCTTTACATGAGGGGTCCTGGGTGCCCTCTGAGCTTGCCTGTTTTCTTGCAGACGTTTCATTGCCCCAACTAGGTAACATCATCAGAGCACTGATGATGTTACCTAGTTCGGTAATGAAACGTCTGCAAGAAAACAGGCAAGCTCAGAGGGCACCCAGGACCCCTCATTTCAAGCGTGAGCTACAAATATTCTCCTTCGTTGGTCTCTTCACATGATTAGCTTCTTCCTAGTTTTCTCCCCTCCTGGGCTGAGCTGGCACTGAATCATAAGCGGGTAACTGAGTCTCCTTCCGTTGCTTGGTTCCTTCGCCAGCCTGCCCGCCATCTCTGACAGGAGGGACATTCTGGATTTGGATGCTCTTGAGACTCTACAGCAGGGCTGAGGAACCTGGGCCCTTTTATGACCGGTGGACTTCAACTCAGCCACGCTGGCTGGGGAATTCTGGGAGTTGAAGTCCACCAGTCATAAAAGGAAGTCCCCACCCCTGCTCTATAGCCTTGAACACCTCCCCCCCCCCAACCATCCAGCCTTTTGGATGTTGCGGCCCTCCTTGCAACGTGGGTGGGGGTGTGAAACCCTTCTGTGCTGTGTATGGCAGCCCGCCCCCCACTCTCGACCCCAGGTACCTAGCTGGTAGACCTCAGCCATGCTGCTGTCCTAGGCCTGGCCGTTGCTGTAGAGAGTGACACCAAAAGTCACCAAGCCTTCCACAGAGATCCAGAAAGAAGTCGCAGCCCTCACAACCCAGGATCGTACTCTCTCTCCTGTTCCCTCCCCCAGCCCCAGATGGATCACATGAGACGTGACGGTAGAAGTGCTTAATCTCATTTGCAGACCAGGCTGTCCTAACTGTCCTTCAAGTCTGGGTTAATCTGGTGGTGCTCAAAATAGGACGTAGGAAGGAAGAGAACGTGACAATGGCTGGCCTGTGATGTTGCCAGATAAGAAAGCACGCACTCTATCTGTTCCCCTTGTAACCCTTCACTTAGAGCAGGGGTCCCCAACCCCCGGTGCCTGGATTAGTACCGGGCTACAGCATGCCAGCAACTGGGCTGCACAAACAAGCAAAGCCCCATCCACAGCATGCAGGCAGCACACAAAACCACGCACCCTCCGGTCCGCGGAAAAACCTCTCTCCACGAAACCGGTCCCTGGTGCCCAAAAGGTTGGGGACCTCTGACTTACAGCCCTGAAAAGTGGTCCTAAGAACCTTCAATCTATGCCAAGGGTCTCCAGACTTGGCAACTGGGGGACTTCAGCTCCCAGAATTCCCCTAGCCAGTACTTGCAGCGCTGTGATGTGCAAAAGGGCTTCCCAGCATCCCGCTTGCTCTGTCCTTCCAGCTCAGCCTCTCATCTGCCTTGGCCGTGAAGCTATTTAACGTGGCTGCAGGAATTGCTGCATTTCCACGCCTGCTGATAGCAGCCTTGCTTCTGCGTCTCCTCTTAAAAACATATCGCGCTTTCCAACGTTGAAAGAGAAACCTTTTAGCCCTAAGTAGAGTTCAGGTTAAGATGAGGGTTGGAGACTTTCCAGGCGGAAAGCCGCATGGATGGCTCCCAGTTACCCGGCGGCTTGAAGGCTTGATGTCGCTGGCAATTTATGCAAGAAACGCCATCAGGCCGTGTTTACACTAAGCTTCCAAAAGGCAAATGTTCTGCCTCTGTTTTACGTGCAGGTGCAGGTCATGGGCTGACCACGACACTGATTTACGGCCACCGTATGAAAAATGTGTGTAAACTTTTACATACCATGCACATGTATGAGAAGCCCTCATTTCTGTGGGTTCCTCTCTTTTCCCCCCTAACATTTTCTGTTCTGTTCTGTTTAGTAAAATTAATAAAGGCAAACACATTTTTTTAAAAAACAAGACCCCCACCGCCAAGGGGTTCTCCTGCAGCTGCTCCACCTCCGGAGTTCAGCAGCGCCACCCCAAAGGGCCCTGGAGGCTGGTGCCCCATGTCTGGGAGGGGAGGGGGAAAGAGGCTGCAGCCATCGGAGTGGGCACCTCTGGCTTCCACCAGTGTCTCCATTACCTCCTCCTTCGGCCATGGGGGGCTGAACTGGAGTACCCACAAGAAGCCAGAAGCAAGGAGGAAGAGTCTGGAACACTTGGACTACATCTCCCATTTCCCAACCTAAGACATTTTCAGCCAGGAATGCAAGACAGGATGGAAGTGGGAGTCCAATAGGAGTGGAAGACGCCTCCCTCCCTCCCTCCCATTCCTGAAGATTGAGCCTTGGTCCAGGGTTCAACACCACGGAGCAGACAGGCACCTGCCTGGGGCCCAGGTGAGTGTGGCTGGCCTGCAGCTGTCTTCTCTCTCCCTTCCCAACTTCTTGCCCCTTTTAGACCACGGTGCCCGCCACGTTCCTTCCACCAAGAGAGAAGCACCGGAGGCTAACATAACATAGATGCATGGCATACATTCGGTTTATTAAGAACATTTTTAAAAAGTGTGGAGATTGTGAAAGCAGGGAGAGGCCACGTTAGGCCAGCCCAACCGCCCTCTTATACTTGCGCGCCTGGGGTGGGGAGCCCCGGGGCGGAGGCCCAAGGGGTGTACAGGGAGTTCTCAAATTATGATCACAATTGGGACCAGAATTTCAACTGAGTCGCATCCAATTTTATGACCGTTTTGCCACAGTCGTTAAGTGAATCGCCCGGTCATTAAGTGAAACTGTTTCCCCCCCCCCATTGACTTTGCTCAATGAAAATCAGCTGGGAACGTCGCAAATGGCGGCCACAACGAGCCGGGGATGCTGTAACCCTCGAAGACACCTGCCGGTTGCTAAGCATCCGATGTTGAATCCATGGCCGTGGGAATGCCGCAAAGGTCATAAAATGCGGGGACTTCTTGCGGTTTACTTTTTTCAGGGCCGTCACTAAACGACTGGTTGTAAGTTGGGGATTAACTGTAGCATAAAAAGTAGAGCTGGTGGCCCCAGTGGTGCAGTCCAAGCTCTGCGCATCCCACAAAAAAACCCAGCCGGAGCTTCAAGTGCACCGTGACGATTTCATTAGTGCGAGCAGGAGCAGGATGACTCAGTTTCCCCCGTGTGGAGTTATGAATCGATCGCACGGGGAGGAAAAAGGGAGAATAATTTTCTGCCCTGCGTTGGTTTTGGCCTTTCCAGACAAAAAGGCTGCATTCCGACCGAGGGGCAGGAACGGAACAAAAAGGAAGGTCGGTTTAATTAAAAGGCCAATCTACTTTCAATTAATAGCCAAACTTGGTCCCGAATCTAAAGTGCACTGCCAAGAGAGAGAGAAAAAAAAGGGGGGGGGAGAGGGGAGATGGAACCCGGAAAGAAGCTGCACGTTCCAGTAATGCCACTAGATCAGCCGCAGAGGAGCAAGGAACGGAAGCTGCTCAGGCCACGTTGTGGTATCCCAGCTCTCCAAGGGACCTTCCAGCCTTCTACCGCCATCCACATGACGCAGTCTATCCGTGTGAAGATCTTACCTGGAAAATTAACACAGCCCAGGTGGCCAGAAAGGCCCAACAGAGACTCCACTTCCTTACGGTCTTGCGGAAGAACAGGGTAGAACGATGACTCATGACCCTCTTCTACCGGTCTACTGTCGAAAGCGTTCTCACATACTGTATTGTGGTTTGGTATGCTGGCCTGACAGCCGCGGACAGGAAGGTACTACAGAGGGTGGTGAGCACGGCACAAAACATTGTGGGCTGTTCCCTGACACCACTGGATGACATCGCCAGGGCCCGTTGCCTCGGTAGAGTGAGGAAAATGCTCAGGGATGACTCTCACCCTGGTCGGTACCTCTTTACACTCCTACCATCGGGTAGTAGGAGATACAGAAACATAGCCAGCCGTACCAACAGGCTGAAGAACAGCTTCTATCCATGGGCTGTCAGGCTCTTGAATGGGACATAATAATCTTATGCATGACAGACCCGAGAGGCCGGCGTGCTGTGCAATTAGCTCACAGGGTGTAATAAGTTGGGGGTTTGTAGTCACTGTGAGTTGTGGTGGTGGTGGGCACGGAGGGAGGCTCAGCCAATCTCACTGTATACATGTTATACTTTGATAATAAAGGTTCGTTCGTTCATTCGCAAGACGACATTTTGGCACATGGCGCTGTGGGAGAAGCGGGCAAGGGCTTGGCCTTGGGAGAAGGGAAGGGTGGCGCCAGGCAGCATCCAGAGGAAGCTGTGCCCTGTCCCCAAGCAGCCTCGGCAGCTGACTCTTTGGGCCTTGTGGCAGCCTGCAAAAGGTGCCCGTCACATGCATTTCCCTTCCCTCTGCAGCCCGCCGGTTCCAAGGAGCCCCCTTCCGTCAACTCCACCTTGAGAGCTGCTACAACCGTCTCACAGCAGCTCTAGTGCGAGTCCACCTCCGATGCGCTCCAGGGAGATCCTTGAGATGAGGGAGAAGAGCCACTGGGGGGGGGGGGAGTGTCAGGCTCGCCAAGCCTGGAGGAAGGTGGCTTTGCAGAGGTCCCCAAAAGGGAAACCGACACGGGCTTCCCAGTGTTTAGGAGCCTTTTCCCGTCAGCCAGGACATGTCTCCGGTTCTGCAGAAAAGACAAAATGGCAGCTGGGTTAGGGCGGCCTCCCTGAAGGCCAGCAGGGAACAGGCAATGCTGGCTGAAAGGCCTGACCAGGGCTGCAGTCCAGCCAGCCAGTAGCTCAGCCAAAGCCTGCCTCACTTTGGGCGATGTTTGCTCCCTGGCACGGCTGAAGACCCGTCAGGCAACCCGGGACATTCTTGGGCAGGAAGGGAGGGTCACAGGAGGAGAGTTGCACAGGAATGACGGGCGTGGTCCAAGGAGGGAATCTGTTTTCACTATTCATCCATCTGATCAGCAGCCGGCCTTCCTGCCCCCAGGAACCGAAGGCAGCCGGGGTGCGTTTCGTCCTCCAGTCTCTCTCCTGTGGAGCCGAAATTGAATGACTGGCCCCAAACTAGAATGAGCTTCCGTGGTGGAGAGAGAAACCTGGGCAGACTTTCAGGTTTCTGTGATTAATTTGGCATCCATCAGGAGCATAACTTCTACAAGAGAAATACTAAAAAGGGAGAGGATTTCTGGCATGATAGATAGATTAGATAGATAGATAGGTAGGTAGGTAGGTAGGTAGGTAGGTAGGTAGGTAGGTAGGTAGGTAGATGATAGATAGATAGATAGATAGATAGATAGATAGATAGATAGATAGATAGATAGATAGATAGATAGATAGATAGATAGATAGATAGATAGATAATTGAGAGATAATGATAGATAGATAGATAGATAGATAGATAGATAGATAGATAGATAGATAGATGATAGATAGATGATGGATAGATAGATAGATAGATAGATAGATAGATAGATAGATAGATAGATAGATAGATAGATAGATAGATAGATAGATAGATAGATAGATAGATAGATAGATAGATAGATAGATAGATCCAGAGCACAGTGACATAGTGTCTGTGTGTTCCCCAGACAGACAGACAATTGATAGATAGATAGATAGATAATTGAGAGATAATGATAGATAGATAATTGAGAGATAGATGATAGATAGATGATGGATGGATGGATGGATGGATGGATGATAAATAGATAGATAGATAGATAGATAGATAGATAGATAGATAGATAGATAGATAGATAGATAGATAGATAGATAGATAGATAGATAGATAGATAGATAGATAGATAGATAGATAGATAGATAGATAGATAGATAGATAGATAGATAGATAATTGAGAGATAATGATAGATAGATCCAGAGCACAGTGACATAGTGTCTGTCTGTTCCCCAGCTGACCATGGAAGGACACAGAACTTTGCACAAAAGCAGCCTCTGGGCTCTTGTCAATCATTTAATAATGGAGCTGTGCTGCCACAGATTCCCTCTTTTTTCTAATTAAAAACCAGGAAGAGCTTCTCAGCTGAAAGCAGCCCCTCAAACGCCCTTAGCTGGGCCCTGATGTTCATGCAAACACACACATGGACATACATACCGGTTGAAGAGCCTTAAATTGTAGCAATAAAAGAAGAAAGAGGGAGAAAAGGAGAGTACGTCAGGGCCACTTTCCTCGGTGCTGGGGGAAAAAAATCTAAACTCCACTCTAGTCTAACACTGAATGTGACCGTTCACTTTCTAAACTGGGGGGGGGAGACTCCGAGTTCTCAGGAGCCACATTTGCTCAGAGTTAACCGTTCTGGGATTGGAGGAAGGCAGCAGCAGCTCAGGGGGACTTACTCCACATCCCGCTTGCGGATGATCCTGCCGGAGCCCATGACGTCGGCCACCTTGGAGACCAGCGGATCGTAGTTCATGCTCGCCACGGCCAGCACCTCGTCGCTCCTGGAAGAAGAGACCCAGAAGCGAAGGTCAGAGCACACAAGGCAGGAGGTCCCAGTGGATCCCCAATGTCAACGCTGCTAATATTGGATATTATTGCTTTGACAAGACATGCAGAAGTGTCTGGTATTTTTAGAGTTAACTGAGATGATGGTGGGAGGGGAGGAGAAAGAGAAGCGCGGGATAAGAACGGAAGTGAATCTTTGCCCTTCAGGCTAATTGGGAAATGTGATTTATGACTGCAAAATAGGGGAGGGGAATAGCCGGAAAAGTTATGTGCAAAGAAAAGGAAATTCAGATCTTGGCATTCATCCATGCCGTGCCGACGCTGTTTTCACTGAGTAAAGACTTTTAGCATAAACAATGCCTGGAAGTTCTTTGAAGTGTTCCATTAGTCGGAACCATGACACCCAGGTGTTTTCCCCAGGTGCTTTGCTTCTTTTGCGCCAAGGTCTGCTGAGCTGACCCAACATAAATGAAGGGATCAGCAATGGGGTGATATGAATGGGACACAAATGCTGACTAATTGTATTTGCGTGACCCACATTGTTAGCTCAGGGAACAAGCTAGCCAACGTGGCATTTCTCAGGGCTGGTCAAGAAAGACAAAGATGGATTTTCAAATTCCCCTCTGCAGACGGTGCTGTCCAATAGGCGGACCCTTTTCTAGGTGCAGCTGCTGTGCACTGTGGGCTTATTTGAAATCTGTGGTCTATCAAGACACGGAGATTCTTCTTGCAAGTACAACTGCTAAGCCAAGAACTGCCTATCTTGTTTCTACTTAACTCGGGAACCTGACATTTCTCACCACTGAACATGGACACTGAACTGGATGCAGCCCCATATTCAAGTCGATCAAAATTCTTAGCAGTGATAGCAGCGTTCCAGTATCTGAGGGGCTGTCACCAAGAAGAGGGGGTCACGTTATTCCACAAAGCACCAGAGGGAAGGACGAGAAACAACGGTTGGAAACTGATCAGAGAGAGAAGCAACCTGGAATTAAGGAGAAACTTCCTAACAATGAGGACAATTAACCAGTGGAACAGCTTTGCCTTCAGATGTTGTGGATGCTTCATCACTGGAGATTTTTAAGAGGAGACTGGACATTCACCTGTCTGAGATGGTATAGGGTCTCCTGCTTGAGCAGGGAGCTGGACTAGAAGACCTCCAAGGTCCCTTCCAGCTCTATTCTATTCTATTCTATTCTATTCTATTCTATTCTATTCTATTCTATTCTATTCTATTCTATTCTATTCTATTCTATTCTATTCTATTCTAATTCTATTCTATTCCACTCCATTCCATTCCATGCCATATTTTCTATTCTATTCTATTCTATTCTATTCTATTCTATTCTATTCTATTCTATTCTATTCTATTCTATTCTATTCTATTCTATTCTATTCTATTCCATTCCATTCCACTCCATTCCATTCCATGCCATATTTTCTATTCTATTCTATTCTATTCTATTCTATTCTATTCTATTCTATTCTATTCTATTCTATTCTATTCTATTCTATTCTATTCTATTCTATTCTATTCTATTCTATTCTATTCCATTCCACTCCATTCCATGCCATATTTTCTATTCTATTTTATTCTATTCTATTCTATTCTATTCTATTCTATTCTATTCTATTCTATTCTATTCCATTCCATTCCACTCCACTCCATTCCATGCCATATTTTCTATTCTATTCTATTCTATTCTATTCTATTCTATTCTATTCTATTCTATTCTATTCTATTCTATTCTATTCTATTCTATTGAACTTTGGAAGCCTGGAAAGGTCCTCGATTTGCTTCTTCAAAATTGTTTTTTTTTTTTTTTAGTACTGTATTTCTCAACCTTGACAAGTTTTAAGGTGGGGCAACTTCAATCTCAGAATTAGCCAGCCAGCTATGCAGGCTGGAGAATTCTGGGAGTTGAAGTCCACCCATCTTAAAGTTGCCAAAGTTGAGAAATGCCCTAAATCTGGAGTTTCATGGCCAAGATAATAAAATAAAAAGGTTCTATTACTCTTTGAAGCTAAAATTGATTTAGCCAGCTTCTGTAACGTCAACAAGCCAATATGCAAGCCGCTGTATTTGCTTATTGTAAACACAAGTATAAGTTTGCAACACCACATCATGGTGGCTTGTAAATTAAAGCTTTTCATGGGCACTTACTTAGTGTAAAAGGCTGCAAATTTAAGTTCGTCTAGGTCTCCCCGAATAATCACATCATCAAATCCTTCTCCGTGACCTAGAAAACAAAATCAACGTGTATATATGAAGGAGGCACCCAATTTTCTTTTGCCTATGTCAAGCTGCAATCTTGTTTCTTTAAAAAAAAAAAGCATAAAAATATAAGAAACCAATCAATACTACGCATGCATAAATATATTTAGAAGCATTTTGAAATAAATATGCATTTTTAAAAAAAAATGTATTGCAGCACATTTTTATGGAGCACTACATTGCCACATGGAGAAAACAAGGAGAATTTTGTTGCAAAGGGCAGGTGACAAAGTGCAGAATTAGCTCCCTTTCGGTCATTTTAAGGCACCCTAAATTAGATGCTTTCTCCAGCCTTTCAAATCTAGGCGTAATTCCAAAGCATAAATCACACACAGGTACAAGACTTCTGCATTTCTTCCAGGAATTCCCCCCAGCTTTCTAAGAAAGAAACGTGATAGCAGTGGATTTTGCCAATCTGCCTTTTTAAATTTTATTTATCCAATAAAGGAGAATATTTGTAGCTCAGGGTTGAAATAAGGGGTCCTTGGTGCCTCTGAGCTTGCTTTCTTGCAGACGTTTCATTACCCAACTAGGTAACATCATCAGTGCTAGGAGGGAGGGAGGGAGGGAGGGAGGGAAGGAGGAAGGGAGGGAGGAAGGGAGGAAGGGAAGAAGGAAGGAAGGAAGGAAGGAAGGAAGGAAGGAAGGAAGGAAGGAAGGAAGGAAGGAAGGAAGGAAGGAAGGAAGGAAGGAAGGACTGTGAGGTCCTTGGTGTTCTCTGAGCTTGCTTGTTTTCTTGCAGACGTTTCATTACCCAACTAGGTAACATCATCAGTGCTAGAAGGGAGTGGAATTTAGGGCGGGAGGGGGGAGGGAAGGAGGGAGGAAGGGAAGGAAGGAAGGAAGGAAGGAAGGAAGGAAGGAAGGAAGAAGGAAAGGAAGGGGAAGGAAGGAAGTAATGAAGGAAGGAAGGAAGGACGGAAGGAACGTGAGGGTCCTTGGTGTTCTCTGAGCTTGCTTGTTTTCTGCAGACGTTTCATTACCAACTAGGTAATGTCATCAGTGCTAGAAGGGAGGGAGGGAGAGAGAGATAAGAGGGAGAGAGAGGGAGGGAGGGAGGGAGGGAAGGAAGAAGGAAGGAAGGAAGGAAGGAAGGAAGAAGGAAGGAAGGAAGGAAGGAAGGAGAATTTAAAAAACATCAAAAAGAATTTACATACTAAAAGAAGGAAGGAAGGAAGGAAGGAAGGAAGGAAGGAAGGAAGGAAGGAAGGAAGGAAGGAAGGAAGGAAGGAAGGAAGGAAGGAAGGAAGGAAGGAAGGAAGGACTATGGGGTCCTTGGTGCTCTCTGAGCTTGCTGGTTTTCTTGCAGACGTTTCACTACCCAGCTAGGTAACATCATCAGTGCTAGTCAGGAGTGCTGTTTGCTATCAGTTTATATTCTGGTGTCTTGCCTGTCTGTCTGTCTGGGTGGGTAGGAGGTCTTAGGGATTCTTTGGTTGGGCTCTGTGGCCGTTTCTTGATTGGGGTCTTGCTTACTTGATTGCTGATCTGATCTTGGAGTTAATCTATGCTGATCTGAGTGCTGATTACTGTTATACAGATCAGAGGTCACCAACCTTTCTCGATTGGCGGAGGGGAGGGAAAGGGAGGGGCAAGCATTTTACACGCGACGCAAACAGGGCGGGGCTAGCGCCCGCTTGATACTCACTAACCCTGCCTCGTTCTTGCACAGTGCCCCATTTCTGCGCACTGCGGTGCAGCGGTGGCCTGTTTTCACACCCCACGGCGCGTCGTCGTCCCATTTTTGTGCCCCGAGGCGCAGTGGCGGCCTGTTTCATGCCCCACGGCTGCGGCGCTAACGTGCACACGTGTGTGTACTGGCCAGCCTGTCCTGCAGCCCAGTGGCCAGCAGGCCATGGCCCACTACCAGGCCACGGCCCACAGGTTGGGGACCCCTGATATAGATCTATATAGGCTATGCAAAAGACTAGCCCAAAAACCTAGCTGGGTAATGAAACGTCTGCAAGAAAACCAGCAAGCTCAGAGAGCATCAAGGACCCCATAGTCCTTCCTTCCTTCCTTCCTTCCTTCCTTCCTTCCTTCCTTCCTTTCTTTCTTTCTTCCTTCCTTCCTTCCTTCCTTCCTTCCTTCCTTCCTTCCTCCCTCCCTCCCTCCCTCCCTCCCTCCCTCCTCCTCTCCGTAAATTCCAGTTCCTTCTAGCACTGATGATGTTACCTAGCTGGGTAATGAAACGAAAACAAGCAAGCTCAGAGAGCACCCAGGACCCCTTATTTATCCAATTGATATGGACCCTCCACATTAACGAGTGTCTCTGGGCAGAAAACAGAGTGAAGTAAAAACAATGACACGACAAAAGTTAAAATGCGAAGTAGCCGAGAACATCAATCCGCCAAGCCAGTAAGGCAACCGCGAAGCAGGTCTCGGCACCCTCTCCAATCCTAAACTTCTTTCCCCCTCACCTGCATAGCGAATGCTCTTGCCAAACATGGCGGTCCACAGGTAAGGAATGGTACTGATTTCTGTCCCATAGGCCAGCATGTTCAGTGCTGCTATGCGCCCTGGGATGTAACAGAGAAGCAGTGTAATAGAGAATGTAACAGAGAAGTCAGCCAAGCATATGAATGAGAGTCTTTAGAACACATCAAAACTGTGTTTGTTCATTATTTGAATGGTATAAGCCAGTGTTTCTCAACCTTGGCAACTTTTAAGATGGGTGGACTTCAATTCCCAGAATTCTGGGAGTTGAAGTCCACCCATCTTAAAGTTGCCAAGGTTGAAAAACATTGATGTAAGCCCTTTGAGGTTGGCTAGGTCAAAAAACAGACAATGTGTTCATTGGCTCTTGCAAATTGCATTCAACAAATCCATCTTCGGAGACAAGAACAGTGCAGGGACCCTAGCAGTGCTTTTTATTGTCGTAGGGTAGAGAAACAGCACCCGGGGAGCCTGTCCAACTATCTCCCTGTCCCATACACAAAGCCGTAGCCATTTGGCGTGTCTTTCTCCTGCTTTCCTGCTCCTCAAGACTAAGTCATCTTTTCGGAAAGCCCTCTCTTAAAGAGCTCACCCCTGCCTTCCTTATCGCCCCTAGACCAGCTCTAGACTTCTTCACAAAGTCCTAGGCTAAGATAGGAAAAACCTTAGATAGGATGTGCACCTAACATGGGAGGAACTTTAGAGGACAGCAGGACATGGGAAAAGTCTCTGGGTATCCTGGTGGATCCCGAATTTGAACATGAGCCAGCAGCGTCCTGCAGCTGCAAACAAGACAAGTGCAAATCCCAAGCTGCACCAAGAGAGCTACAAGATCAGGAAAAGTTGAACAGGTGGTTGTAATGGCGGCGTTGTCTTTTTAAACACCCACCCTGTTCTGCTGTTGCTGGAGATGGATGTGCTCTCCATGTGCCGGTAAAGCATCTGCCCTGAGCTAGGAGGAGTGAACAGGCTTGAAAACTAGAGCAGGAGGGAGGTTTACTTATAGGGAAGATAAGATTGGGATAGGATAGAATAGAGCTGGAAGGGACCATGGAGGTCTTCTAGTCCAGCCCCCTGCTCAAGCCAGAGGCCCTATACTAGGGGTCTTCAAGCTTGGCCCTTTTATGACTTGTGGACTTCAACTCCTAGAATTCCTCAGCCAGCGTGCCTGGCTGAGGAATTCTGGGAGTTGAAGTCCACAAGTCATAAGAGGGCCAAGTTTGAAGGCCCCTGCCCTATACCATTTCAGACAAGTCTCTTCTTAAAAACCTCCAGTGTTGAAGCAGCCACCACTTCTGGAGGGAAGCTGTTCCACTGGTTAATTGTCCTCACTGTTAGGAAGCTTCTCCTTAACTCCAGGTTGCTTCTCTCCTTGATTAGTTTCCATCCATTGTTTCTTGTCCTGCCCTCTGGTGCTTTTGAAAATAAATTGATCCCCTCCTCGTGGCAGCCTCTCAAATACTGGAATGCTGCTATCATGTCCCCCCTAGTCCTTCTTTTCTCTAGACTGGCCATATCCAAATCCTGCAACTGTTCTTCATATGTTTTTTGTCTCCAGGCCTTTAATCATCTTAGTTGCTCTTCTTTGCATTTTTTTCCAAAGTCTCAAGATCTTTTTTGTAATGTGGTGACCAAAACTGGATGTAATATTCCAGATGTGGCCTTACTAAGGCTCTATAAAGCGGTACTAATACTTCAAGTGATCTTGATTCTATGCCTCTGTTTATACAAGCCAGGATCGTATTAGCTTTTTTGGCTGCTGCCGTACCCTGCTGGCTCATAGTCAAGTGATCGTCCACTAGGACTCCAAGGTCCCTCTCACAGTTGCTGTTTCTGAGTCAGGTCTCGCCCAGGCTGTACTTATATCTTTGGTTTTTCTACTTAAGTGTAAAATCTTGCTTTTCTCCATATTAAATTTCATTTTGTTGGATAGGGCAGAACTGACCACTAGAAGGAGAATCAGAGAGGCTGTTCTAGGCCTGGGAAGGGACAGAAGAAGAGGCCCTGCAAGAGCAGATAGGTGACCGAGATGGAGGGGACACAGAATCCCCCCTCTCTCTCTACCCCACTGCTCCTTGTGGTCAGAAGGGGGGAAGAACCAGCATCATCGGATCTGGGCCTCTGCGTCCCCTGATATCTTGACCTCATGAAAAATCAGACAGGCTGCAGCTCCGTGCACCATTTGCCAAGGACTTCCCAGGACTTCCAAGGGGGGAACTGGAGACTTTTCTCCCAAGACAGAAGGCCACAGCAATACCCACCGTGCATGTGAGCCATCTGCCAGTGTGGAACGTTGGTCTTCTTGTGGTTTCTCAGTGCCAAAGGAAAAGTGACTGCGTCGCCCGCAGCGAAAACTCCTGGAACGTTGGTCTGCATCATCTGGAAGGGAGAGAAGAGCTCTGTTTGGGGGGGGACACCTTGCAAGGGGGGGGCATGGAATGGTCCATTGCAGGAGGAAAGGGGGAGGAGATTGGAGGAAAGAGGGAGAGAGGGAAGGAGGAAGAATAGAACAGAACAGAATAAAACAGAGGATGGAATGGAATGGAATGGAATGGAATGGAATGGAATGGATTGGAATGGAATGGAATGGATTAGAATAGATTAGAATAGAATAGAATAGAATAGAATAGAATAGAATAGAATAGAATAGAATAGAATAGAATAGAATAGAATAGAATAGAATAGAATAGAATAGAATAGAATAGAATATGGAATGGAATAGAGGATGGAATAGAATAGAATAGAATAGAATAGAATAGAATAGAATAGAATAGAATAGAATAGAATAGAATAGAATAGAATAGAATAGAATAGAATAGAACGGAACGGAACGGAACGGAACGGAACGGAACGGAACAGAATAGAATAGAATAGAATAGAATAGAATAGAATAGAATAGAATGGAATAGAGGATGGAATAGAGGATGGAATAGAATGGAATGGAATGGAATAGAATAGAATAGAATAGAATAGAATAGAATAGAATAGAATAGAATAGAATAGAATAGAATAGAATAGAATAGAATAGAATAGAATAGAATAGAATAGAATAGAATGGAATAGAGGATGGAATAGAGGATGGAATAGAATAGAATAGAATAGAATAGAATAGAATAGAATAGAATAGAATAGAATAGAAATAAGGAATAGAATAGAATAGAATAGAATAGAATAGAATAGAATAGAATAGAATAGAATAGAATAGAATAGAATAGAATAGAATAGAATAGAATAGAATAGAATAGAATAGAATAGAATAGGAACGGAACGGAACGGAACAGAATAAGAAAATTGTTTCACTCACCTACTTGTTCCAAAGCTTGCAAAGAGACTGCCCCCCCCCAACCCGGCCTGCCTGCTCCAACCAGAGGCTCAAGAGAGGGTCTTGAGGGGCCCTAAAGCCACGCTAAACTCAAGGCAGTTGCGAAAGAGGCAAATGGAAGAAAGTGGAAAAGGTCCAGAGAAGAGCATAATTAAAGGCCTGGAGACTCAACCATATGACCACTCAGGAACTGGGTATGTCTAGTCTAGAGAAAAGAAGAACTAGGGGCGACTTAGCAGTGTCCCAGTCTTTGAGAGGCTCCCACAAAGAAGAGGCAGGGGTCAATTTATTCTCCAAAGCACCTGAACGCAGAAAAGAAGTAACGGATGGAAACTGATCAAAGAGAGAAGCAACCTGGAATTAAGGAGAAACTTCCTAACAGTGAGAACCATTAACCAGTGGAACAGAAGCTGAGGATGCCCCATCACTGGAGGAAGAGCCTGGACAGCCACTTGTCTGAAATAGTATAGGGTCTCCTGATTGAGCAGGGGGTTGGACTAGAAGACCTCCAAGGCCCCTTCCAGCTCTATTCTAATTCATTTGATTGCAGAGAAGCAGATATTCCCACTGATGACACAAGGGGGAGATAGAAGCACTCAAAAAGCAAAATTACTGAGAGAGAATCCTGGCACAGGGGAGCAACCAAGTGGAGTAAAGAATGCTCAGGACTCCTACTCCTACCACATCAGAGATCAACTTGGTCAAGTTAGGTAGCATTTAGGGAAGATACCAGGACATAGCTAGAAAAGCTCTGAAGCCGGACTGAAGTCAGGCATGAACAAAGGGGCTGCAGCAGAGTCTTTGGGAAGCTGACTAGACAAGACTAGACTAGACTAGACTAGACTAGACTAGACTAGACTAGACTAGACTAGAATAGAATAGAATACAATAGAATACAATAGAATAGAATAGACAGATTGTAGAATAGAATAGAATAGAATAGAATAGAATAGAATAGAATAGAATAGAATAGAATAGAATAGACAGATTGTAGACTAGACTAGACTAGACTAGAATAGATAATAGAATAGAATAGACAGATTGTAGAATAGAATAGATAATAGAATAGAATAGAATAGAATAGAATAGAATAGAATAGAATAGAATAGAATAGAATAGAATAGAATAGAATAGACAGATTGTAGAATAGAATAGAATAGAATAGAATAGAATAGAATAGAATAGAATAGAATAGAATAGAATAGAATAGAATAGAATAGAATAGAATAGAATAGAATAGGAGCTGGAAGGGACCTTGGAGGTCTTCTAGTCCAGCCCCCTGCTCAGGCAGGAGAACCTACACCATCTCAGATAAGTGACTGTCTAGTCTCCTCTTAAAAGCCTCCAGTGATGGAGCGCCCACGATTTCTGGAGGCAAAGCTGTTCCACTGGTTGATTGTCGTCACTGTCAGGAACTTTCTCCTCAGTTCCAAGTAGTTTCCATCCATTGTTTCTCGTCTTTCCCTCTGGTGCTTTGGAGAATAACTTGACTCCCTCTTCTTTGTGGCAGCCCCTCAGATACTGGAATACTGCTATCCTGTCTCCCCTATTTGGAGACCCCTGCACTAGTAGATCCCCAAACAAGGATTGTGTTAAAAAAAAGGTTGGGGCTTCGATTACACAGCTGCAACCCCAGCCCCCCCCCCACAAACACACACACATATACAAAGACACCCACATAAACACATTTTTACTCAGATAATTTCAAATGGAGAGAAAAGAGATCCACACAGAACAAAAAATAAAATAATAAAATAAAATAAAATAAAATAAATAAAATAAATAAAATAAAATAATAAAATAATAAAATAATAAAATAAAATAAAATAAAATAAAATAAAATAAAATAAAATAAAATAAAATAAAATAAAATAATAAAATAAAATAAAATAAAATAATAAAATAAAATAATAAAATAAAATAAAATAAAATAAAATAATAAAATAATAAAATAAAGTAAAATAAAATAATAAAATAAAATAATAAAATAAATAAAATAAAATAAAATAAAATAAAATAATAAAATAAAATAAAATAAAATAAAAAATAATAAAATAAAATAAAATAAAATAAAAAATAAAATAAAATAATAAAAAATAAAATAAATAAAATAAATAAAATAAAATAATAAAATAATAAAATAATAAAATAATAAAATAAAATAAAATAAAATAAAATAAATAAAATAAATAAAAAATAAAATAAAATAAAATAAAATAAAATAAAATAAAATAAAATAAATAAAATAAAATAAAATAAAATAATAAAATAAAAAATAAAATAAAATAAAATAAAATAAAATAAAATAAAATAAAATAAAATAAAATAAAATAAAATAAAATAATAAAATATCCAGTGTTTGACCAGCCATTCCAACCCCCAGCCCCTCCCTCTTCGGCCTGGTTGGCTGCTTCTACCTTGTTCACCACGATGTAACCTTTGGAGTCCAGATGAACGCCGCTCTGCTTCAAACAGCCGGTGGCTGGCGTGGCCCCTGCACCAAAGAGAAGAGGGGCATTAACAGTGGGAGGGACTCTTGGCCCCCAGCCCCATTTATCTGAACCACAGAAAAGACCATTACCAAGTGCTAATTACCCTTGACAACGCCATCTGCTTTATAAATCATAGAAGGATAGACCGTCCATATAAACTGGAAATAATACAATTTTAAGTCCCAATTACTTATTGGTGCTTTGTTGTAAGTTGTTTTTCCCCCTCTTCCCTTCTCCTTCTATTTCCCTTCCAAGTTACAATTTTTAGCTCGTAACTATCTTTAGGTGGTGGTTGTTCTTTGGTGGCCTGTAGAATGTTCTGGCTTTTTGGTGGGAAAGCGAATTAAAATGCTTTAAATGAACAAAATAAAGCATCCTTGAGCATCTCCCTGCCCTTATGCTCTTTTCTCTTTCCCACAAACACAAGTGTTTCTCAGACAGCAAGTGGGTATTTCATGTGGACTTCTTGGCATCAAGATGGTGGTTTGTCTCTCTTCATCTCTGGTCTCTCTGTCTCGTTTATCGCCTCAGTTTTTGTGAACCAGCCGGTGCCAGATATAATCTCTCTTCTCACTCTCCTCACTGAGTCCTGTGACTTACTTCAGGGACAATTTTCTGGGCAACCATACAGAAGTATTTTGCCATAGTCTCCCTTCCAGCTTTAGTCACAGTCCTAGTATCTCCAGATGGTCCCCCATCCAAAAATCTACAAAGTGGCCTTTTGTCAAACGCAGCAACTGTCAGCTAAGTGCTGCCCCCTGGTGGACAGACAGAGCTGTATGGTTAAAATGGGGGCTGTCATTGTGGGGAGGGTCAAGGAAGGCTCTCCAAAACACAGGAGCAGTCGGGGACATCCCCAGGGGGTTATCCAAAAGGTCAAAGATGGCCAAGTACAACTGACCAAAGCATGTGACACATGGAGAGAGCGAACTTTGATTGTGCAGTCCTGGTGCCATCTTGACCTTGGTTGCCCCCAGACCTGGGGTAGGCAACCTTGGCCCTTTTATGACTCGTGGACTTCAACTCCCAGAATTCCTGAGCCAGCCATGCTGAGGGGAAAGGGAGAGGTTTCCATGCTGAGCCATGCTGGCTCAGGAATTCTGGGAGTTGAAGTCCACGAGTCATAAAAGAGCCAAGGTTCCCCACCCCTGAACTAGGCCTAGACCAGGGGTAGGCAACCTTGCTCTTCTATGACTCGTGGACTTCAACTCCCAGAATTCCTGAGCCAGCCATGCTGAGGGGAAAGGGAGAGGTTTCCAAGCTGAGCCATGCTGGCTCAGGAATTCTGGGAGTTGAAGTCCACGAGTCATAAAACCCCGGCCCCAGACCAGGCCCCCAAAGCTCTCCATCAACTTACCTACGCCGATCACACAGACATCTGCCCGAAGAACCTTGCCGCTCTTCAACACCACCTCCTTTAGCTTTGGGGAAAGGCAAAATGCAGCAAATTAACAAAACAAAACAAAACCAAATTGATTTGTTTGAGACACCCTTGAAGCCAGGAAAAAAAAGGCACTGCCGGGTGGGAGAGACCTCCCACCCCTCCCTGGGTGGATAGATGTGGCTGGGCTGTTTCAAACAAAAAGATCCTGTTTGAAAGATCTTGGCCACCTCCCAAGCTCCGGGCAATTGAAAACAGAACAAGGCAAGGCGATCAGGCAGCCTCCCCTCCCCTTTTTTTCCCTCCCCTTCCCTCCTCCACGCCTGCCCGGGTCCAAGGAAGTCACCCGTTGTCTTGTGAAGTGCCTCCACCACTGTGGCCTTCCTCACTCTGTGCAGGGGAAGAATCCTAAGCTCTCAAAATGAGTCCAGCGGAGGGTATTAGACTGAGGATATTGGCTACAGGGGCTACGGCTGATGGGGGTGGCAGTCAAGTCATGTCCGGACCCGGGGTGGGGGATGCAAGGTTGGGGAAGTGCTAGAAGACAGTTGGCAAAGATGGGAAGGGCCCCATTCTCTTCTTGACATTCGCATTTTTCTTTTGCCCCTCCCAATTAACCAGTGGAACCGCTTGCCTCCGGAAATCGTGGGTGCTCCATCACTGGAGGCTTTTAAGAAGAGATGAACTGGGCATCCTGTCTACAGAGCTGGCCTCCCCAGGAGAAATGCAGGTTTCCCGCCTTTTTCACTTGGCTACTTGTCCCAAAGCTTGCAAAGGGACTGCCCCCCCCCCTTTGGCCTGCCTCTTCCAACCAGAGGCTCAATGGAGGGTCTTGAGGGCCCCCAAAGCCTCGCTAAACTCCATTCAATTCAATCAGAATAGAGCTGGAAGGGTCCTTGGAGGTCTTCTAGTCCAGCCCCCTGCTCAAGCAGAAGATCCCATACTAGGTGGCTGTCCAGTCTTTTCTTAAAAGCCTCCAGTGATGGAGCACTGGAACTTCTGGAGGCAAGCGGTTCCACTGCTTAATTGTCCTCACTGTTAGGAAGTTCCTCCTTAATCTCTCCTTGATTAGTTTCCATCCATTCCATCCATCCATCCGGCTCTACCTTGCCCTCCTGTTCCCGCAGTTCCGACACTTCAGTCTGCATGTAGAACTTCACCCGGTTGTTTTCAAACATCTGTCCGAGGGAAAGAGGAAGGGGGGGAGAAGGTTGAAAAACATTCCCAAATGGCCCCTCGAAATAAGGCTCGCCCCCTCCCCAAAGGCCCCCTCCGGGCAGCTGCCTTGCCTTCATGAGGGCTCGCCCAACCTTCTCCCCAAAGGACCTCTTGAAAGGTGTTTCTTCCAGCTCCACCACCGAGACCGAGTGAGCTTTCTCCGACAGGTAGGCGGCCACCTCCATCCCTGCAGAATGGCAGAGAGAGCAGGAGGGTTAGGAAGGCACCGTCAGAAAGACCCACGGCGAGTGGGGATCCTGCAGGTTGGTGCAGCGCAAAGGCAGAACAGGTCAAATTGTGCGAAACAAGGAAATAAAACAACTGATGGGGAAGCCCCTCCACATCTCCACTTTGGGGCCAGAGTTTAATTTTCAAGAGATATTTAGCCTATGTTCACACGTGGTTCTAAACCACCAATCACGGGTTGTACAATAAACTACAAGCAGCGGGGTTTGCTTTGCATGCTAAGCCGTAGACCCCTAGGTAGTAAACCACGACCGTTGATTCCTACTGCATGCTAAGCTCAGATTAAAGAAACCACATTATGAATCAGCTCAGCTTCCCGGGCCGTCTACGCAGCCTTTGCTCACCAAGGAAAGAGGCTCCCACCACGACGGCGTTTTTGCCGGTGGCCACTTTGACCACCCGGTTGGCATCCTCCACGGTCCGGATGGTGAAGACGTTCTCCACTTCCTTGCCTTTGCAGCTGAGCGTTTTGGGTCTGGAAGGAGAGATTGGAGAGGTCAGGGCAAGGAATCCTCTAAAGATGGAACAAGGGCAAGTGGGACAACCAGGCAGGAAGTCTCCTTATTCCTGGTCCACCTTCCAAAACGACTTAGGCCAAGTTAAATTAGGAAAAGAGTAGAATCCTGGCTACCCCATTTGAGTAAAAGGCATCCGTTTTTGTGATCTGAGAAAGGGAACTGCAGCTCCTGCCTTTTATCATTTTCATCCTTTTTATTATTAGGTATTAGGAATTAAGGAGAAACTTCCTGACACTGAGGGCAATTAACCAATGGAACTGCTTGCCTTCAGAAATCGTGGGCGCTCCATCACTGGAGATTTTTAAGAAGAGACTAGACAGTCACTTGTCTGAAATGGTATAAGATCTCCTGCTCAAGCAGGGGGCTGGACTAGAAGACCTCCAAGGTCCCTCCCAGCTATTCTATTCTATTCTATTCTATTCTATTCTATTCTATTCTATTCTATTCTATTCTATTCTATTCTATTCTATTCTATTCCATTCCATTCCATTCCATTCCATTCCTATCTATTCTATTCTATTCTATTCTATTCTATTCTATTCTATTCTATTCTATTCTATTCTATTCTATTCTATTCTATTCATTCCATTCCATTCCATTCCATTCCATTCCTATTCTATTCTATTCTATTCTATTCTATTCTATTCTATTCTATTCCATTCCATTTCCATTCCATTCCATTCCATATTCTATTCCATTCATTCATTCATTCATTCCATTCTATTCTATTCTATTCTATTCTATTCTATTCCATATTCTATTCTATTCTATTCTATTCCATATTCTATTCTATTCTATTCTATTCTATTCTATTCTATTCTATTCTATTCTATTCTATTCTGTATTCCATATTCTATTCTATTCTATTCTATTCTGGTATTCCATATTCTATTCTATTCTATTCTATTCTGTATTCTATTCTATTCTATTCTATTCTATTCTATTCTATTCTATTCTATTCTATTCTCCATATTCTATTCCTGGGGTCTTTCTCCGACACATTTGGGGTGCAAAAAAACTCCCCCCCCTCCTGAAAAACAAGACCCCAACACTTGGTGCAAAACCTCCTGGGCCCACGTACGTGTTTCCCGTTGCCAGCAGCAGCTTGTTGTACTCCATCTTAAACCCATCCTTGAAAATGGCGGTCTTGTTCTTGACGTCCACAGCCACCACCTGAAACAATATGGATGGGTCATTAAGAGTAATTTCTTAACTGTTGTTTTTTTTTCCATCAGAAAAAACACCCAAACAGACAGAGTCCACTCTGGGGATAGGATTTAGGGAGCCAACTGCACCCATCCTGCACCATTTTAGGAGATGAAACCAATCCTCCACTGGTCCAGCTTTAGTAGAGCAGCTCTCCAAAGGGTGGGTTAAACCAAACCGTCTCTGGGTGAATAACAAAGGCCATTTTTGAGTCCTCGTGGCACATGGACTCTCCCTTCCCACATCCCACAAACAGAGGCAGGCCCGTTTTGAAGCTCCCTCCCCCCCCATCCCCCCCAGAAACCAACCTCACCTGCATTTCGGTCAGGACCTCAATGTCGTTCATGCGAAAGAATTCTTTAGGACGCAGGGCAATCTGGTCAGCGTGGGAATCCATTGACTGAAAGCAGAAGTCAATTTTGTTCTTAGATACTCCTTAAAAGCCTTCCAGATGTGTGCCAGGCTGGCCAGGTGTTCTGAGAGTTGTAATCCCACATACACCTGAAGGGTTTCACTAAGGAGGTATAATAGTCATGACAGGGGTCTTCAAACCTGGCCCTTTTATGACTTGTGGACTTCAACTCCCAGAATTCCTCAGCCAGGCACGCGTGTCTGGCTGAGGAATTCTGGGAGTTGAAGTCCACAAGTCATAAAAGGGCCAAGTTTGAAGACCCCTGGTCTATGAGAATGGCCTTGGGAGACAGGAGAAGAGCCACAGACTAGGAACAGCCAGATAAAAGGGCTGAGAAGATCTCTACAGACCCCTCGCATCCCAGACATAATCTATTTTTTCAACCTCTCCCCTCGGGACGCCGCTATAGGGCATTGCATGCCAAAACAACCAGACACAAAGGTAGTTTTCTCCCCCGTGCCATCACTCTGCTGAACAGTGAATTCCCACGGCATTGCCTCATTTCTCATCTTTTCTCATCTTTCCTACTATCTTCAACGGTTGGAAACTAATCAAGGAGAGAAGCAACCTGGAATTGAGGGGAAACTTCCTAACAGTGAGGACAATTAGCCAGTGGAACAGCTTGCCTCCAGAAATCGTGGGCGCTCCATCACTGGAGATTTTTAAGAAGAGGCGCTAGACAGTCACCTGTCTGAGATGGTATAGGGTCTCCTGCTTGAGTGAAGAGCTGGACTAGAAGACCTCCAAGGTCCCTTCCAGCTCTATTCTATTCTATTCTATTCTATTCTATTCTATTCTATTCTATTCTATTCTATTCTATTCTATTCTATTCTATTCTATTCTATTCTATTCTATTCTATTCTATTCTATTCCATCCTCTATTCTATTTCTATTTCTATTTCTATTTCTATTTCTATTTCTATTTCTATTTCTATTTCTATTTCTATTTCTATTTCTATTATTTATATTTATATTTATATTTATATTTATATTATTTCTATTTCTATTCTATTCTACAATATTTCTGTTCTGTTCTATTCTATTCTATTCTACAATATTTCTATTCTATTCTACAATATTTTTATTCCATTCCATTCCATTCTATTCTATTCGAGGCAGCTGAGCCCACAGAAGAAATGAGGGTAACCGGAAACGTCTCAGAAGGGACCCTTCCTAGTTTCTTGGACTGTGAAGGTGACGGGGGAGAGACGTGCTTTCAGGCTTGTAAGGTTGTTGTGAGGTAGTCCAGGCAAGAAGCACAACCAGAAGTACCAACTCTAACTTTATTGTAAGGCTCCGTTAACAGACTCTGAAAGCACACCTCTCCCCCCTCACCTTTGCAGTCCAAGGAACTAGGCAGGTTGTCTCTTCTGAGACGTTTCCCGTGCCCTCATTTCTTCTAGCGCAGGGGTAGGCAACCTTGGCTCTTTTATGACTCGTGGACTTCAACTCCCAGAATTCCTGAGCCAGCCATGCTGAGGAGAAAGGGAGAGGTTTCCATGCTGAGCCATGCTGGCTCAGGAATTCTGGGAGTTGAAGTCCACGAGTCATGAAGCGGCCTAGGCCTAGGCCAGAGGTAGGCAACCTTGGCTCTTTTATGACTCGTGGACTTCAACTCCCAGAATTCCTGAGCCAGCCATGCTGAGGAGAAAGGGAGAGGTTTCCATGCTGAGCCATGCTGGCTCAGGAATTCTGGGAGTTGAAGTCCACGAGTCATGAAGCGGCCTAGGCCTAGGCCAGAGGTAGGCAACCTTGGCTCTTTTATGACTCGTGGACTTCAACTGCCAGAATTCCTCAGCCAGCCATGCTGAGGGGAAAGGGAGAGGTTTCCAAGCTGAGCCATGCTGGCTCAGGAATTCTGGGAGTTGAAGTCCCCGAGTCATAAAAGAGCCAAGGTTGCCTACCCCTGGTCTAGCGGTTCAGCTGCCTCTTATCTGGTTGCTGTCTAGTCTGCAGTTCTTCCTCCTGTCTCCCAAGGCCATTCCCACACACCGTTGGGAAGACTGCTCGGGGACCACCTGAGAGTCTTCTGCAGCCTTCCCTGGGCCAAGAGAGTTTGCGGAGGGGTAGACCTTTCTCAGTCCAGGTCTGGAGGGAGCACCATTTGGGCGGCTTGGCTGAAGCCAGAACCAAAAAGTGATTTCTTTCAACATATAAGTAGCAAGAAAAAAGTCAAGGAATCAGTCGGTCCACTAAAGAGAGAAGATGGCAAGGAAGTAACAATAATAGAGAGAAAGCAGAGCTGCTTAACCCATTCTTTGCATCCGTCTTCACACACAAAAAGAAACTATAGCCCAACCTACCAAAAACATAACTGTAAAAGACAAACTAGAAATAAAAATTAAAATAAGCAAGAGAATGGTAAGAGAACACCTATCCGACCTTGACGAATATAAATCACCGGGACCCGACAGAGTCCTGAAGGAGCTGGCAGATGTTATCTCAGAACCACTGCACCACATCTTTCAAAAATCCTGCAGCACTGGAGCAGGGGGCTGGACTAGAAGGCCTCCAAGGTCCCTTCCAGCTCTATTCTGATTCTGATTCGTTAAGAGATTGTGGAAGCTTAATTCCGGTCTCTTTTAGGAGAAAGAGCAGAGGTTCCATATTAACTCTGCCCTTAAATCCAGGATGAACAAGTTACACGGACACCCATGAAAAGGACTTCTCTTTCATTCAAAGAGGCTCAACTCTCAGGGCTTAGGGATAGGATGGAAAATTGGACCAGCCACTCGTTGCCCTGGAGAAAGCCTTGGAGAAATTCCTAAGGGGGCACCAACCTTGCTCAGCTTGGGCCTGTCGTAGGGCAAATGTCGATCGATTGTGCACATCACAATCCTGTCCGAGAAGCCCTCTTGACGCAGCGTCTCTGCACACACCAGCCCAGCAGGACCTGCCAGAGGAAGTGACTGTCGGTGGAAGCACCCATCCTTTCGCAGCTGAGATTTCCCCATTAGGGAATTCTCTACCTCCCTCCCAGAGTATCTCCTGAGGCTCCCAGGAAGTGGGGACGGTGCCGCTCCAGCCCAGAGTTGTCAATTGGGCTGGACAACGGTTTGATTTGGAGGTTTGATCCAAAAACAGTTCTACCGAATCCCCAGACTGAACGGATTTTTCAGAATAAATGAGAAAATCTGAATCCGAATAACTGAATCGGGCTTCCACAATGGGGTGTCCTTGTGAGTTTTCCCACAATTCTCTGAAAATCCGGGCAAAACCAGACTCAGTTTGGACCTCTGAAGGGATGGATGGACATCCCTGCTCCTTGAGCCACTGAGTGGAGTCCCCAGGAGGACACCCATCTAAGCAGGGCTCTGACCGCCCCCAAAAGAGTTGAGACCTTCCCCCTTGGACACTTCCAGTCTCCACCAGCCAGTACCTGCCCCAATGATGAGCACGTTGGTGCTGCTGATGCTGTAGTTGCTGAGCGAGATGCATTTCGCCATCACCTTCGTCCGCTTCTGGGCTTGAAGAGCCTGGGGTGCAAGAAGGGGCTGGGTCAACTCGGTCCCGGACGGAAGCAGGCAACACCCCAATCCCTACGCCTACGGCCAATTCTCCTCAACCGGGGCCCCACCCAGAAAGGTGGACTTCAGCACCCAGAATTCTCATGCTGGTGGGGGGAATCGGGGATTTGAAGGCACCCAGGATGGGAAAGGCTGTTCTACACACATTCATTCATTCATCCATCCATTCAGCCATCCATTATTTTATATTCATTCATTCATTCATTTATATTCATTCATTCATCCATTCATTTATATTCATCCATCCATTCATCCATTTATATTCATTAATTCATTAATTCATTCGTCTGTCCATTCATCCATCCATCCATCCACCCATCCATCCATCCAGTCATTTATATTCATTCATTCATCCATCCATCCATTCATTTATATTCATTCATCCATCCATCCATTCATTTATATTCATCCATCCATCCATCCATTTATATTCATTCATTCATCCATCCATCCATTCATTTATATTCATCCATCCATCCATCCATCCATTTATATTCATCCATCCATCCATCCATCCATCCATCCATTTATATTCATTCATTTTCATTCGTCTGTCCATCCATCCATTCATTCATATTCATCCATCCATCTATCCATCCATCCATTGATTCATTCATATATATTGATTCATTCATTTATATTCATTCATTCATTTATATTCATTCATTCAGTTAGTTAGTTGATTTATATGGCTACCCAGATCCCTTTTGTGAGACTGTAGGTGGCTTGCAATGAAATAATTAAAATACACAAATGAAAAAATAGAAACTAAAAATTAAACGCATAGCACCCGGGCATTCACTAACCAGCTGCCTGCCCAGCCAGGAGATGGGCTCCTTCCAGGCCTTTTGAGGCAGAAAGCTCAGTGTTCGAGGCCTTACCAAAGGCCAGCAGGGATGGGGCCAGTTTAATCTTAGAGGGGATGACGATTCAAAGGGGGGTAGGCTCTCTAGGTACCCGGAACATGCCCTTCCTGCCAGGTCAATAGGACAGGAAGAAACAAAATGCAGATTAATCTGTGCAACACCCTAAACTACCCATGCTGGCTGGGGAATTCTGGGAGTTGAAGTCCACAAGTCTTAAAACTGCCGAATTTGGAGGCCTCTGATGTAGGGAATGCCAGGCAGGTGGGAACGCTCTTTCTGCCCGCCATTCCACACTGGCGTTGGACACAGCAAAATTGTGAATTGAACTGAGTGCGAGCTATGGCGACAACACAGCAATTGTGATTGGTAAAACGTGGTTTAGAATTAGCAGATTGTGTCAACCTAGCCCCAGCTTCTACAATCAATAGGAAGGAGTCTACTAGTACCCTTTCCATCAAATCAAGGTTAGTCCAAGGCACCAGGGGTCAGGAAATGCAGCTCACAAAAGCTCAGCCTTTTAAGCAAAGATGTTCACCTGAAAAGGCGCCACAAGGAGAAACAGCTTGCTCCTCAAGGGCTCCACTACAGTGGCCAGCGCAGGCCTGGGCCCTACCGGCCTCCTGGTCCTGCAAACTCTCCTGCCCAAGGGAAGCTGCCCTGAAGAATAAATGGCCCGGGGGAGGGACCCTACAGCTCACCTGTTTGCTCGCTCGGATATACACTTTTTCCTTCTCAATTTTCACCTGGAACGAGAAAGAACATCATCCTGTTTCGTGATGCAACTTTCACTCTCATTCAAATAAGTGTTGGATCATTATAATCCTAAACCAGCTACCCCACCCCACCCCACTGAAAAGCAAGTTGTCTTATGGGGAAAACAGTATCAAGCAGATGGTAGAGAAGGATGGTCAGATCACCTCCAAAGTCCCTCCCAGCCCAAGGATTCCAGGTCACAGGGAGATGTTGGCTTCCCTGGAAATCTTCAATAGGGCTAGATCATCATCTGTCACAGCTGCTCCAGGGGATCCTGCCCAGGTTTGGCTACGCGACCTCTAAGTTCCCTTCCAAGCCTGAGACCAAAGAAATGGTCTCAGAGCAAAGAGTTGGTTAGGCATTTGTGGGACAGCATCAGCTGCTATTGTGTAAGAGCTTTGTGTAAGGTTTCATTATGTCCATGATTGCTGACAAGGAGGCTGTGTGTGTGTGTGTGTGCATGCGTTTTCTGTAGAGTCCCATCTCCTTTCAGCCCCTCTATAATTCCTCTCCATGATCTGGAGGACTGACAAGGCAGAGCTGGGCTACTGAGGAGGGGCCCAAACTGCCTCCTTCGTGCCCATCCTGACTTCACCCTGGAACCTCAGTAGACCTGGTCAGGTGTGTCAGGGGAAGCCCGTGAAAGGTCTTTGATAGTCCCCAGTCCAGGGAGTCCAAATCTGTAAGACTTTTCAGGGTTTCTCAATCTTGGACGCTTGACGACGTATGAACTCCATGCTGTCTGGGGAATTCTGGGAAGTGAAGTCCACATATCTTCAAGTGGCTAAGGTTGAGACATTTTGGTCTAGGGATTAAAGGGATTGAAGAGACTTGCTGGGATATCTGCCAGGAACCCGGGTCAACACACTGAAGGAGCAATTTGTCTGAAGCCCTGCAAAATGGGGTGAGGGTGGGGGGGGGGGCTGCTGCATCTTCCCAGTGGTACGGATTGAGAGAAGATCACAGGACGTTTTCATCAAATGACTGCTGTTGTCTGCTGTTAAACTGTTAAACTGCAGAGTTCTCTGAGCGTATTTTTATGTTGTTTATGATCATGACTTATCACTATTTCTTGTACGTACACTGAGAGCGTCTGGACCGGAGTCAAATTCCTTGTGTGTCCAACCACACTTGGCCAATAAAGAATTCCATTCTATTCTATTCTCACCTGGAATTTGGGGAGACTATCCAGTCCTGGGAAGTCTTCAATATCACCAGTGCTGATGTTGAAGCAAGCCCCATGCCACGGGCAACGGACCCGGCCTTTGGACAAGACCCCTGTGAAGGAGGACCCCAAGAAAGCAACAGCAGAATTAGTCTCCCTCTCAGCTGGAAGTAGGCAACACCTTTGACTTTTGTTGCTTTGAAACAAAAATAGGTAGCTGAACAGAAAATAAGATTTGCCAGTGAGATAAACATTGCAGGAGGAGAGCTGTGGTTAGGCTATAGCAGTGCTTCTCAACCTTAGCAACTTTAAGATGTCTCGATTTCCCAAACTTCCAACCAGCATGCATGGATTCCTGGGGAGTTGAAGTCCGTATCTCTTAAAATTGCCAAACTTAACGAACACTGTTGTAAATGGAGGGACAATAGAGAAAGGAGAGATAGGCTGCAAAAACAAAGGTGGGCTAAGATTTCAGTTCCCCAGATTTAATGGTGGGGCTAGGGATCCACTGGAGAACAAAAGCCACTAAGAAAGTTAGTAAACAGAGCTCTGGATCGTTCTGACTTTTATGCAAATTAAGGCATTTGAGAGGCAGAACAGAACAGGTGTGCTTGTAGATGTAGAACACACAATTGAAAAATATCTACGATCTTTCAGTCACATCCAAGCCCTTGATTAAAGCCTAATTTTGTGTATTGCTATAATCTGGCAGCATCAATGCCTCTCATTTTATTATTTCAATTTGCCATTGATACTTAAGGCAGTAACTTCATTTCTGGAGTGGATGACCACAAGCACTTCCTCTTGAGAATATTCCACTAAACTCTCAGACTTCTCTAAGCTGCCCCCCCCCCCAGAAATCAAAAAAATGATGCATCATTGGCACAGGACCACCTGCCGAAGCCTTGCCAAAAGTTTATGAGGGTGGAAATTCTTTTCGGTGAGACTAACTAGTACCGGGTTCACATAAATATTGAATAACAGGAAGCTGGAATACAACAAATTCCTGTTTCATGCCACAACAGACTGGAATGTATCGCATGCGACATTCTCATTTTTTTAAATGTATTATTCTGCTCTAGAAAAATTAAACTTAACTAACAGCAATCTGTACCCTGTGCCAACAATTTAATTTAATGTCAGCAGGATTTAGTCAAAAAAGTCAAGGTGGCGGCCATGACAGTGTCATTAAACTGTATTTTTATGTGCAACGGACCTGCCATTTCAATTTTTTACCAGCCTGTGGATATCTCTCGCCGTATTTAAGTTTTTCTAGGGCTCTGTGTATGTGGAATTAGTTTATGGAGCCTCTCTCTGCAACTTTTTAAAGTAGCTGCTTCCTTTAAGGGGCCCATTACAGCAGATCCATCCTGGAAAAGACCTGCTTGATTTAAGGAGTTGCCAAAAGGTGCTTTGGGAATGCTGGGGTGGTCATATGCTGCCTATAAAAATGGTCAATCTTCATGTGGGGGAGATCATTTTCCAGGTCCTTCTAGATATCCCAACAGGAATCCACCTAGGACCAATTACAGTCTAGAGCAGTTATGCTCACACAACTGGAAAGGGGAAAGAGAGGAATAAAACCTACACACCATGGCTTTGATATGGATTAATACGGAAAAAAGGGTCCTTTTGCAGTGACCACAGGAAAGATTTAAAACATGGGGTGACTGAGAAGCAGACAAATCAACACGGGATCAAATGAAGCCTCAGAATGTCAGGATCTTCTGGTGTCAGTGTCAACTGATATTAAGAGTTTCAGAGCCTTGCAGAACTTCCCTAAGCCTTTTCCAGGCCAGTCCTGCAGAGACATCTTCTAGGGCAGGGCTTTTCAACCTTTTTACCGATTGTACCACTTTTAGGATATGGCAATATTCGAGTACCACCTAGCCAGGTGTCAAAAACTTGGTGACAAAAAAAAAACCTGTTCAAAGTTGCAATTGCACTGAAATGACTTATGACCATTATTCACACTTATGACCATTGCAGCAACAGGGTCATGTGATTTATATTTGGATGCTTGGCAACTGATTCATATTTATGATGGTCACAGTGTCCCAGGGTCATGTGATCCCCTTCTGCAACCTTTTGACAAGCAAAGTCAATGGCAGAGCTGCTGGTGGCCAAGTGCTAAGGCAGGACTTCCTTCCCTCCCTCCCTTCCCTGCCTCCCTTTTTCTCATTCCCATCTCCTTCTGAAGGAAGAATTTGAACCCCCCCCCATATTTTCCCTCTTCCATATATTGATCAAACAAGGAAAGGCCTCCAGAGACAGAAAAGACAAGCTGCTGAGTGAACTAGCTTAAAAAGGCACTTCCCCTTTAAGAATTAGCTACTGGCTAGAAAGGAAAGTAAGGAGCCCAGCTGGCACTTAAGGAAGAAAAAAAAATATAAGTACTGGCTGCCGGCTAAGGCAGCCTCCCCAAATGGCTCCATTCATAAGTAAAATCTGCAGCTCCAGAGGACTCTCTCATTGTAAGTCCTTGCCTGCGCTGGCTCTTTCCCTCCCCCACTACACTTGGCTAGGCAGGGCTGCGTACCACCTGCCACTCATTAATGTACCACAAGTGGTACGCGTACCACAGGTTGAAAAGCCCTGTTCTAGGTAACCCCAACTCATGCTCTGGGGGGTGGGGGGTAAAACACACCTTTCACCAGTGGGGCGCCATAGTGGGGACACTTATGACCCATGGCATAAAACTCTCCGTTTTCTTTCACCAGCAGTGCCTTCCCACAGCCCAGGTCGACTTCTCGCATCCTGAGGAGAACAAGAAGGAGCGTTGCCATTTGTTAAAGGTCTTTAGGACACCATTCTTGGGGAGCAAAGTAATCTTTTGAGGGACATGCAGAGTTTGCAGGGGGCAGGCCTCCCCCCCCCACACCTCATTTTGATTAAAGCAGTGTTTCTCAACCTCAACCACTTTTAAGATGTGTGGACTTCAACTCCCAGAAGCTTTGCCGGCTGGGGGATTCTGGGAGTTGAAGTCCACCCGTCTTCAAGTGGCTGAGGTTGAGACGCACTGGATCAGTTTTAAAACCCAAGAAGAAGTTCTAGGCCCACTGACTGTCCATTGTCCAGGTCCTTCACGTGGCAGACGGAGGCCTCCACCACGTCCTTCACATTCCGGTAGGGGTTGAGGGTGACCGGGTGCTCCTCCAGCTGGTAATGCCGCGAGGTGCCATTGGCCTTGTAGACGATGGGGCTGGCCTTCCCGTTGGGCGACGTCTCCTCTTTGATGCGCTCCTTCTCCGGCAGCACCACCTCGATCTTCACTTCCACTGCAGGAGCAAAGAGAGCGATGACAATGACAATCACAATGACAATCACAATGACAATCATAATCATAATCATAGAGTTGGAAGGGACCTTGGAGGTCATCTAGTGTCCAACCCCCTGCTCAGGCAGGAAACCCTATACCATTTCAGACAAATGGCTGTCCAGTCTCTTCTTAAAAACTTCCAGTGTTGGAGCATTCACCGCTTCTAGAGGCAGGTTGTTCCACTGGTTAATTGTTCTAACTGTCAGGAAGTTTCTCCTTAGTTCCAGGTTGCTTCTCTCCTTGGTTAGTTTCCATCCGTTGCTTCTTGTCCTGCCTTCCGGTGCTTTGGAGAATAGCTTGACTCCCTCTTCTTTGGGGCAGCCCCTGAGATATTGGAACACTGCTATCATGTCCCCCCTCGTCCTTCTCTTCATTAAACTAGACATACCCAATTCCAGCAACTGTTCCTTATATGTTTTAGCCTCCAGTCCCCTGATCATCTTGGTTGCTCTTCTATGTACTCTTTCTAGAGTCTCAACATCTTTTTTACATCGTGGTGACCAAAACTGGATGCAGCATTCCAAGTGTGGCCTTACCAAGGCGTTGTAAAGTGGTATTAACCCTTCACGAACAGAGAAGCGTCTCTAATGCCCTGGGTTCGAGCACCTCTTCGGAAGAGTTCCAGCCACCTTCAGCGGAACACAGGCCATCCTCGACCTATCACCATAATTGAGCCCCAAACTTCCATGGCTAAGAAAGGCAGTTGTAAAGTGAGTTTTGGCCAATTTTACCACCTTTCTTGCCACAGTTGTTAAGTGAATCACTGCAGTTGCTTAGTGAATCTGACTTCCCCCCCCTACTGACTTTGCGTGTCGGAAGCCGGCCGGGAAGGTTGCCAATGGGGATCATGTGACCCCAGGACTCTGCAACCGTCATAAATACAGGCCAGTTGCCAAGTGTCCAAGCTCTGATCAGGTGACTGTAGAGACGCTGCAACGGTCGTAAGGCGTGAAAACCAGTCGGGAGTCACTTTTTTCAGTGCTGTTGTGCTGTCGTAACTTTGAACTATCACTAAATGAATGGCTGTAAGTTGAGGACTAGCGGTATTTGGAAACTGTGTGAAACGGCCAAGAATTCAACAGCTATCCCGATGCACACAAACACACGCAGGATCAGGTGCACGCTGTCAGCATCCACAGCTCTGTCACAGATGCCATCACGTCAGAGATGCCTTCAGTCGGCGGTTAGTGGGATGTTGTTTAATGTCTAAAGCTGGTTAGTAGTTGGGGTGGAGGCTGCCAGGAATTCTCAGGGTGGCATCTAGGCTGAAAAACTGAAAAGTTTTTTTTAAAAAAAAACCCACAGAAAGCAAGAGAGCAAAAATCAGCTCTAGCTTTATGGAAAATACTGAGAATTTAGAAAGCTTTTTAAAGTTCCTAGCCCTTAAGATTGCATCCGAAAGCCTGAAGAGTAATGAACTGGGTAAGAGATCTAGCAGTCAAACATGAGCACCGGCATCAACATAATCAACTTCCATTTATTCTCAGCAGCCTTTTTAAATTATTCTCTGTTCCTGCCCAAGCCTAGATCCTGGTCTCCCACCAGAGGGTTGCTTCTAGGATCTCCTGTTATGAATCCAATATAATAATATAATATAATATAATATAATATAATATAATATAATATAATATAATATAATATAATATAATATAATATAATATAATATAATATAATATAATATAATATAATATAATATAATATAATATAATATAATATAATATAATATAATATAATATAATATAATATAATATAATGGAATGGAATGGAATGGAATGGAAATAGAAATAGAAATAGAAATAGAATAGAATAGAATAGAATAGAATAGAAAGAATAGAATAGAAATAGAAATAGAAATAGAAATAGAATGGAAATAGAAATAGAAATAGAAATAGAATAGAATAGAATAGAATAGAATAGAATAGAATAGAATAGAATAGAATAGAATAGAATAGAATAGAATAGAAATGGAATAGAATAGAATAGAATAGAATAGAATAGAATAGAATAGAATAGAATAGAATAGAATAGAATAGAATAGAAACAGAAATAGAATAGAAATAGAATAGAAATAGAAATAGAATAGAATAGAAATAGAATAGAATAGAATAGAATAGAATAGAATAGAACAGAATAGACAGATTGTAGAACAGAACAGAACAGAACAGAACAGAGCTGGAAGGGACCTTGGAGGTCTTCTAGTCCAGCCCCTTGCTCGAACAGGAGAACTTATACCATTTCAGACAAATGACTGTTCAGCCTCTTCTTAAAAACCTCTACGATTTCTGGAGGCAAGCTGTTCCACTGGTTGATTGCCCTCCCTGTCAGGAAGTTTCTCCTTAAATCCAGGTTGCTTCTCTCTTTGGTCAGTTTCCAACCATTGTTTCTCGTCCTTCCCTCTGGTGCTCTGGTGAACAATGTGACCCCCTCCTCTTCTTTGTGGCAGCCCCTCAGATACTGGAACACTGCTATCCTGTCTCCCCTGTTTCTTCTTTTCTTTAGACTCGTCTCCTGCTGCCATGGATCTCCTGACAGGCCCAGCAGACACAGCCTTCCTCTCCTGAAAGAGACGCTCTGGGCCTGGAGTCCAGATCGCAACAAGCCAGCCGAGGATCAGTATCTGAGCAGCAGCCTTTGTTCCCTTCCCAAATGGAGGGACAGCCAGCTAGAGGAATCGCCCCTTTGGAGCCCGCTTGCCTACCTAGAGGGTCACTTCTCACCGGCTGGGATCCATTTGGGATCCAGCTGGTTGCGGGGTGAAAAATTTCTGCTTCCGAGTTGTGGCCAACCCAACTTGGCAGGTTGTGGGAATGCTCTATCACAGCGTTTCTCAACCTTGGCAAGTTGAAGATGTGCGAACTTCAGTTCCCAGAATTCTTGGCTGGCTGGGGAATTCTGGGAGTTGAAGTCCACACATCTTCAACTTGCCAACGTTGAGGAAACGCTGCTTTATCATCTTTATTTCTTTGGCCTTAGCAGCTTAGGTGATACACGCTAGACAGGGAGTCCTCGACCTAACAACGCTTCATTTAGTGACCCTTCAAAGTTACAACGGCACTGAAAAGAAGTGACTTATGACCGTTCTTCACAGTTACCACCTTTGCAGCATCCCCACGGTCACAATTCAGATGCTTGGCAACGGATTCATACTTATGACGGTTGCAGTGTCACGTGATCCCCTTTTGCAACCTTCTGACAAGCAAAATCAACGGAGAAGCCGGATTCACTTAGCAGCTGTGTTACCAATTTAACAACTGCGGTGATTCACTTAACAACCGTGGCAAGGAAAGTCGTAAAATGGGGCAAAACTCACTTAGCAAATATCTCACTTAATAACAGAATTTTGGGCTCCGCTGTGGTTGTAAGTTGAGGACTACCTGTATTAAGCCCCATTTAAGGCCGTGTTTCTCCACCTTGGGTCCCAGCCCCCATCAACACCGGCTTCCTTCCTTTTTTTTTTTTTTAGTTCTTTACTGAACTTGTCTGAAGGATCTTTAGAAATGTTCAACTTAGCCTGACAAAACAATTCCCTAAATATCTTCTTCTTCTTCTGCCATATCCGTTATCGGACGTTGGCGTTCACGTTGGCGATCCTGTTTTTATCAGCAGCCGCACGAAAAAGTGCTGCTGAGTTTTGTCCAAACCAGTCCCTTAGATTTTGAAGCCATGATGTTCTTCTTCTGCCTGGACCTCGTTTGCTTGCAATATGCAGGTCTAAATAAATCGCAAACTGCCGGATGCCAAAGCATGATTCTTTTTGAGCATTTGAAACATTTTAAGGAGATGTTATAGTTTGGCCATAAAGTTATGTCTGTGCGCTTCTGCATCCGTGTGTGTTTTTGTGATGGCAGAAGGCCCAAAATTCACTCTGGAATGAGGGGCCTTCGTGGTGTAGATTAGAAGAGTTGTTCTCAACCTTTTCTTCACCACGGACCCCTTTTAGATACCTTTTGTGGCCACGGACCCCCCAAGACTTAAGATTTCAATCATAACATTTCTTCAAGCCTGTGACAACATCGTGGCCTCCCAGGGTCCACGGACCACTGGTGTAGAAAACCTGGGAGGGGAAGATGCCACCTCTGCTCTCCTGCACCTCCTCCTACTATGGAAAGAGTCCCTGTGTCACGATGCGTCTGCCACAGAGACGGGCAACGTGGCTTCTGCCTTCACCGCCACTTGTGCCCCGTGGCTGCTCTTAATTACGGGAACCCTGTTGACTCACGGGAAGCCATTTGCATCCTGCTGGGGAGCCTGACTTCCACCCCCCCCCCCGGAAGGAAAGTATAGGAAAGCTTCAGAAGCAGGCAAGGGGATGTTCCCAAACAGCCAGGAGCCCAGATCACACCTATCAAACAGTCAGTGGAGGTATAATAATAATAATAATAATAATAATAATAATAATAATAATAATAATAATAATAATAATAATAATAATAATAATAATAATAATAATAATAATTAATAATAATAATAATAATAAATAATAATAATAATAATAATAATAATAATAATAATAATAATAATAATAATAATAATAATAATAATAATAATAATAATAATAATAATAATAATAATAATAATAATGTTGGAAGGGACCTTGGAGGTCATCTAGTCCAACCCCCTGCTCAGGCAGGAAACCCTGCCTACACCATTTCGGACAAATGGCTGTCCAGTCTCTTCTTAAAAACATCCAGTGTTGGAGCATTCACCGCTTCTGGAGGCAGGTTGTTCCACTGGTTAATTGTTCTAATTGTCAGGAAGTTTCTCCTTAGTTCTAGGTTGCTTCTCTCTTTGGTTAGTTTCCATCCATTGCTTCTTGTCCTGCCTTCAGGTCCTTTAGGAAAAATAGACTGACTCCCTCTTCTTTGTGGCAGCCCCTGAGATATTGGAACACTGCTATCATGTCCCCCCTCGTCCTTCTCTTCATTAAACTTGACATACCCAATTCCGGCAACTGTTCCTTATATGCTTTAGCCTCCAGTCCCCTAATCATCTTTGTTGCTCTTCTCTGCACTCTTTCTAGAGTCTCAACGTCTTTTTTACATCGTGGTGACCAAAGCTGGATGCCGTATTCCGAGTGTGGCCTTACCAAGGCCTTGTAAAGTGGTATTAACACTTCACGTGATCTTGATTCTATCCCTCTGTTAATGCAGCCTAGCTCTGTGTTGGCTTTTTTGGCAGCTGCAGCACACGGCTGGCTCACATTTAAGTGATTGTCCACTAGGACTCCGAGATCTATGCTAGGAAAGAAATTAGATTCACCTTGTCTGAAAAAGCCCCAAGCAGGGAACCGGCCCAGAAGTCATGGGTGAAGCTTGGGGGGGGGGGAGAGGGAGGGGTGTTTCTAAAAAAGCAAGATGGTCCAAGTGTTGGTGATGGACGTTTTAGACGATGTGCCCCAAAGGGGCAAGGACTTGATTGCGTGGCTTGGGAGACCATCTTGATTTTTTTTAACATATACAGACTCTGCAAACACTCCAGAGTTTTCTCTGAGAAATGTGTTGGCACATTAAGAGGGTTTGCCTCTTAGGGCCACAGCTGAGCCCAAAAATTCTGTTGCTAAGCAAGACGGTTGTTAAGTGGGCTTTGCCCCGTTTTACCATCTTTCTTGCCACAGTTGCTAAGTGGATCCCTGCAGTTGTTAAGTTAGCAACACAAGTGTTAAGTGAATCTGGCTTCCCCATTGACTTGGCTTGTCAGAAGGCCGCAAAAGGGGATCACGTGATTCCCTGGAGACACTGCGACCGTCATAAATATGAGTCAATTGCCAAGCATCTGAATTTTGGTCACATGCTCACGGAGAGGCTGCAATGGTCGTAACTGTGAGAAACGGTCATAAATTACTTTTTTCAGTACTATTGTAACTTTGAACAGTCATTAAATGAACTATTGTAAATTGAGGACTACTCATAGAGAGACTTTCCCCATTCAAGTGTCTTGATTTATGTTATCAATGTTAATTCACATATTAGCATCCTACGGCCCCTTTACTACCTGCAAACTTCAACTTTCTGAGCCAGCCATTCTGGGAGTTGAAGTCCACAGGTCATAAAGGGGCACTAGTTGCCCACCCCTGGATTAAGGAATGAGGCCAGATTTAAGGAATAAGGGAATGCTGTTGGATTGAGAAAAATGGACCCGTGACTTTTCCTTCAAACCAGGACTTATTTTATACATTTGCAGAGTTTGGACAAAGCCCCACTGTTGGAAGCATTGATGCTGCCGGATTATAGCAATACACAAAATTAGGCTTTAATCAAGCAATTGATTATCAATTAAAGCTTTAATTAATATGAATTTTTTTTAAATCAACGGGCAGCCCTAATTATCCATCTCAGATCTTATCATTCTCTGGTGATTGAGAATTCATTCCCTCCATTCATTGTTGCCAGCCAGGATGGACTTAATATTTACCGCGCTCATTCCGTCTACTTTTTTTAAACACTGCTATAGTGGGTTCAGCTGTTATCCACTCCTCAGGAAATTCCTCAGTACTCCAAGATTTATTAAAAATCAGTCTCAGGGGCGCAGACAGCTCCTCAGTCAAGTCTTTTAAACCGCCTACGGGCAAGTTTTTCGGTCCTGCAGATTTAAAAATGATCAACTTTAGTAGATGCTGTTTAACTTCTCTGTGCTGGGAATGTCGCGCACTTTAAGGCGGATTGCCCAGGGGTTCCCTCCAACTCAGAATATTTGTATTTATTTTATTTATTGAATTTGTTGGCCACCCATCTCACCACAAGGCAAATCTGGGCAGCTCTTTGATACAACGTTAAGAAAATGAGCCGAGTCCGGCTGCACCTGTTCAAGAGGCGGAAGTTTCATGCTCCTATTGAAGTACACATCCAGTACAACATACACACATGCGCACAGAGTCACAGTAGGTGTGCAGACTAGCTAATGGTCAACACGCCAGATTGCTCTACCCGCCAGGAATAAAGTCCATTTGTGAACTGTTTCATCACGGAAAGAGAGCCACGGGTGCATCTATTTGCTCCTTATCCAGACGATACAGTTATGTGCATACTTGGAGACATAGCTTTATGAGAGGACTGCAATGTCCAGCATCATTGGGAAGGGAGGGGCATGTTCCTGGCCTTCTGGTGGTCAGCAGGTTCCCCTGTTGGCTGTCTCACCAAGCCGGGTGAGGAGGAAGGAATCATAGAATCCTAAGGCTGGCAGGGACCTTGGAGGTCTTCTAATCCAGCCCCATGTCCAAGGCAGGGGTCCTTATACCATCCCAGACAAATGGTTGTCCAATCTTTTCATGAAAACCTACAGCAATGGAGCATCCACAACTCTTGGGGACAAGCTGTTCCATTGATTAATGGTTCTCACTGTCAGGAAATTCTTCCTTATATCCAGGATGAATCTCCCTCTGATGAGCTTCCACCCATTGCTTCTTGGTGCTTTGGAGCATAGGTTGACCCACCTCCTCTCTGCAACAGCCCCTCAAGCACTGGAAGACAACTATCATATCATCCCTAATCCGTTAGACTAGACATACTGTCAAGGTATTGATTTAACAGCTGACTAGCTTATGTAATGTAAGATGTAAGATGTAATGGAACGATGGGAATGACTCAGCAGGGTCTGTGTCTCTTTAAGAGCCTTTGTATAAAGGGAAGGCTGTGCTGATGTGTTCTCTCTCTTCCGTTTCCTGCTGTAATTGTGGTTTGTTGGATCCTGCTGTATTAGCACGTGTATGTATATTGTTCCTGGTGTATGATATTGTAGATAGTGTAAGATAAACCACCATTTAATACAAACCACTGTTTACTGTGTTTACTCCTGGATTATCTCAGCGCAATGACTGTGCATGCTCTGACACATACCGAGTTCCCTTAGGCATTCATCCTACAGTTTAGTCTCCAGACCTCATTGTCCTTGTTGCTCTTCTTTGAAAGAGCTGTTTGCGCACTGTGCCCAACACACCTGCTTTTTTGGCAGAGGGTGTGTGTCAAACTGGCGAATGCAATATTGTAATGCAAATCTTGCATCTATGGTAAGCGTGTGTTCAAATAGACATCAAAACGCGGCAGGTAATCTTCAACTTGCCACCATTCATTTAGTGACCGTTCAAAGTTACAAGGGCACTGAAGAAAATAACTTACATCCAGTCCTCCTACTTACAACTTGGGCAGTATCCTCATGGTCACACGATCAAAATTCAGCTCTTGGCAACCAGCCTATACTGCATTTATGACTGCCGCAGCATCCTGGGTTCATGTGATTGCTGTTTGGGATTCTGACAAGCAAAATTCACGGCAGGGATGCCAGATTCGCTTAACAGCCACTGTGATTCATTTAACAACTGTCACAAAAAGGTCATTTAACAACCACCTGGCTTAGCAATGGACTTCTGATCCCAGTGGTGCTTGTAAGCTGAGGACTATCTGTATTGCATCTTGTTCATTTTGACCCCCTCCTGTGCCCCTGTTCCTGGTCAGGGCCACTGTTAATGCTGTCTCTCGGCCTCCATCAGTGCCCCCCACAGTATAATTCGCAGTTCCCCGTGCTGCCAGGCACAGGCAGAGAACCCAAACACTGAGAGAAAAAGCAGCATTTTGAAGCCTGTGTCAATGCAGCACATCTGGAACTTTTCTGTTGCTGCACATTTCATTGGGTCTCTCCAGGCTTCAGCACTTCTGGACAAGACCATCAGAGGCTCCTCCTAACCATGCTGGTGCCAAAAAGACAAAAGGCTAGTTTTGACATCCTAATGCAAGTTCTGCCCTCCTGTATTTGCATGGCAAGTGTCAGTCAATGAAGAGGTGAAGTTTCTGTTGTGACTTGCAACACATTTATCATCATTCACCCTGTGCCTCTTCTGGCAAGTAGTCCACAACTTTTTTCTGCTCTGTTTATTTTGAAAGGACAGGGACAGGGACAGGGACCAGGACCAGGACAAGGATCAGGATAAGGATAAGGATAAAGAATCAAAAGTAGTACCAATCGTAATAGGTGCCTTGGGTGCAATTCCAAAACAGTTAGAGCACCACTTGGAACACCATCGGCATTGACAAATTCGCCATCAGTCAATTGCAAAAGGCGGCCTTACTAGGAACTGCTTCCATCCTGCGACGAGATCTGAAACACCATCAAACATCCAGATCTGCTTATCCCAGGTCCTTGGAAAGGACTTGATAAGTAGGAAAAAATGTCAAATCCAGTCTGAACATCTGGCTGACAGTGCGATGAACCAAAAGATTAAAACTAGGAGGAGGAGGAGGAGGAGAGGGGAGGGGAGGAGGGGGAGGGAAAGTCCACATCAGTTAACAGGAAAATACCGGTACAACTTCCAACACTAGACTTTGGCTGGAGAGCTTAAGCCAAGGCTAACAACTACAACTCCTCCTGTATCCAAACAAACCATATTCTGGCAAACCTACCTAGGCAATGTCTGGTTCCTGCAATACTAGGTGAGCTGCAAATTATCTAACCCTATTCTGAGAATTTAGGGCACTTCCACCGGTTCCCCCCGATTTTCTCCTGAAGCAGTTTCGCCAACCATACCTGTAGTGTATCACCACCAAAGCACTTTTCTTTTAGCCACATCTACAGCTGAGGCCCACTGATTTATGTACCGGCAGTTCCACATGTGGCCTCCCAACAGGAGTGGGGAGAGATGGGGTGGGAGGCCAGGAAAGGAATGGAAGGGAGAGCAGATCTCAACAACTAAGACAGAAGGAGAGTCAGTTGGCAATTTACCCCTCAATACCAGCTGAGCCCAGATGGAGAGAGACATTTCCAATCACGCAAAGAGTCTTTGGCTTAAGGAACTTAGAATTGTAGGACTGGAAGGTACCTCAGAGGTCTTCTAGTCCAGCCCCCAGTTTGAATAGGACAATCTATGCCATCCCAGACAAATGGCTGTCCAGTATATTGAAAACCTCCAGTGATGAAGCACCCATAACTTCAACAGTGTTGGCTATTCCACCCAGCTTGGTGTCGTCTGCAAATTTGATGAGTACCTCTTCTATCCCCTCATCTAGATCAGTACTGGGGTGAAGACAGAACCGTGGGGTACCCCACTGCATGCTTTTCTCCATGTCAATGTAGTTCGATTGAGGACTACATGTTGAGTGCGGTTAGTCAGCCAATTAGGAATCCATCTGATGCTGTCTATCCTGCATTTTTCTATCTTATCAAGAAGTAGGCTGTGGTCTTCTTTGTTACTGAAGTTTAAGTAAACTATGCCCACAGTGTTTCCCTTATCCACTAAGTTAAAACCTCTTTAAACCTCTTTAAAAGTTTAGAAGTTTAAATTTAAAACATCTTTTAAATATAGTCTGCGTTTAATAGGAGACAAAATTATCTTAAAATTATCTTCTGGGTCCATTGTTTACAAATATCCATCAATATATCCAACATTAAAGTATTTTGCTCCATTCTGTATTAGTAAGTCAAATTTAAGCGTTTTTCTTTAACTGTAAGTTTTAATTCTTTTTCATTTCCTCTAGAGTCCAACCGTCAAAGTTCCTATCATGTTGTTATTTTCAACAATTCAAAATAACAGTGTTTTCCCCTTCAAAAGATTCTTATAATTCATTTCAAAATCCATCTGGATCCACAAATTTGTAACTTTCTAAAACCAATGTTCTAATCACCCAATTGCTGCTAATTTTTTTAAAAAAAAAAAATTAAAAAGCCCTTAAACCTGTAATTAAAATTTACTTCACAAAGGATTGAAGGAGACTCACAAATTTCCTATATTGTATTTAGAAAAGAGATTTGTTAAACGTTTCAATAATTTTGTGAGAAGAAAGAAAGAAAAAATGAAAAGAAATCAAGTTCTGGGACATTATTTGATTAAATTTACTGTTAAAAGTAAAAGGCATATAAAGTTGATTGTTTCTATTTTAACATGTTGTGAGATAATGCTGTTATCCTTGGTAGCCCTTAATGAACTTTAGCTGACTAGGAAGGCACAATGAATTTTTAAGGATTTGTTAATGGATATTGGAAGAAGAGATAATTCGTTGTATTATAAGAGAAGGTGATAAGTTACTGAAATTGTTCACACCATTTGTGAAGAAGGGGAATTCATTTCTTTCTATACTTACTTTCCTTTTCTCCACTATTTAAATAAATTTATTACTATCTGTTTTTTAATTTTTTCTGCACTTTCCAGTTTTCTTTTTTATTGTTTTATTCTTCTTAGTTTTGTATGGTTTCTATCTCTTTAACTTTTAATAAAATTACTATAAAAAATAAAAGGTGGTCCAGTCTTGTGGAGTGGAGGGAATTGAGTTTTCATTACGAATACAGGCGCTGAGAGCTTTCAGCCTATCTTAAGAATCAAAAGGAAATAAAAAATGCTTCAATGAATATAATGCTGGTATCTGCAGCAAGACAGAAAGGCTAACGCACAAAAAAAAGACTTTTGAATACGTCAGCAAAAAGGAAAGGCGGGCCCATGCCTAGAGGAAGATGGTGAGAATTGGAGAGTCCAGAGCAGCTGAGGAACTCTGCTGATCATAGTTCATTTGACCAACAACTATCGATCAATGAATCAATCAGAATAGAGCTGGAAGGAACCTTTGAGGTCTTCTAGTCCAACCCCCTGTTCAAGCAGGAGACCCTATACCATTTCAGACAAGTGACCGTCCAGTCTCCATTGATGAAGCACCCACAACGTCTGGAGGCAAGCTGGTTAATTGTCCTCACTGTCAGGAAGTTTCTCCTTAAATCCAGGTTGCATCTCTCCTTGATTAGTTTCCATCCATCATTTCTTGTCCTGCCCTCTGGTGCTTTGGAGAATAACGTGACCCCCTCTTCTTTGTGGCAGCCCCTCAGATACTGGAACACTGCTATCACGTCTCCCCTATTTCTTCTTTTCTTTAGACTAGCCAAACCCAAGTCCTGCAGCCGTTCTTCGTATGTTTTAGTCTCCAGGGCTTTGATCATCTTGGTTGCTCTTCTCTGAATTTTTTCCCAACTCTCAACATCTTTTTTGTAATGTGGTGACCAAAACTGAACGCAGTATTCCAGGTGTGGCCTTACTAAGGCTTTATAAAGTGGTATTAATACTTTACATGATTTGGATTCTATGTCTCTGTTTATACAACCAAAGGTTGTATTAGTTTTTTGCTGCTGCTGCACACTGCTGGCTCATGTTTAAGTGATCGTCCACTAGGACTCCAAGGTCCCTCTCACAGTTACCGTTTTTGAGCCAGGTTTTGCGTAATCTGTACTTGTAGCTTTGGTTTTTCCTGCCTAAATGTAAAACCTTGCTTTTCTCCACATTAAATTTCATGTTGTTGGATAGGGCCCATTGTTCAAGTCTGTCAAGGTCTTTTTGGATCTTGAACTTGTCTTCTGGGGTGTTGGCTATTCCTGCCAGCTTAGTGTCATCTGCAAATTTGATGAGTTCCCCTTCAATTCCCTCATCTAAGTCATTTATGAAGATATTGAAGAGTACTGGGCCTAAGATGGGGCCTTGTGGTACCCCACTGCTCCCTCCCTCCATGTAGACGTAGTGCCGTTAAGGACTACTCGTTGAGTATGGTTTGTCAGCCAGTTACAAATCCATCTGGTGGTGATGCTGTCTATTCCACGTTTTTCTAGCTTACCAAGCAATAGATTGTGGTCTACTTTGTCCAATGCCTTACTGAAATCTAAGTATACTACGTCCACAGCATTTCGCTGGTCTGCTAATTTAGTCACTTTGTCAAAGAATGAAATAAGATTGGTTTGGCACGATCTGTTTTTAACAAACCCGGGCTGGGTTTTACTTATAACTTTATTTGTTTCTAGATGATGATCTGTTGACCCAGATGAGAAGGCGGAACAGTTGTTGCATTGGCTTTTGCACCCTCAGCTTGACAAGAATGGAAACTGCTCAGCTGGCGGAGCTGCCGAGTTTGCTGAGAAGGGTTACTTAGCACGACCAAAGAGCGAATTTCCTCACCCTTTGATCAGACTTGGATATCTTCTTGGCAGGTTTTTCTCCAGTCCCTCCTCCCTGTGCAGCTGCGTTGGCAGAATGAAAAGCTGGGAACGGGGAGAGATTTCATACCTTCCTGACGACTCCTTGACTCAGCAGATTTTCCTCCGCAAGGAATTTAATAAACATGAGGGCTTTCTAATTGTTTCCAAACAAAATCGCCTGGCCCTTGCAACGAATGGATTACTGCGCTGTAAGGTTGTGATGAAATGACACTTTGGAGTAGCGAAAGCAATTCCCATGAATTATCTCGGGGAACTTTTCCACTCATCCCGTGAAGTAAGCAGCTTTACGACCTCTAGTCTTACTCCTCTTTTTATTATCATCTTCCCAGGCTGCAATTCAGCAAAGCGACCGGCTCCTAAGATAAATCTGCTCAAAACAGCAGATTCAGCCTGGATGCAAGGAGGAACCTGACAGAGGCGAAAACGGACAGACAGTTTTCTTCTGAAAAAGCTGCCCGGTGCAAACCTCAGCCTGATGCGCCGGGAACCATCACCAGAAAGTCTGCAAGCTGAACTCAGGTTGTCTTCCTGACAACATCAAAGCAGGCTGGACGTTGCTTTTTTCCAGATGTTTTTTGCAGGCTCTCAGACTCCATTCCTTCTTCCTAATACTAACTGAGTCCAACTACAGCTAGTCCCCAATTTACGGCCACCATTGAGCCCCAAATTTCCGTTGCTAAGTGCAACATTTGTCAAGTGAGTTTTTTTACCCATTTTACAACCGTTCTTGCCGCGGTGGTTACGTGAATCACTGCCGTTGTTAAGTTAGCAACACAATTGTTAAGTGAATCCGACTTCCCCCAATTGACACTGCTTGTCAGAAGGTCGCAAAAGGGGATCACGTGACACACACACATACACACACACACACCCGGGACGCTGCAACCATCATAACTATGAGTCGGTTGCCAAGCGTCCGAATTTTGATCACGTGACCGCGGGGATGCTGCAACGGTCGCAAGTGTGAAAAACGGTCATAAGTCACTTTTTCCAGGGCCGTTGTAACTTTGAACAGTCACTAAACAAACTGTTGTAAGTTGAGGACTACATGTAGTACGCTCAAATACAGTTATTAAAATATTAAAAAGAATTAGTAGGCAAAGGTGGGCAAAAATGGCCCTTTACAACTTGTGGACTTCACCTCCTAGAATTCCTCACTTTTTCCCCATCCAGGTTTGGGGACCTCCTGAAATCTATCCACAGACCCCCAAGGCGGCCCATGGACCCTAGATTAAGACCCCACCCCCCAGAGCCAGATGCTGACCCCTGTTGTAAGTAGGCCTACTCAACTCCAGGTCCCCCAATGAACAGGTAGGCGGACCCAAGGGAATATAGGGGTGCAGCCTCTGTGCAGTGGAGCTAAATCCTTTCATTGTGATCTTTAGGAATCAAGCTGGAGAGGGGTTCCCAGCGAACAGTGTGAATGACTCTGACTCGTCCTTTGCGGACTGAAGAATTTCAGGATTTTTTTCCTAGCTCCAGAAGCAGCTAGAAGTATAGAACATGTCTGATCTTGGTTCTTTTTGATAATGTAAAGACCGAAAGAAAAAAATCACTGACGATGCTTATAATTGTCTTTGAAGTCCCTGATCTGCCACATCTTCTCCTCTGGAGATGAGGTGTTTGACTTTGGAATGAGATGGATGGCTGAGGAATTCTGGCAGTTGAAGTCCACAAGTCTTAAAGTTGCCAAGTTTGGAGATCCCTGTTCTAACTCATCTCTCCTCTTAAGTCCTTCCTCCCCCCCCCCCCCCGGCAGCCTTAATAACTCAACCAGATTTCCCAGGACATACCTTTGCTCAACTCTCTTAACCTAGTCACTGAAGAAACCCATTTTCAGGGTTGGCATGATACATAGAGCCTAAAATGCATACAGTTTATACCAGGGGTAGGCAACCTTGGCTCTTTTATGACTCGTGGACTTCAACTCCCAGAATTCCTGAGCCAGCCATGCTGAGGGGAAAGGGAGAGGTTTCCAAGCTGAGCCATGCTGGCTCAGGAATTCTGGGAGTTGAAGCCCACGAGTCATAAAAGAGCCAAGGTTGCCTACCCGTGGTCTAGGAGGCTCACCACTTAGAACAGGAGGTCTTAGGACAGGGGTAGGCAACCTTGGCTCTTTTATGACTCGTGGACTTCAACTCCCAGAATTCCTGAGCCAGCCATGCTGAGGGGAAAGGGAGAGGTTTCCAAGCTGAGCCATGCTGGCTCAGGAATTCTGGGAGTTGAAGTCCACGAGTCATAAAAGAGCCAAGGTTGCCTACCCCTGGTCTAGGAGGCTCACCACTTAGAACAGGAGGTCTTAGGACAGGGGTAGGCAACCTTGGCTCTTTTAGGACTCATGGACTTCAACTCCCAGAATTCCTGAGCCAGCCATGCTGAGGGGAAAGGGAGAGGTTTCCATGCTGAGCCATGCTGGCTCAGGAATTCTGGGAGTTGGAGTCCACGAGTCATAAAAGAGCCAAGGTTGCCTACCCCTGGTTTATACTGTTCCATGATACAGTGTCAAAAACTGGAAGCCATTGGTTGAGTGTCTTGAGAAAGGACCTGAGATTCTTGGAAGCTGGTGAAGAGGACAGATTCTTCACAGGGTGAAGGCATGTGTGAGGTGGATGCTTGCTCCACCCGGCTCCTTCTGGGAGCCAGAATAGCGGTGAAGAATTTAGGAGAGTGAGAAGGGGGGGGCGAAGAATGCTCGCAATGCAACCAAGCTAAACAACCTCTGCCTGGTTTCCAATGGTCTCCTTCCTAAGTGCACGGATCCAGCTGATTTAAGCCCTATGGCCACTCCAGGATGGTACACTCCCAAGCTGCAGTTGTTTTAGAACAGGAAGCCTTAGCAATAGCCACTCATGCTTTTATTACTTCACAGCTGGACTACTGCAACACCAGAGGAACAGCTGGCCTTCAAACGTTGTGGGTCCTTCATCACTGAGGTTTTTAAGAAGAGACTGGACAGCAACTTGTCTGAAATGATATAGGGTCTCCTGCTTGAGCAGAGGGCTGGACTAGAAGACCTCCAAGGTCTAGTCTATTCTATTCTATTCTATTCTATTCTATTCTATTCTATTCTATTCTATTCTAATTCTATTTTCTATTCCATTCCATATTTTCTATTCCATTCCATATATTCTATTCTATTCTATTCTATTCTATTCTATTCTATTCTATTCTATTCTATTCTATTCTATTCTATATTCCATCCCATCCCATCCCATCCCATTCTCTTCTCTTCTCTTCTCTTCTCTTCTCTTCTCTTCTCTTCTCTTCTCTTCTCTTCTCTTCTCTTCTCTTCTCTTCTCTTCTCTTCTATTTCTATTATATTCCATTCCATTCCATATATTCTATTCTATTCCATTCCATATATCCTATTCTATTCTATTCTATTCTATTCTATTCTATTCTATTCTATTCTATTCTATTCTATTCTATTCTATTCTATTCTATTCTATTCTATTCTATTCCATTCCATTCCATTCCATATTTTCTATTCCATTCCATATATTCTATTCTATTCCATTCCATATATCCTATTCTATTCTATTCTATTCTATTCTATTCTATTCTATTCTATTCTATTCTATTCTATTCTACAATCTGTCTCTTTTCTTCTCTTCTCTTCTCTGCTATTCTATTCTTTGGGGCACTGCTCTTGAAGACTATTTGGAAACTTAAGAAGGTGCAAAGCACAGCTTTTTTGGTTACCGGTTTGTTTCCAGGTGGAGTTTAAGGTGCTAGTTATTACCTGTAAATCCCCGTGTGGCTTAGCTACAGGCAACTGACAAGATCTCCTCCTAGGTGATCTACCTTTCCTGTTCATGAAGAGCTGCTCTAAGCTCCTCTTCCCAAGCAAGGCGGATTCTTTTTCCCTTTGAAATTCATGTGCTCTGGCTCTCCAATCATTTAAAATATTTAACGTAAACTTAAAATAAGTAAAATGCTTATACTCTGCTGTTCCTTATCTGATGCTGTTATTTACAGGTATTTTTATATTACGGTGATTATTTCCACTGAATATGTTAAAACTGATGTTAGCCATCAAGAACTTTTGTAACCGGGTAAGATAAAAGCGTTAGCAAATAAATAGATTGATAAAAAAAAAAATTAACTAAATAAACTGAATTTACAGAACAGTCCAAGACATATAGAAACATCTAACTCAGGTTAAAACTAAATAAGCTTAACAGAATCTGGAACAGTTCAGTGAAGGGCAAACTGAAAAACTGAAAGAGAAAACTGAAGAAGGACTGGACGGTCCTCTCCGAATACCTAGCAGGGGTCACCCAATGACTCCTCTAGCCCTCTAGAGCAGGGCTTTTCAACCTTTTTACCGATTGTACCACTTTTAGGATATGGCAATATTCGAGTACCACCTAGCAAGGTGTCGAAAACTTGATGACAAAAAAAAAAACCTGTTCAAAGTTGCAATTGCACTGAAATGACTTATGACCATTTTTCACACTTATGACCACTACAGCATGCCCAGGGTCATGTGATTTATATTTGGATGCTTGGCAACTGATTCATATTTATGATGGTCACAGTGTCCCAGGGTCATGGGATCCCCTTTTGCAACCTTTTGACAAGTAAAGTCAATGGCAGGGCTGCTGGTGGCCAAGTGCTAAGGCAGGACTTCCCTCCCTCCCTCCTTCCCTGCCTCCCTCTTTCTCATGCCCACCTCCTTCTGAAGGAAGAATTTGGAAAAAAAACACCATATTTTTTCTCTTCCATATATATTCATCAAACAAGGAAAAGCCTCCAGAAACAGAAAAGACAAACTGCTGAGTGAACTAGCTTAAAAAGGCACATTCCCCTTTAAGAATTAGCTACTGGCTAGAAAGGAAAGTAAGGAAGAAAAAAAATGTAGTAAGTATTGGCTGCCGGCTAAGGCAGCCTCCCCAAATGGCTCCATTCATAAGTAAAAGAATCTACAGGCAAAATCCATTCAGGAGAAAAATACTTCCAAAATCCCTTGCAGCAAAACTTACAGCTAACAATAGCAGAGCAATAGAAGCTAACAAGAGACATCAGCCATCAGCCAAATAGAAATTGCCAAACACTCCTTAAAAACACAAAGCCCACATTGCACAAATCCCAGAACTTCAAAGTCACAAAAGCACATAAGAATCCTTCCACTCTCCATCTCCTCCCTCTTTCTCATGGGGGAGGGTGAGCCAGAAGTGAGCCTGGGCCCTTTGTCTTGCCCAGCCACTCTGCAGCTCGAGGACTCTCTCACTGTAAGTCCTTGCCTGCGCTGGCTCTTTCCCTCCCCCACTACACTTGGCTAGGCAGGGCTGCGTACCACCTGCCACTTGTTAATGTATCACAGGTTGAAAAGCCCTGCTCTAGAGTACAGGACAAGGCATTACGGATGTAAGCTACAGGAATGCTAGAAAAACATCTTATTTTGGAAGTCTCTAGATTAATTGGTCAGCAGGACCAACACTGGAAAGAGTGATGAGTTCAAGTGGAACCGAAGAAGCTTCTTGGATGAGAAGTGAAACCTCTTCTAGGAAAAACAAGAAAGTCCAGTTGCCTTTTGTAAAAACACCTCCATGACCTGGAGGACGGAGAATCTCCTTAGACAAGTGGAGGGTTGGAGAGCCATCTCTCAGGGCATGGCTTTAAGAGTTGAGTGGACTCTTAAAACTCACATCTTATGATTCAGTCCACGTGCAACAGATTTGCAGAGAATATTCCTTTGCCTAATCTCACTGTGTTTGAGAAGGGCCACCTGCTTCGGTCAAAGGTTTTCCTGCACTGGTTTTCCTGCACTGACACTCAGACCTAACTTATTCTCCTCCAGCTTTGGCCTCTCTTTCTCAAGATCTCCGACTGCTTCTCCAGGAAGACACACACACACACCCCGCCTTTGATCCCCACAGCCTTCCAGGAAGGGTTCTTAATCTTCTGTTAAAGAATTATGCTTGCATGAAATGAAGTTTCCAGGGGATTAGCCCATCGCTTTAGCAACCCCGCCACGTTGAAATTCTCCACGGACTCTGTTGGCAGAAAGGCCGCTGGCATGCCTGACCTAGTTTAATCACAACTCTGCACAAAAGAGGCCACGTTTGGGCCACGGTAGCCAGAAAGCTTTGCAGATACAGTTCACCTGGTTTGGGTTTGGAGAAACATCCCCCCATGGCGAGTCAAGCAGCAGACGCCGTCCGGCAAGGGACGGACTGAGAGAAGAAACGGCACCTTCAGCCCAGCCTCCGGGCGGTGGGGACCTCCAAGCCAGCCAACAAGCGACGGGAGCCGGGGAAAGTCAACATGGTGGCCGCTGCTGAATGGCTTTCCGCAAAACCAGGCCCCTCATTGCTACTTTGCTCATCATATGGCTTCTTTGGTGACCTGGGTGGGATAAAAAAAATGCAATGAGTTCTAGCCGTCAAGTAAGGTCATTTGAAATCTCGGCTCTTTCTCGGGCAACCAGGATTTTGTGCCCACAGGACTGTCACACGGTGACATGGCCTCCACAGCCCTACAAAAACGGGTCCCCTAATGCCAGTCTCCCTAACCTGCCAGCCTCGCCAAATGCCTTCTCAGCCACTGGCCAGGCTCCAGGGGTGGAGAGGGATGGCAGTGCCTCTGCCCTGCCGTCAAGGGCAACATCTGGGCAACTGTGACCAGCCCCAAGATGGGGACCCTCTCCTTAGGATTTAGGAGATCACCAAGGCTGGAGGCTAGACTTGGAAGCCAACAAGCACCCTAAACATGGCACTTCCATCAAGATGCCCCCACTTGGAGAAGAGAGGTTGACTCCGACGTTGAGACCCACCTAGAAAAAAACAGGCTGGAGAAGGTTATTTAAAAACTTATTGCTTTCCAGGAGTGGACGGGGGGGTAGGGGGGAAAACACCAAAGGTAAAATGATGGCCATAGCTTGCACAATGCATGTGAAGTCCTGCATGCCCCCTTGATATTTAAACCCCAAATATCCATTTTGTTCCCTTGGCTTAGAACAGCAGGGAACTCACAAAGATCTGTCTGAAAAGAACGAATGACTTTCTCAATTATTTTTAGACGGTGGCCTTATTCGTAGTTTCCTGTGAAAACTTCGTGTGAAAATAGCTGTCTTGCAAAAGGGAAGGGCGAGAGACTCACCAAGTGTGAGTGAGGTAAGATCACGCTTGGAATTTGGTCACCACGATATGAAAAAGATGCTGAGGCACCAGGAAGTGTGCAGAGAAGAGCAACAAAGAGGATTAGGAGGCGAAACCGTCTGATGAGGAATTGCAGGAACCTGGTGTGTCTAGTCTAACAAAGAGAAGGACTAAGGGCGACACGGTAGCATCTTCCAATATTTGAGGGGCTGCCACAGAGAAGAGGGGATCAACTTATTTTCCAAAGCACCAGAAGGCAGGCTAAGAGGTAACGGGCAGAGATCCAACTTAGAAATAAGGAGAGATTTCCTGTTAATTAGAACAATTAATCAGCGGAAAGGCCTGCCTTCAGAAGTTGTGGGTGCTCCATCACTGGAAGTTTTCAAGAAGAGACCAGACAGCCATTTTTCTGAAATGGTATAGAGTCTCCTGCTTGAGCAGAGGGTTCGACTGGATGACCTCCAAGGCCCTTCCTAACTCTGTTATTCTGAACTCCCATCTCTTCTCAGGGAAGGAGTCCAATGTAACACACAGACACACACACACACACCAATTCAGAGCTTGGTTCTGGGAGAGCTTTTCTCCCTACAGACAAACATCTAGGGGGAAATGCGATCCAGAAAGAAACCCCAGCCAGGGCAAGGGCTAACCTCTGGTTCCCATTTGCCTCACAGAGAAACTTTGCCCTCCTTTGTGGTCGTCACACATCAAAGAAAAAAGCCATCAGACTGCTAGTAGCCTAAGCATCATTAGACCTCGTTCGCTACAAGGGTATCCGTGGGGTCCAAAAAGTCAAGATGGTGGCCACCAGGGTCTAAGGCAGGGGTAGGCAACCTTGGCTCTTTTATGACTCGTGGACTTCAACTCCCAGAATTCCTGAGCCAGCCATGCTGAGGGGAAAGGGAGAGGTTTCCAAGCTGAGCCCTGCTGGCTCAGGAATTCTGGGAATTGAAGTCCACGAGTCATAAAGCGGCCTAGGCCTAGGCCAGAGGTGGGTAACCTTGGCTCTTTTATGACTCGTGGACTTCAACTCCCAGAATTCCTGAGCCAGCCATGCTGAGGGGAAAGAGAGAGGTTTCCAAGCTGAGCCATGCTGGCTCAGGAATTCTGGGAGTTGAAGTCCACGAGTCATAAAAGAGCCAAGGTTGCCTACCCCTGAGCTAGGCCTAGGTCAGGGGTAGGCAACCTTGGCTCTTTTATGACTCGTGGACTTCAACTCCCAGAATTCCTGAGCCAGCCATGCTGAGGGGAAAGGGAGAGGCTTCCAAGCTGAGCCTTGCTGGCTCAGGAATTCTGGGAGTTGAAGTCCATGAGTCATAAAAGAGCCAAGGTTGCCTACCCCTGACCTAGGCCTAGCTCAGGGGTAGGCAACCTTGGCTCTTTTATGACTCGTGGACTTCAACTCCCAGAATTCCTGAGCCAGCCATGCTGAGGGGAAAGAGAGAGGTTTCCAAGCTGAGCCATGCTGGCTCAGGAATTCTGGGAGTTGAAGTCCACGAGTCATAAAAGAGCCAAGGTTGCCTACCCGTGGTCTAAGGAAAGCCTTTCCCGTGTTAAGGGCGTTGTGATGCACACACAAATGGTCAGAACTTCATCTCAGGCCCTTATTTTTTGTAAGGACCCGAAGACCAGGCTCTTCCAGTTGACGTGGAGGCCCAGTGGGGGGATCAGCATGATGGAGGGGTTGATCGAGTAACAGCAGGGCAAAATATCTTCCCCGCTACCTTCATATACTGTAATCCAGTGGTTTACAAACCGCATTCGTTTGTTTATTAAATTCATATGCCGCCCATTTCACTGTCAAGCAACTCATGTTTTGCTGCACGATGGCTGATCCTGTCCTCCTGAACCTGCCTTTTGTGCTGGGCTGAGTCCCTGTTTGTTTCTCTCTCTCTGCTGGGGCAACCAGAATCTAGACGAGGCAGAGATAAGAGGGAGGAAGCCCCCCTGCCTTCCAAAAAAATCATTCTAGGTATCTAACGAGCCTGAAGATAAAAGTAGCAGCCCTGGAGCACCGCTGGGCCTGCCTCTTCCCCCAAATTGCCCTTCAGAAGCTTTGGGGCCAGTTGGTGAGTGTGTGTACCTGGCTAAGCCGTGGGGTCATTCCACCCTCAGCAAATCTTCCGATGTACCTCATTTCCTTCCTTATCTTTACAAGAAGCAAATGGAAAAGGTAATAAACCTTGAGCAGGAAAGGAAGGGGGGGGCTGTGAAGTTTCCCATGTCATTGACCCAGCCTTCGGAGGGCAAAAGGTAACACCGTTTTGACGAGTCAGGTTAGATTCATCCCTCTCTAAGCGAGTCGGAAGAAAGGAACGATCTTTGAAAGTTTCCCTGTAGTTTCTTGAGAAGATGGGTCGTACCTGCCCCTTCCCTAGACTAGAGCAACATTTTTTAAGCAACTGGGCTTGGTCCCCTCTGCTTTTTCTCCGAGGCATCCATCTTGCCACCAATGTCTCTAGCGGGTGTTTCTCAACCTTGTCAAAAGTTGAAGGTGTGTGGACTTCAACTGCCAGAAATCCACAGCCAGCCAAGAATTCTGGGAGCTGAAGTCCACACATCTTCAACTTTTGACAGGGCTTGAGAAGCACAGCAATAAAGCATGACAACCCAGCAATGATTAGGGAAGTGAACATCCTTCATGTTGGCGCCCAGTTGTCTCTCTTGGCAGCCTTCGCACCCTTTTGCTCAATCCCAGGGGGAGATGCCAAGAGGGACCCTCCTGGGAAGGAGGAAGTTGAGCAGATGCTCCCTTCTCAGGGAAAAGCTTATCCCCGAAGAACAGTCGGCGCCTGGCTCCTTTCCCTCCAGGAAAGTCCACTTTCGTCCTCCAAACATTTAGCACGAATTCCGGAAGGCCACCTGCGCGCCAGGTTCACGAGAGGGAGGCGTGGCTCAGTCCCATGAACCTCGCTGGACTTCAAATCTAACCACTGTGCCTCTCTTCCAGTGGCTGAGAGGGATTGCCTGGATTAAGGCAGCTTCCTGGCTAGGGAAAGGTACCTCAAAAGGCTTCCAGATAAAACGGCCAAGTCCCCCCCCTGTCTTTTCCAGTAAAGACCAAATCCAGGCTGGTAGAGACCAAAAATCAGGCAAGACGCCGTTTCTTTACCCGGAACTCGTTGCGTTAAACTCAATAGGCCAGGATCCTGCAATACGGCAAGCCACTAACTTGTGTGTTATCTGGGAGTAAGTTGGTGTTTCTGTTGGTGGTCAGCTCAGAAAGAGTCTCCTCTCAGGCTGGGGAGGGCCAGCCAAGAGCAGGGGGGGGACCACTGACAACCCGAAAACTAGATCCAAGATCCAAGCCCTGGGAAATTGGCCCTCCATGACACTGAGGACCCAAATGAAGGCAGGATAGTTGAGTCCTGGCCATCAGATGAAGCCACGTAGACGGGGAGGGGAAGTTCAGCCATATCAGCAGGAAATACATTTGGGGAGGGGGGGGCTGGTGAGACTGAAGTAAAGGAAGGGTTAGGTTTACAAGCTCAGCCCCCTCAGAAGTTCTCCCGGGAAGTTCTCCTGCACAGCTACTCCTTCAGGTGAGGAGAGCTTCGCCCGAGAGAAGGAAGGGCCACGGATTTCGGCTTTCCTTCCTCCGCAGACTCAAGACCAGCTTCCAGAAGGGCCACGGAGCAACCTTTGCCCTCCAGCCCAGTCCTGCCTCCCGCCGCTGCTGTGTCAGCAAATTGGCCTCCAGATTAGATGATCTGCTGAATGGGAAGCCTGGCAGGTGAACTCCTGAATGTGCTCTTTCCGAGGGGAAGACTGACAGCCGTCCCGATGTAATCATTAAGCAAGAGGTGCAATGAAGATTTCAAAGGTGCATCAATAAACTGCTGATTAATTCCTCAAGGGCTGAGAAAATTTCCCAGCTGAGGAGAGGTGGGGGAGGGAGGGGGGAGGAAGGAAGGAAGGAAGGAAGGAAGGAAGGAAGGAAGGAAGGAAGGAAGGAAGGAAGGAAGGAAGGAAGGAAGGAAGGAAGGAAGGAAACCATGATGGAGACTTATAAAAAGCAAAGATGGAGGGGAGAATGTTTTTCTCTCCTAGGGGTAGGCAACCTTGGCTCTTTTATGACTCGTGGACTTCAACTCCCAGAATTCCTGAGCCAGCCATGCTGGCTCAGGAATTCTGGGAGTTGAAGTCCACGAGTCATAAAAGAGCCAAGATTGCCTACCACTGCATAGATCAAAATTCAGATTTCTACCAAAGGCTCTAAACTACAGTCAATACAAAGTAAACCATCCTTTCCACAGCTGTTACCTTCCAGATATAATGTTGGGTACAAAATCCCATCATCCCCAGTGACCATGGGGGAACGGGGGGGGGGAGGGCAAATGCCTGTGCCATAAACTTCTATGGCAGCGACCGCTCAGCTGGTTTCAGGCAGGGGGAACCCAGAGATCATTTAGCTGCCCTGAGAATATTCCCACCCCAGAACTGCAGCAAAACTGACTTCCCAGCCAGAGCCCATCTCTGGCCTCCTCCATCCAGATGTTTCCCTCTGCAGAGCTGCCTCTCTCCTCTTACTTAGCAGTGACCCCTCCTCAAATCGCCTTCTTGTTGGGAAACGCCTCCTGTCCAGGTGCTCCAGGGACCCCTCTGCTCCCACCATGCAGAAGGCAGAGCCTTTACAGTTGTGGCTCCAATGGGTGGAGAACTACTCCTGGGTCCCTGGCAAGGCAGCCAAAAGTCTTTCCGAAGGCTTCTTGGGGTCCGGTGCTTCCGGTCCTTCACTTCTCTTTAATCTCATGGATCCTCACACTCATTGCCACACACACGGACTCCCAGGGTCTTTTGCCACCCAGCCTGTGCCTGTCGTTCCCAGAAGCCCCCAGCCTCCGGAGAAGAGCTGCTGTGCCAAAAACACTTCAATAATTCAACGCTCTTCGCTCTTCCGTGGGCTTCAAAGGGCCGACTCGCCAGGGGAGGCAAGCGGGAACGCATAGGGAGTCTTCCTCCTGCAGGCTTCCTCCTTCCCCACTGCAGACCCCCTCCTTCCCAAATGGCGCCTGGGAGCCAGGCCTTTTCCACAGTCCAGAGGCTGTCCTGCTCAGCCCCCCCCCCCGACAGAAGGGGAGGGTCCGAACCAGCCTTTGCGGGGACTCCCGGAAGGCCTAAGCTCCCCTCTGGAGGAGGGAAACGGCATCTGAGCATCACACACCTCTGCCCCTTTGAGAGTGCGTGTGACATTGCACGCCCATGAAAAAGAAGGGGAACGCTTCACACTCCTTCCATCAGCCTGACTCCCTTGCCACCTACCCTGTGGCCTGCTTCTAGACATGTCCGGATCAGATTCTTGATTAGGGACACAAAAGGGTTTGCCCCCTCTTCTTCCGGCATTTCTTTCTGCACTTCCCTGAGTGATCCCGGTGGTCTCCCATCCCATCTTTAGCAGACCCAACCCTGCTTATTTCCCCAAGCTCAGACAAGGCCAGTATTGTCACAAAGTGGGCTGCTTTTAAGAGGGCAGATCAGGAGCCCCCAGAGGAAGGCGCATTGGCCAGGTTGCAGGGGGTTGGACTAGACGACCTCCAAGGTCCCTTCCAACTCTGTTATTATTATTATTATAAGTTGCCTGCTGCTCTCTGGGAAATCCAGAGCAAGCAGCCGAGCTTCCCTGAGCCAGCGCGCAGTCAGCCCTGGCAGGGCACAAATCTGCCACATCATTTCAATGTATTCAAATGTGCATGATTCAGGCCTCTTTTACATCAGAGCATAGCTCTGCCGATTTAAATGTGGAGCTTCAACTGCTTACTAAGATGTCTGGAAGCTGATATGCTAATGTCTCTCTGCTGAATGAAAATGAATTTACAAAGGAAATGGATTGCCGAGACATTGCAAGACTTTGAACCGAAAGCTGGAACAGCTAGTTCTGTATCTTTGGAGGGGAGACTTATTGAGCTAAAATGTGTGGATGTGTTGCAGCACAAACATTATATAAGACAACAGCTTAAAAATATGCATGAACTTTCTTTGAGCGGCCCAATTTCCCACTGCCATAGAACAGATGAAAAATATGTTCAGCCTTGGCTGGATTTAAGCATGGCTGGATTTGATTAGGAATTGAATGGGAAATCATGTGAGGGTTGTTTAGATAGATATAGATAGATGATAGATAGATGATAGACAGACAGACAGATGATAGATAGATAGATAGATAGATAGATAGATAGATAGATAGATAGATAGATAGATAGATAGATAGATAGATAGATAGATAGATAGATAGATAGATAGATAGATAGATAGATAATAGATAGATAGATGATAGATAGATAGATAGATAGATGATAGATAATGATAGATGATATAGATGATAGATGATAGATGATAGATGATAGATGATAGATAGATGATAGATATAGATAGATAGATAGATGATAGATAGATGATAGATAGATGATAGAGATGATAGATGATAGATAGATATAGATTAGATAGATAGATGATAGATAGATAGATGAGATAGATGATAGATGATAAATGATAGATAGATGATAGATAGATAGATATAGATAGATGATAGATAGATGATAGATAGATAGATAGATAGATGATAGATAGATAGATAGATAGATAGATAGATAGATGATAGATAGATGATAGATAGATAGATAGATGATAGATAATGATAGATGATATAGATGATAGATGATAGATGATAGATAGATAGATGATAGATAGATAGATAGATGATAGATATAGATAGATAGATAGATGATAGATAGATGATAGAGATGATAGATAGATAGATAGATAGATAGATAGATAGATAGATAGATAGATAGATAGATAGATAGATAGATAGATAGATAGATAGATAGATAGATAGATAGATAGATAGATAGATAGATAGATAGATAGATAGATAGATAGATAGATAGATAGATAGATAGATAGATGATAGCCTTTATGCCATTTTTTACTTGTGGGCACAACGGCACACATTAAAAATGAAATTTAGTTGCTTGCTCTCAAAGTGTACACATACATAACACACATTTAAACATACTATGTACAACATATGTACAGACCTACACCCTTACATATAAGCAACATATAAATATTAATCACTGTCCATCTTGATGTTTTGTTTTGAGTTTGTTTGTTTTTGACTGTGCCCTGGTGACACCTCTGCACAACATACTAAACCTGAAATAGCAAAAGACATTCTTTTTTGGGGGGTGGGGGGGGTGAATTTGCTTCCATCAGTAAGCTCTACAATGCTTGGAAGAGATTGCCCAGTTCGCCCCATGTGCTAAGATCCTCACTGTACCACAATTTTTACCTAGTCCAGTCAGATGTATGAATGATCTTTAGGTTTTCCTGGAAAGAAGTTATGTCATATAAGCTATGAAAGCAGCTAAAGGCTGTTGCAGTTGGAAGAGTTCCCTTGTCAAGCAACTTTACCTCTATCCTGCTCTTCCGTACCCTTTCCTTTTTTTTCTGGGGGTTTGCTCTGAGCCTGCCTTTCCACAGTCGGGCTGCCCTCTTCCCCCCCCCCCCCCCCGTCTCGCCTGCTGGCTGACTGGGGCCCCTGGGATTTTCAGCTTGAACCTGGGGGGGGGGGAATGGGGGGGGCAGGAGGTGCACTTTACAGTTAAAGACATTAAAAAGCGAAAAAGAAGAAAAAAGAACTATCCCCTCTCCCCAGTACAAGACTTTGGCAGGGGTAGGCAACCTTGGCTCTTTTATGACTCGTGGACTTCAACTCCCAGAATTCCTGAGCCAGCCATGCTGAGGGAAAAGCAAGAGGTTTCCAAGCTGAGCCATGCTGGCTCAGGGATTCTGGGAGTTGAAGTCCACCAGTCATAAAAGAGCCAAGGTTGCCTACCCTTTAGGGCAACCTCTAAGTAGCCCGAAGTTTCGTTCAACCTCATTCAAAAAAGGACAGAAAACAATAGCCAAGGGCTTGTTTGCAGGTTGCAATTAGGATTTGGTTTGGTTTGCTTCGTTTGCTTTTATTTCACCTACATTTTCTGCCAATTTAAAATACGCACGATTAATAGTATCGCTGCTGTTTGCCATTTTCTCCTTCTGAGAAGATTTTAAAAATCACATCTCCCAAATGTAGAAGACATTGTTTTAGTCCATGGTAATAGCCAACGATCGGAAGCATTTTAATGCAACTAATTCGGAAAACTTTTAAAGTCTGAAAAGGTGCTACTATCAGACTTCGGATTTTTTACTTCCAAAATGGAAACCTTAGGTTAGGGGGGTGGGGAGCACTGCACGTGACACACACACATACCCCGGGGACCTGCAAATTATGCGCACCTGATTGTCAGTGGTACAGTAGCTGGAAAAAAAGGGAAACTCCCATCGCTCTTTTAAAGGACTCCAGGACAAGATTTCAATATTTAAAACTGTCTTCCTGCAGGAGAGCCCTGGGGTCATCGGTAGAATTCCCAGAATCTGTAAAGGGGCTGCAAAATATATATTTATTTTGACAGCTGGGAAGAGGCTTTCCTGAGTGCCTTGGTGGTGGTGGTGGTGGCGGCGGCAGTAGAACCTGAACTCAGGGCCCGAACTGCCTTTTCCCCAATTTTTTTTTTTTTCCCCGCAAGGGTGCCCTCATTTCTCCAACCGGGCGAGCGGAGGAAGGAATTTACCCCGGCTTTAAGGAGCCAGGGGATTCCGCCTTTCTCCTGCGCTGGCCCAAGAAGGGCTTCTGGCGGGGGGGGGGGCTTGGGGGCGCAGGAGGGCACCGGGGACCCTTCCCAGAAGTAGCTTCCCCCCCCTCCAGGACGCGCGATGGGGTCGGGGTCGTCAGGAGGGGGCAAGGAACGGGGGGCTTGAAAACCATTTCCCCCCCCCCGCCTCCCCCAGGCAACTTTGCCGCCTCCTGCAGTCACTCCCTCCGGGGGCAGCGCTGGTCAGGCGCCCCCCCCCCCCGCGCCAAGCCGCAGCGAAAGATCAGAGTGGACCGGGATGGGGGGGCTTCGCGGGGACCGCAGCTCTTCGGCAGAACAGCTCGCAGGCGGGGGGGGGGTCACTGCAGCCCCGGGGAGCATCCGCAGCGCCCGGGGGGGGGCTGCTGTTGCGCGGGGCGGGGTGGGGGAAAGTGCCAGGGGCGAGCTGACCCCCCCCTCCGCCTCCCCCCCTCCCCGCTTCTTACCCGGCCAGATGATGAGCTCCGGCGGGGTCTCGGGGTGCAGGGGCGGCGGGGGGGGGGGAGAGGCGACTCGGCCCGCGTCTCAGGGCCTCCTTCCGGTGCCCCCGCCCGTCCCCGCTCCGGGCTGGCCGGCAGCCCCCAAACTTCGGGCTCGGCGACGCCGCAGCTTCTGCGCTGCCGGCCGGCGACTTCCCGGGCGCACCTGCCCGCCGCCTGGCGCCGCCCACGCCCACGCCCCTCCGCGCGGACAGCCGCGCCGCCGGGATCCCGGGGTCCGCTTGCGGGGTGGGTGGGTGGAGAGGCGCCCCTGGGCGGCCGTCTGCGCCACTCCCGGCCGCTTCGCACGACACGCCGAGACCCGTGTCGGCCCCCCGGCTCCGCGGGACGGGGCGGCTCTCCCCCGCACCCCGCGTGGCGCGAAGGCAACCCTAACCGGACCCAGCCGACCCCCGGGTCAAGGCACGGACGGAAGGCGCCCCTCCTAGCAGCCGGGTTCTGCTGGGGGGCGGTCCCGCGCAAGGGGGTCCCAGCCATTCGCAGGAAATCCCGCGTTTGGGCTTCTTGGAGGTCAGAATAGAGCTGGAAGGGACCTTGGAGGTCTTCTAGTCCACCCCCCTGCTCGAGCAGGAGACCCTATACAATTTTCTTTTTTAAAAAAAACCTCCAGGGATGGAGCCCCCAGGATTTCTGGTGGCAAGTGGTTCCACTGGCCAGCTGCTGTGGCGGCCCTTGAGTCAAGAGCCCTAAGGCGGGAGGGGGGGGCTGCTGTGCCCCCCTTCCTCCTGCCCAGCGCCCCGCTCCACTTTCAATGCGCCCCGCAAATGGGCATCTTAAACCCGGGGGCTTTCACGGGGCGGGAGAGAGTCAAGCCGCGATTTGCGCTCGCTGCCAGGCAGAGGCGGCCTCGGGAGACCCTAACCCTAACAAGCGGTCGGAAGGAGGACGGAAGAGCTGAGCTTAGCCGGGTCGCCCCCTCCTCCCCTTGCCCCCCATCACCACCTCCCACCACTAACTTTCAGGTCTCTTCAAGTTTTCGGGGTGGGGTGGGATGGGGGAACACCCGGACAGGGCACCCTCAAGGGAGGCAGGCACCGCACAAGAGCCACTAAAGGAGCACAATTTCTCAACATTTCTAGAGTACAAATGTGAATGCTGTAGTTGTATTTGGATTCTTTTTTTAAAAAAAAGGTCCTGGGTCGCAGTTGCTTTGCTTGCTTTAATTTTGAGCAACACACAAAATCAGCTATTTGGATTGGCGGGGGGGGGGGGGGGGGAAGGGGCATGCCAAGGAAGATTAAATTCGGCCTCTAAGCTCTTGGAGCCCAGACAGATTAACTGTTATGGTTCCAAAGGAAGATATAATTAATTAATTAATTAATTATAATTATATATAATTATATATATTATATAATTATATAATTATATATATATATATATATATATTATAATTATATATATTATATAATTATATATAATTATATTAATTAATTATATATTAATTATAATTAATATAGGATATTATTGCTTTGACATTAACATTGCTAAAAACTGGATATACATTTTGCTGCCATTCGCACATGGGAAGCCTATGAAAAGTGTTAGTCCTAAAACAGATATTTTAAAAAAAATCAACTTATCAAACTCTCTCTCACACACACACAGAGCCCTCCACTGACAAGTACAATGTGTGCAGTATTTTGTGGCCCTCAAGCCACCCATTTGGTTAACAGAACCATGATTATTCCATTTACTCTTCTTTGGTTCGTTGTGGTTTATTTAACAAGCTATGATTACAATAGTTCTATATTACATTCTGCATTATTCAGACTCCACTATGAGTCCAGTTTGGGGTGGAGGGCCACACTTTAAAAAGCTCAGAAAAAATCCAAACCAGGGGGTAGGGGGGCGAGAAGCCCAGAAAGCTGGAAACTGCCCCATCTAAACAGAGAGGGGATATGACGACCCTCTTCATTAAAAAAAATAACATCGTTTAACTAGACCTGTTTTCGGATCCCGGAAAATGGGAACATGCACTCAAACCGCAGAAGAAAAATCCCAGTTCAGTGTCAGTGACCCATAGAGCCACTGACCCAGGGAAGTGACAGCTCCCCTTCCCCAAATTCTTTCGGGCACAGGGGCCGTGTCAGTGGCCCTTGAATTTGGATTCCTGCACTGAGCAGTAGATTGGGCTAGCTAGATGGCCTCATGGATCCCTTCCAGTTCTATGATTCAAGATAAGGTCAACTATTGTCCATCTCCTAGACTAGCATGGCCAAAGCTGGCTGTGGATGATGGGAATTATATGACAACACATCAAGCATTCAATGCTGGTTTCCAGATCTCAGGCCATGGAACTGCTGGCAACTGGGGGGGCGGAGGCAGCAGATCTTCAAGCCATCCTCACTTCTCTACAGGAAGATCCAGCTGAAGAGGAAAATTATTATTATTATTATTATTATTGATGATGATGATGTTGGGAGGTCATCTAGTCCAACCCCCTGCTCAGGCAGGAAACCCTATACCATTTCAGACAAATGGCTGTCCAGTCTCTTCTTAAAAACTTCCAGTGTTGGAGCATTCACCGCTTCTGGAGGCAGGTTGTTCCACTGGCTAATTGTTCTCACTGTCAGGAAATTTCTCCTTAGTTCTAGGTTGCTTCTCTCCTTGATTAGTTTCCATCCGTGGCTTCTTGTCCTGCCTTCAGGCGCCTTGGAGAATAGCTTGACTCCCTCTTCTTTGGGGCAGCCCCTGAGATATTGGAACACTGCTATCATGTCACCCCTAGTCCTTCTCTTCATTAAACTAGACATACCCAATTCCAGCAGCCGTTCCTTATATGTTTTAGCCTCCAGTCCCCTAATCATCTTTGTTGCTCTTCTCTGCACTCTTTCGAGTCTCAACGTCTTTTTTACATCGTGGTGACCAAAACTGGATGCAGTATTCCAAGTGTGGCCTTACCAATGCGTTGTAAAGTGGTATTAACACTTCACGTGATCTTGATGATGATGATGATGATGATGATGATGATGATGATTGTTATTGTTATTATTATTATTATTATTATTATTATTATTATTATTATTATTATTATTATTATTATTATTATTATTATTATTATTAATTAATAATATAATAATATTAATTATTATTATCTGTTAATGCAGCCTAGCACACTTTTCGGTCTGAATCCTCAGCAACGTAACAACGACCCCGAAAGGGGGTGGGGGGCAAAAAAAAAAAGCGACACTTTCAGAAACGCGAACTTGGGGGGAAACCCTGAAGCCTTCTCGGGAGCCAACGCCCCATCGCCCCGGTGGCTGCCCAACCTCGCAGAGGTCAGGGGAGGGAGGGGAGAACCCCGGGAATCGCCCCGGAGCCAAGCTGAAGAGGGCTCCCTCCAACTGGGCGGCGGGCAATCCCGCGGCTCCACCGCAACTGCTCCTCCTGCCGCTCTCGGGCGGGGGCTTGAACGGATGACCTCGGGGTGCCCCCCTCGCTACGCTCCCCGAGGCGCCTGGCCCAGCCCACCCCCCCCTTCCCAGCCCTCCGGGGCGCGCGGGCCGTCCGAGCGGGGCAGGCTCCTTCCGGGACCGGCCCGCCCGGCTCCCCTGTCCGGCCAGCCGGCCCTGAGCTCATAAAGCTCCCGCAAGCGCCGAGTCCGGCCAGCCGGCTGGCCGGGCGAGTTGCGGCTCTCCCGCGGTGGATGCTGGGAGCTGTAGTTTTTCCGGCCCGAGCTTCCCCTCCCGGCAGGCTGTCCTTGTGGCGGGGCAGGAGAGGTGAGCGTGCCCGGGCCGGGGTGGGGGGTGGTCTGAAGGGCTCGAGCCCGCCCGCGGGGCCGCGCAGCGCCTGCCGGAGGGTGCCCGGTGCCCCTTCCCCCGCGAGGGCATGGCGCGCAGCCGGTGCACGCGCATCGGGGGTGGTGGGGTAGCAGAGCGGGGGCGCAAGAAGGATCGGGCGCACCGGAGGGGCTTCCCCAACCGGCGCCCTCCAGGCGGTGGGCTCGCTTTGCAGAATCCCAGCCGGAACCCTGGAATGGTTGGGAAAGCGCCTCTGAACCGGACTGACCTTGTCCTGGCCAGCCCTGCCTCCCCCACCCCCCACTCCCCGTTGCAGGTCAGGCGACCTTCCCTGGCTCCGTTCGGAGTCCTGCCCGGGGTGGGCAAGCAACCAGGCCAGGTTTACAACTTTTAAGGCCTCGACTTATATAACTGTTCATTTAGAGACCCCATTCAAAATCGTAGTGCCCCGGTTCTGGTACCTTAGAACCCTTGCAGCATCCACACAGGGTCACTTCATCAACACGTGAGTGCTTGGCCACCATCCTATATGTCCTTTGCCATTTCCTGGTTTCTAGCAAGAAAGGGGGGGGGGAGATTCACTTTACAAGGTGCAATTACAAGTGTGCCCCAGGGCTCTGTTCTGGGCCCAGGTCTCCTCAACATCTTCATCAACGATTTGGAGGAGGGGATAGATGGGGAACTCATCAAATTTGTGGATGACACCAAGCTGGCAGGAATAGCCAACCCTCCAGAAGACAGGCTTAAGATACAGGAGGATCTGGACAGACTTGAACACTGGGCGCTATCTAACAAAATGAAATTCAATGGTGAAAAAAGTAAGGTTCTACATTTAGGCAAGAAAAACCAAATGTACAGGTATAGTATAGGTGGTATCTTGGTCAATAGTAGCAACTGTGAGAGGGATCTCGGAGTCCTAGTGGACAATCACTTAAATATGAACCAGCCCTGTGCTGCAGCTGCCAAAAAAGCCAACACAGTGCTAGGCTGCATTAACAGGGATAGAATGAAGATCACGTGAAGTGTTAATACCACTTTACAACGCCTTGGTAAGGCCACACTTGGAATACTGCATCCAGTTTGGGTCACCACGATGTAAAACAGATGTTGAGACTCTAGAAAGAGTACAGAGAAGAGCAACAAAGATGATCAAAGGGACTGGAGGCTAAAACATATAAGGAACGGATGCTGGAATTGGGTATGTCTAGTCTAATGAAGAGAAGGACGAGGGGAGATATGATAGCAACGTTCCAATGTATCTCAGGGATTGCCACAAAGAAGAGGGAGTCAAGCTATTCTCCAAAGTGCCTGAAGGCAGGACAAGAAGCAACGGATGGAAACTAACCAAAAGAGAGAAGCAATCTAGAACTAAGGAGAAACTTCCTGTCAGTTAGAACAATTAACCAGTGGAACAACCTGCCTCCAGAAGCTGTGAATGCTCCAACACTGGAAGTTTTTAAGAAGAGACTGGGCAACCATTTGTCTGAAATGGTATAGGGTTTCCTGCCTGAGCAGGGGGTTGGACTAGATGACCTCAAGGTCCCTTCCAACATTATTATTATTATTATTATTATTATTATTATTATTATTATTATTATTATTATTATATTTCGTTTAACAACAGCAATGATTCGCATCTATGGAGATTCTCCATCATCCAGGTCATGGTTGTCCCCAAGGTTATTTTCCAAAAGGCAACTGGACTTTGTTGAGTTCAACTGAATCCTCTTGGATGAGAAGCGAAACATTTTCAATTAAAAGAAAAACCTGAGACAGTCCAGTTGCCTTTTGGAAAAAGCACGTTTGGTTCAGCGATTCACTTAACAACTGTGGCAAAAAAAAAAAAAAAAAAAAACCCTCCCTCCCCCAACAACTGCCTTGCTTAGCAATGGTAATTCTCCCTCTTGTAGTTGTAAATCAAGAACAACACGGACTCTCTGTCTTGAGCAGAGTCTCCCCCCCCCAGCCTCCCCCAAAGTTTGTCCTGCAGGTATAGGGAGAAAGCTGCTCCCTGAATCCTAATTAAAATAGCAGTGAAATGTAACGTGCTCTCGTATTCTGAACTTTATAACACAACGTTCTGACACAGGATCTCTCTCTGATAGACAGTGAAACAGACACAGATAGATAGATAGATAGATAGATAGATAGATAGATAGATAGATAGATAGATAGATAGATAGATAGATAGATAGATAGATAGATAGATAGATAGATAGATAGATAGATAATATTTCCTCACTTCCTTATTTATAGATAGATAGATAGATAGATAGATAGATAGATAGATAGATAGATAGATAGATAGATAGATAGATAGATAGATAGATAGATAGATAATATTTCCTCACTTCCTTATTTATAGATGGATAGATAGATAGATAGATAGATAGATAGATAGATAGATAGATAGATAGATAATATTTCCTCACTTCCTTATTGATAGATAGATAGATAGATAATATTTCCTCACTTCCTTATTGATAGATAGATAGATAGATAGATAGATAGATAGATAGATAGATAGATAGATAGATAGATAATATTTCCTCACTTCCTTATTTTGTTTAACAACTCAAAGCAGCTAACTTACCTAAGGTTCCTCCTGTTTTCCTCCTACAACAACCTTGTGAGGTGGGTTGGGCTCAGCGAAAATGACTGGTCCAAAGTCACCCAGCCAGCTTTCAACCCTGGGCTCTAACTTGGAGCCATAGCCACTAGGCGAAACTGCCTCGTGATGTGTGCTTGCCTCAGTGTGGATTTGCACACTGTACAAAGAACACCCCTGTGCTTCACAAGCCCCATTTATATCTTGGAGCTATCTAGGCATCCAAGTACGGTTTGGTTAACCGTGGCTGAGCACTACGTGTGAATAACTCAAACTCTGCTTCCCTTTCACTACCGGACAGCAAAAAAAATGAAGATTTCCTGCCCCACCAATAGCAATAGCCCTTAGACTTATATACCGCTTCACAGTGTTTTACGGCCCTCTCTAAGTGGTTTAGAGAGTCAGCATTTTGCCCCCAACAATCTGGGTCCTCATTTTGCTGACCTCGGAAGGATGGAAGGCTGAGTCAATCTTGAGCAGGTCGGGCTCGAACTCCTGGAGTGAGCAGTGAGTTAGCCTGCAGTACTGCACTCTAACCACCAGGGCTCTAAAAAATGTCTAGGCCTAGGCCAGGGGTAGGCAACCTTGGCTCTTTTATGACTCGTGGACTTCAACTCCCAGAATTCCTGAGCCAGCCACGCTGAGGGGAAAGGGAGAGGTTTCCAAGCTGAGCCAGCTGGCTCAGGAATTCTGGGAGTTGAAGTCCACGAGTCATAAAAGAGCCAAGGTTGCCTACCCCTGCCCTGGGTGTTTGTCTAAACCAGGGGTGGGCAACCTTGGCTCTTTTATGACCCGTGGACTTCAACTCCCAGAATTCCTGAGCCAGCCACGCTGAGGGGAAAAGGAGAGGTTTCCAAGCTGAGCCAGGCTGGCTCAGGAATTCTGGGAGTTGAAGTCCACGAGTCATAAAAGAGCCAAGGTTGCCTACCCCTGGTCTAGGACAAAAAATGTCTCCTTGAATAGTTTGGAAACCTTGTTTTTTTCCCCCTGTTCTGTCTTCCCAGATGAAGTTTCTTCCAGCCCTGAAAGGCTGGGGAGGATGGCCGGTTCCTGGACTCCACCGCTGGGCCTCCCATGCCTCCGTGCCCCAGGCTGCCCCCTCCCTGGCTTTCGTTCCAGCCAGCCCCCCTCCGGACGCTGGGGCAATAGAAAAACTCCAGATGTTCGTTCTTCACTGCCAGCGGCTCTTTGTCCTGACTGGAGCAGGAATCTCCACCGAATCCGGCATCCCGGACTACCGCTCTGAAGGCGTGGGCCTTTACGCCCGGTCTGACCGGCGGCCCGTCCAGCACGCCGAGTTTCTCCGCAGTGCCACAGCCCGGCAGAAATACTGGGCCAGGAACTTTGTGGGGTGGCCCCAGTTTTCCTCCCATCAGCCCAACGCGGCACACCGGGCTCTGAGCAGCTGGGAACAGCGGGGGAGGCTCCACTGGCTGGTGACCCAGAACGTGGACGCCCTCCACGCCAAGGCTGGCAGTCGGCGCATGACTGAGCTGCATGGCTGCACGCACAGGTGGTGAAGGGGAAGGGGGTGCCAAGCCTGACGGGGAAAGTGCATGACATTGCAACGGCCTGGCACATCTGCATTTCAGGCCCCAGCCCTGGCCTGGCCCTGTGGCAGCCTCTGGATGGCCCCACTCGAAATGGGACGGCATTTAGGATGATCAATCTGGCGAGGTTGATGGGCCTTTGACAGCTCTCCAGCATTTCTGCAGGAGTGGGCCTGCCATGGGGCAGAAGCAGCCGGAGTGGGCAGCAGCTTGCCCTCCGGCGCTCCCGGCCAATTCTTCCTGCTGGAGGTTGGAGCTACCTGCTGCCTTCCTGGGTGATGGGGGACACGATCCTCCTGCGCATAGCTGCAACTGCGAGCCATTTATATAATATCTGTGGGGTGTGCAGCAGGTCTGCGAGGTCAGCCTGAACAGACCTGTCCTTCTCACCCCACAGGTTCCTTTGCCAAAGAGAAAAGGAGCCGTTTTTGTGATACGGTACAAAACGGATCAAACGAAAGAAGAATTTAATTCTGCTTATAGGTGGCAACGTTTTAAACTGTATTGGGAGCATCCCCAGTGTTAGAAAAAGAGGAAGTGGAGGAGTGTTTTGTGCTGTTTTCTTACGTGGGAAAACAGCATAACCGTTTGGCAGCCATCATATGCCAAGACTGCAGGAGTAGAATCTGTTAATTCACGATTTGTTTATGTCCCTTTGACTGTCCTTCCCCGAGTTCAACAGGGTGGATTTTAACTATCTCATAACAGAAAAGTCACCGAAATCAAGAAGCTGCAAAGGCCAGGAAGAAAATGGGGCTTCAGGGTTTGTGGGAGGGGGGTCTGGGGCCAGTAGGAAGCAAGGGATGAATCTGCAACAGTGCTGGGGGGGGGGGGGCTAGAGACCTTAGCCCTTGCCTGTCCTCCAGACTGAGCAGAGAGGGACTTCCATGGTTCCCAGCCAGGGATGATGGCAGAGGCTTTCTCCAGAAGAGTCCTTCACAGCCCCCATGAAATAAGGATAGATTATTAAATGTACGAGGGTAATTCGAAAATAAACCTCCATTTGGTTATCAATGACAGACACTCGCAGATACAGAACTTTTATTATACACATTAGAAAACTACAACATTACATTACTTTTCGACATAATCGCCATTCAAATTGCGGCACTTGTAACGTCTTACAAGGTTTGAAATTCCTTAGTAGTCGTCGCTCGGCACCAAATCTGGGCTATTGGGGGGGATGATTAAAAACATCCCAACGGAACTGCTTCAAAAGTTCTTGGGTGTGTCTAGCGGTGTGTGGGCGAGCATTGTCGTGAACCAACACCACACCAGAAGTGACACCATAGAAAATCCCGCCAAATGTGAAGATGCCAAAGGAGTAACTGCCAGTGAAGTTCATGGAGCATGGTTTGACCATCAATTCAGACGTCTACTGTGAAACGTTACGAAAACTCAGACGAGCCCTCCATAACAAGCGTCGGGGCCTGCTGACTTCCGGTGTGTTGGTTCACGATAATGCTCGGCCGCACACGGCTAGACGCACCCAAGAACTTTTGAAGCAGTTCCGTTGGGATGTTTTTGATCACCCCCTCCATAGCCCAGATTTGGTGCCGAGCAACTAGTACTAAGACATTTCAAACTTTGTAAGACGTTACGACAAGTGCCTCAATTTGAATGGCGATTATGTTAAAAAGTAATGTCATGTTGTAGTTTTCTAATGTGTATAATAAAAGTTCTGTATCTGCCAGTGTCTGTCATTGATAACCCAAGGGGAGGGGTTATTTCCAAATTGCCCTTGTATAAGATACAGATCTACACATCCTACTAAGCCAGCCTTGTTATGATTAGATGCAAAATGTGAACAGAGGACAACGGAGATGGAGAGGGTGCAGGCTAGTTTCACCTGTATTTTTTAAAAATCAGAAAAGTTCTGTATCTGCGAGTGTCTTTCATTGATAACCAAATGGAGGTTTGGTTATACGAATTGCCCTCGTATTTTGAGCAGTGAGGACCTAGCATGGTCCAGCTATAGAAAAGGAGTGATTGAGAGGGGACACCTCTGAGCTGGCATCTGTTGTGATGCCCGTGCCTCATCTAAGAAGGAAGACTAGTATGGCCAGGATGACATTGATTTGGCTCAAATTCAGCTTCGCATGTGATGTGACTCCAGCCCATTCTGGCCCGTAAACCAAGATTTATAACTTGAGTAGGAAGGCTGCGCCCAACTAAATTACGGTCTGCAAAGCACAGATAATAACCTCCTTTCTGCAGCCCTTGAAGAGTCTGGGTCAAAGGCTTGCATACCTTGGGAGGCTTTCCCCAATTACCCCCTGCCCCCTCCTTGGCAAGGATCCCACCAGATCTTCCTTGAGCTAATGGAAGCTGTGTGCTCCTGACTTAAGGTGTTTTGGGAACCCAGCCACCGTCATAAATCGTGGCTTTATCTTGCGGTCTCTCCTGTTCTTCCATATTCACTCAGCCGGTGACCGGGTCTGGCTGACCTTCTCTGGGCTTGGAAACTAAGTGGGGGTCAGGCCTGATCACCACTTGGAGGGAGGCCAGGAGCGAATCTGAGAAATTTCTGCTGGGCTGCAAAGTTGAAAAGGGAGGCAGAGGGCAGCAAGGCAAACCCACCGGTGCTCTTGAGAAGAAGACAACCCAGCAGCATCCGTCCTTGAAGTCAGCGGCAGCGGCATTCTGGGTAGAATGCCAGAGGGCTGGTGGGGTCTGATCCTGTCCCTCCGTGGCAGAGTTCCAAGCCTTTTGCCTGCCTGGGGGGGGGGGAGCCAGACAATGCTGACCCCCTGCAGGCGTTTTAGTTCCCAGGAAGTGCTTGCAGCAGGAAAAAAAAGAATAATACCCTTTTCCCTGGCCTAAATCTCTCACTTGAAGCATTGACCTCCACTTCTTTTCTATTTTCTCATTTTATTTTCATATGTTCTATTGGGGGGGGGGAGGGGTTTAGCTGCTAGGAATCGCAAGAGGGTCCCTTCCTTTCCCCCCGGGCTTAGAAATCCATTCTTCGGTGAGCCTTGAAAGCCTCTTTCTCCACAGGGTCGTGTGCCTCAGCTGTGGGGCCCGGGTCTCCCGTGAGCAACTCCAGGAACATTTTGAGGCTTTGAACCCCACGTGGACAGCTGAGGCCCGCGGCGTGGCCCCTGACGGAGATGTCTTTCTGCCGGAAGAGCAGGTGCGCCATTTCCGTGTCCCATCGTGCAGCAAATGTGGTGGGGTCCTCAAGCCAGATGTGACTTTCTTCGGGGACAACGTGTGCAAGGAGAAAGTGGACTTGGTGTACCAGCGTCTTGAGGAGTCTGGTGCGGTCCTCGTGGCCGGGTCTTCCTTGCAGGTATGCGCGCAAATCTGCCTCTGAGATGCCCGGCAAGGGGGTGTCACCGTGCAGGCTGTCTCGGCCTTCTCCAGATGGATGATCTGTGAGACACTGACTAAGGCCTTGGAAGCTGCTCAGGGCCTCCAAAACAGGTTGGGCTCCCCAAAATCTGGACTGTATCACTCTTTGGTTAGATGATGGGGTGAATGGGGACATTGATCTAGAGCTGTGTCTTGGAAATGTGATGTTTTGAGGGTGCTAAGGCAATGTCACAGGAATACAGTCCTGGTTCTGAGCATTATAATGGGTCTTGCCTATTTTCCAAATTGTGCCAATCTTTAGTCATCCTAACCCTGGCACATTGGTGACTGTTTCTGTCTATCTTAATTCCCTCCTTCCTGCTATAACAGCCTCAAGTCCCACCCCACCCCACACCTTGCTGACTCTTCGTGGCTCCCGAGAAGAATAGCCCCCCTGGGGAGAAGGGAGATCGACACTCCGTGGCTTGTTTTCTGCCAGTGGTCCTCGCTAGAACAAGGCATGAGAAGCTATGAGAAACTGGGTTCAGGCTAATCCTTAATGGCATTTCATGGTCATACTTGAGTAACTTTTATTGTTACTCAATAAAACCTGGCTTAGCCAGTCTGCAGGTTACAAATCTACAAATGAAGTAGCAGGCTACTTTGTTTACCTGGAACACTATCTTCTAGGTCTCTTAATCCATGTTCCACACCCTCGCATGCACTGCAAGTCCTGCTTAATAGTGTTCAGCTATCTAATCCGGTGTTTCTCAAACTTCAGGAACTTTAAGACACGTGGACCTCAACTCCCAGAATCTTCTCAGCCAGCATGGATGGCTGGAGGATTGTGGTCCACACACCTTAAAGTTGCTGAGGTTGAGAAACACTGCCTAACCCTTAACCACAATTGGCCCAAGGTTGTGCTGGCTGAGAGTCTTGGTGTTGTATGTCAGCACATCCAGAGGGCACTGTAAGGACCCCCCTCAATTTACATCTTAAGAAGACAGAACTCTTGGAACAAGTTTTCCAACAGGAATATTTATTAAGAAAAACTGACTGAAGGTGTGCTAGACAGGATCTGGGGAACCCCCCTGATCATTCAATGTTTTAAAGCGTTCCCAAGCAGTCCCACCCCACATTCCTTCCGGTCAATCCAAATTGGCAGATGGCTGGGTGTTAAATCCATCGGATCCCAAACGTTGCAATCTTCCCCCCTTTTTCCTTGCTGCCGGTAATAGGAGGCTTCATAGGGAGTGAGATCAAAGGCTGATGGCCGCATTGTTATGGTTAGTACTCCAGAGAGGGAATCCACAGAGGATGTTTATTCGTAGATGATAGAAGGAATGCCAGCCATAAACCCCCGTGTTTACTCCCCCCCCTTTGTAGTATGACAGAATCCCAAAGAGAGTAAGAATTGGGTTTTCCCAGAGTAGATTAGTTAGAAATAAAATATAATTGGATTCTGACAGGCACCTCATTTGGGAGAGCTTATCAGCCATATGCTTCACTTCATCTGACAAATGTTTCTTTTGTGTCTGGCAGGTCTTCTCAGCTTACAAATTTGCCCTTGCTGCCCGGGACAGGAAGCTGCCGCTGGCCATTGTTAACATCGGCCCCACGCGGGCCGATTCCTTAGCTTCTTTAAAGCTGAATTCCCGCTGTGGGGCACTGCTGCCTTCGATTCTCCTTTGAGCGAGCTGGTGGGGCATCCAGACCAGTAAAGATTCAAGGGTAATTGGGGGGATGCTGTCGAAGGGGGCTGGTTTGAGGTCCACGGGGCTGAGTGAAATACCGCCAAGATAGCCAGAAGGACTGAAGCTGGTAAAGTTGTCTACAGCCTAGAAAGAGCTTTGTAGAAACATAGAACATGGAATTATAGGATTGGAAGGGACCTTGGAGGTCTTCTAGCCCAAACCCTGCCCATGACAGGAGGTCCTGTGGCATTCTGGACAAATGGCTGTCCAATCTCTCCTTGATAAACCTCCAGTGATGAAACACCCACAACTTCTGGAGGCAAGCTCTTGCATTGGT